>BLSH010436131.1:0-11131 GCA_018402905.1 Glandirana rugosa
CTCTGTATACCGCTATCTGGGGCTCTGTATACCGCTATCTGGGGCTCTGTATACCGCTATCTGGGACTCTGTATACCGCTATCTGGGGCTCTGTATACTGCTATCTGGTGACTTTGTATACCGCTATCTGGTGACTTTGTATACCGCTATCTGGTGATGCTGTATACCCCTATCTGGTGATGCTGTATACCCCTATCTGGTGATGCTGTATACCCCTATCTGGTGATGCTGTATACCCCTATCTGGTGATGCTGTATACCCTATCTGGTGATGCTGTATACCCTATCTGGTGATGCTATATACCCTATCTGGTGATGCTGGGCTGTATACTCCTGACACAAGGAATGGAAACTATAAGGGGTGGGGCTTATGAGAAGTGGAAGGGATCAAAAAGGAAGGGCGGGGTCTGGCGCCCCCATCCCAAAATTTCACCAGCCACCACTGATTGACACAGACAACAGTACTTGGCCCCGCCCCCGGCTCCCGCGTCACTGGACTTGATTGGCAGCAGCGGGAGTCAAGTGCTCCCCTGCTATCAATATATTCAATGAGGACCCCAGCCAGCAGCTGGAGCTGCTAGGCTCGCCCCCAGCACGGGAACGATTGGGCTCAGGTAACTAAATGGGGGGTCTGCTGCAACAGAAAACATTTTTCACCTTAATGCATTCTATGAAAAACCGGGAGACTTTACAACTCCTTTAATAAAGCTGGCCATACATGCATAGACTTTTTTTTTTTTCAGCCCACAAAAAAAGTCTATCAAATTCCTGCATCCATGCAAAATGGTTCAGATGGATGATTCTCCCTCTGTGGCTATTGTATGACTTCCGGCTGTTAAAATACCTGAACAAATAAATACTTGAACAAAGCTTCCATCAGGTTCTTTTTCCGCCTGACTGATTTTTCAGTTGAAGAATGTCAGGTGGGAGGGCGCCAACAGGACCACCCACAGAGTGGGTCTTGGCTAGTTCAGCAGGAACCAGCCCAAATTCGCTCTGTGTATGGCCAGCTTAAAGGAGAAGTATAGTGAAAGCTCGTTTGGCTGTACTTCTATTTTGCACTTCTGTGACCCGTTTTCAGCAGACAGCGGGCTGATGTCCGCTCTCTGCTGACGTCACAGAAGTCGGTCCAGGCACCGCATCATCCCAACAATAAAGTCAGGATCCAACAGGTGCCCTGACTGAGACCTGGCTCAGCCTCTCAGTGAGTCTGCCACCCCCGGCCCCTCCACAGCCCAGCGCTTCAGTGAGCGAGGAGGAGGCAGAGCAGAGAGCCGCTGACTGACAGTCTACAGCTCTCTCCTCTGGGAGCTGTGAGAACCGAGCGATCGGCGATGTTCAATCGCTCGGTTCTCAGTATGGAGGTGTCGGGGGACAGATGAAGCATCCACCTAGGTAAGTATGATACTGGTAAAAAAAAACAAAAACCTTTTACTTCTTTTTTAAAGTGGAATTCCGGGATAACTACTCTTAAAGCTGTCTCCTCTCCCCTCCTAACACCTATGCTGATTAACCTGCTTAAGAAAGACACGTATACTTACCTATTTTCAGCCCTGCACGCCTATGTCAGCCAGCAGTGGTTTAGGGGAGAGAAGGGAGCGCCAACAATGCATGGGCCATTAAAGCCTATGGGTGATGTCACTTCTCCAGGCTTTACTAGCCCTTGTCTGAGTACTCCATCCTCTCCCCTGCAGCTGCCGCTGGCTGACACTAGGGAGATCGTGTAATGGACTGGAGCAGCCTAAAAATAGGTAAGTATATACAGTTGTGCTCATAAGTTTACATACCCTGGCAGAAATTATGATTTCTTGGCCATTTTTCAAAGAATATGAATGATAACACAAAAACTTTTCTTTCACTCATAGTTAGTCTTTGGCTGAAGCCATTTATTATCAATCAACTGTGTTTACTCCATCAAGGAAGCAGATGTAGCGGGTGCTCATATGTGAATCGGTGACAGACAGCGGGCTACTGCTCAGCTGAAGAGAACTTGGTGGTGCTGTGATAGGGGAGAGCTGCGGGCCTCTGTCAAAATGTTTCCCCCCCTTTCTTCTGTCAGCAGCGCGGAAGAAGAGAGAGCTTCCCGTCCGCTCTTCTTCCTTCCCCATTGGCCACAGCAGAGGGCCAATCAGAAAGAAATTAGAGGGACATGTAGTCCTTGAAGATTGGCGGTGTTTGAGTCCCAATTGTTCTCCACAGGGTGCAGGCTACAGCCCCCAGCATAAACCTGGAAACAAGCTGAGGGAGTGAGTGCAATACTGTAGCAGCTACAGGTGACCTAAAAAAGAAAGAGAGGGCTGTGCTGGGGGACGTAATGGCGCACCACCAGAGAGAGCCAAGCTGTACCCGCACCACCAGAGAGAGAGTACCTCGCTGCCCAGCACCACGAGAGAGAGAGAGATAGAGCGACTGAGTCACTGCCAGGGTACAGATGTGCTACACTACTGACCAGAGTCGTCCTGGGCAACCCAAAGTGAGCGAATTTCCAGCCGGAGGGATCACTACTGCTGTGTCTGGTAAGAGGACCTGTTGGCCATTATCCATTATTGCTCCTTATTGAACGAGCTCCAACGCTGAGCTGCCAGTCCTAAAATGGGTGACGCCACTGCTGATAGAACACTTTTGGGATGAATTAGAGTGGAGACTGCGAGCCAGGCCTTCTCATCCAACATCAATGTCTGACCTCACAAATGCACTTCTGGAAGAATTGGCAAACATTCCCATAGACACTCCTAAACCTTGTGGACAGCCTTCCCAGAAGAGTTGAAGCCGTTATAGCTGCAAAGTGTGGGCCAACTCAGTATTGAACCCTATGGACTAAGACTGGAATGCCATTAAAGTTCATGTCCGTGTAAGGGCAGGCGTCTTAATATTTTTGGTAATCTAGTGTATGTTGCATCATCATTCATTTTGAATGGCACCCCAATGCACAAAGGCAGCGCATGCGTGTTGCAGCCTGCCACAATGTATGGCAAGGCATCATAGTGGGTTGCATTGCAAATGTTATGGCGCGTCTAATTTTTGAGCCATTATAGTGCATTGGCAGATCTTTGATTTCTGTAGGCTGACTTAACTCAAGGCACATTAAACACCATTCATTCATCGCCTGCTTCCAGTAATGTGATATGTTTAGGTCTCCTAGTTCTTTACAGAGCTATAAATGTATAAATAACCTTGGGCACAGACTGACAGGTTCTGCACAGAATGCACTGTCAGAGTGAACAACACAGACCCCTGACTGATCTGTACTTCTGGCTGCATGCCTATGCTTGTACTTCTAGCAGACGTGTAAAAATTGTGCCTAGTCATTATGGACTGGCTAAAAAATACAGATCTGTGTGACCTGATCTACAAAGGAAATATTTCCACGTTGCACTATACAGCTGTACTGCGTTTGATAAAATGGTTCTAAACCTAAAAAGTTTTATACCTTAATACATTCTACGCATTAAAGTGGAACTTCACCCATAAGCGAGTTTTGCTTTTCTGACGGCACCCCACCCTTTAACTTTTGCCACTTGTGGGAGCGGGTACCTGGATTTCACTAGGACCTGGCTGTGAAGCCACAAGGAGTTACAGCCGACTTCGCACATTAACCACTTGACCTCTGGAAAAAATGTACCCCCCCCCCTTCATGACCAGGGCATTGTTTGTGATACGACACTGCATTACTTTACCACTTGAATACTGGGCATTCCCCCCCACCCCCTTCCTACCCAGGCCAATTTTCAGCACTGTCACACTTTGAATGACAATTGCGCGGTCATGCAACGCTGTACCCAAACAAAATTTTTATAATTTTTTTTCCCCACAAATAGAGCTTTCTTTTGGTGGTATTTGATCATCACTGGGGTTTTTTATTTTTTGCACTCCAAATAAAAAATGACCGAAAATTTGGGGAAAAAAAGTTTGTCTTCATTTCTGTTACAAAACTTTGTAAATAAGTACGTTTTCTCCTTCACTGATGAGCACTGATGAGGCAGTACTGATTGACACTGATGAGGTGGCAGTGATGGGCACTGATGATGAGGCACTTACATGCAGCACTGATGTGCACTGATGAGGCAGTACTGATTGGCACTGATGGGCAATGATGATGAGGCACTTATATACAGCACTGATAGGCGGCACTGATAAACATCACTGGTGGGCACTGATGGGCACTGATAGGCAATCATAAGCGGCACTGATAGGTGGCACTGGTGGGCACTGATGGACAGTGGGTACTGATGAGTGGCTCTGATGGACACTGATGGGTGGCAATCCCTGATGGGCACAGAGTGCCATCATAATGGGCACTGATTGGTATTCCTGGTGGGCTCACCTGGTGGTCTGAAGTGGGCATCCCTGGTGGCCTGAAGTGGCCATCCTCGATGGGTATGCATTTATAATCAATGTGCTGATTATCTGATTATCAGCACAGACCCCCCTGTCAGGAGAGGGTCCTCTACTCGCCCCTGTCAGTGTGAGTGGAGGAAAAGCAGATCTATGGCTCTTCCTGTTTACGCTGTGATAAAGAGCCTACGTCAGAGGCTCTTTACCGGCATTGGAGATGCGGTGTGTCAGACTGACACACCACACCACCGATCGCCGCACTGCGCGCCCCCGCTGTAGCGTGCCTCCGCTGTAGTGCGCTAGTGGCTGATCCTGCTAGACGTCATATGAAGTCCAGTAAGGATAATGAAACCACTTTGCGCACGTCATATTGCTATATGGCGGGCGGGAAGTGGTTAACTGACATTGCGCGGTCATGCAACTCTGTACCCAAATAAAATTTATGTCCAATATTGATTGGTTTGTGCAAAAGTTATCGCATCTACAAACTATGGGAAACTGTTATTTATTTTTACTAGTAATGGTGGCGATCAGCAACTATCGCAGGACTGTGATATTGCAGTGGACATTCTGATACTAACTGACACTTTTGACACTTTTTGGAGACCGGTGATACTAATATAGCTATCGGTGCTAAAAATATGCACTGTCACTGTACTAATGACACTGGCTGTGAAGGGGTTCACATCAGGGGTGATCAAAGGGTTAACTGTGTTCCTAACATGTGTTTACTATACTGTGTGTGCTGCTTTTACTAGGGTAAGAAAAGGAATTCCCTTCGTGCTTTGCAGAGACACAAATTCTATCCCTTCCCTCCTGTCAGAACGGCAATCTGCCTCGCTTACATAGACAGATCGGCATTCTGCCTCTCTGCTTAACGATCAGTGGGTGCCAGAGAACATCGGGTACCATGCACCCACCAATCGGCTTCCACTGTGTGTAATCACAGCGGAAGCGAGCTGCCAGCGGCTCAAATGCACGCCCCCTACCTGGAAGTATGGGGTAATGTGTGTGTGTGTGTGTGTGTGTGTGTGTGTGTGTGTGTATGCCAGTGGACACACAAAGGGTATCCTGGGATTAAGTCCACGATTGCTCCCATAACAAACAGCTTGCTGTGGGGGCACCTGGCAAAAGGGAGGAGCCAGGAACACCGGCGGGGGACCCCAGAAGAAGAGGTTTGGGGCTGCTCTGTGCAAAACCATTACACAGAGCAGGCAAGTATAACATGTTTGTTATTTTTTTCCCTGCAGAATCACTTTAATGTCTTTAACCATTAAAATAAAAAATAGTTTAAAAATGTGGCATTGTACAATGTACTCTGGTGCGAGGGCTGTGTTTACCCACACAGGTGTCCCATTCATGTTTATTGGGATGCAGCAGCTGCACGCACACAGCCGCTGCTCCCTATTTGACACCCATGTAGGTGTGCGGACACCTCGGCTAACGGCAACCAGTTAGGGCTCTTACACATAGTTGGCTGGGGGGCAGCAAAAACAGGTGGCAGAGTCCCAGTTTTACCACCCCCCCCCCCCCCCCAAATTCTAACATTACAGCCAGATAAGGCTGGACACATGCCTATGCTTAGCGGCCGCAGCAATTTTATCTCAGCTGTTAGTCCAACTCCTGTGAGGAAGAGGTGTGTGCTTGGCTTACCTTCGCTGTGTGTGTCTATGGATGCACACAGCCTGGCTTGGAAGCACGTGTGCACGGGTTTTCCATAAGCACTCGCCTCTTGTTAAGGTGTTTCTCAGAGGAGGGAGTAGGTGACAGCCCTGTTGGGGGACTCAATATGAGGTAAGAGACCTTTCTATGCCATATTGTTGCATAGAGCACGTAAGTATAACATCTTTTTTATTAAAAAAAAAAAAAGTGTGCGACTCAATGTTACCGCAATTTTTGCTGCGATTTTACTGCGATTTTGACACGATTTGGGATCAGTAAGACCTTGGTCGGACTTTGTTGCAACTTTGGCTCAATGAAAACATATTACAAAGTCGTACAAAAGTAGTACAGAAATCGCATCTATATTACTCAGGTGCAATTTGCATGTGACTTTGAGGGTTTAACATTGAAGTCTATGGACCACAAGTTGCATCAAAGTTGGACCAAAGTAATGCAGGGACTACTTTGAAGTCGGAACGACTTGAAGTCGTACAGATATGAATGGTACTCATTGTAAATCATGAGGAACGACTTGCCATGGGACTTTGCAATCCCAAATCGCAGGACAACTCGCACAAGTGTGAAAGGGGTCTTAGTATCACTTTAACCACTTCCTTACTGGGCACTTAAACCCCCCTCCTGCCCAGACCAATTTTTGGCTTTCAGCACTGTCACATTTTGAATGACAATTGCGCGGTCGTGCAACGGTATACCCAAACAAAATTGATATAATTTTTTTCCCCACAAATAGAGCTTTCTTTTGGTGCTATTTGATCACCTCTGCGTCATTTCTGATCGCTGCTATAAACAAACAAAGAGCGACGATTTTGAAAAAAGAACAATATTTTTTACTTTTTTGCTATAATACAAATTTAAAAAAAATAGTAAAAAAAAATTATTCATCAGGTTTGGCAATATATTCTAATACATATTTTTGGTAAAAAAAAATCTCAATCGGCGTATATTGATTGGTTTGCACAAAAGTTATAGCGTCTACAAACTATGGGAATTGATTTATGGCATTTTTATTATTTATTTATTTTTTACTGGTAATGCCAGCGATCTGCAATTTTTTTATCGGGACTGCGATATTGGGGCGGACATGTCGGACATTTTTGACACTTTTTTGGGACCAATGACATTTATACAGTGATCAGAAATTTAAATGTCCACTGATTACTGTATAAATGTCATTGGCTGTGAAGGGGTTAACCTGCAGGGGGCAGTGAAGGGGTTAACAATGTTCCCTGGGTGTGTTCTAACTGTGGGGGGGGGAGGGCTGGGCTGGCCAGGACATAACAGATCTAACTGATCCCAGTGACAGGGATCAGTAGATTTGTCATGCCCCCCTGTCACAGAATGGAGAACCGCTGTGTTTACATTGGCGGTTCCCCGTTCTGCAGCTCTGTCAGGTGATCGCGGGTCTCCGGCGGACATCAAGTCCGCCCGACCCACGGGCACGCCCATGGAGCATGCGGCAGCCACGCGCGCGCTGCCGCATGTGAGTGCGTGCCAGGAGTGTGCACAAGGGCAGGACGTCCATGGACGTCCACCCGGAAATTCAGATCCGCGCTGGAGCCGTACTTTGGCTATAGTGCGGATCTGAAAGGGTTAAGAATACATACTTGAATAGATTTTTATTTTTTTTTAGCGTTGCTTTAAATGTTAATGTAAAGCGCTGCGCAGACTGTTGGTGCTATATAAATCCTGTATAATGATAATAAATGTGTGTTGCTGCCCAACCTTCTCAGTGCTTGCTTGCTAGATGCATTTTTTTTTATTCATTTTTTCCTTTAATTTAATTTGCTTATGGGATCTTTAACCTGGTGCAGACTTTCACAGACCATTTTATCTTGTGCGTCTCTTTCACGCCACTAATAGCATTTTATATAGCTCATGTGACCGATCTTTTATTGAGGAGAACGTGCAGGAAGACACAGAACAAGGACATGTCGTCATTACAGGGGATGGAAAGGTGAGGATCTGATTTATTGCTGGAGAACGAGGTGTGGTCACTTGGAGGAGTCCTGGAATCTTGTATTTCTGTGCTATGTTCTCTAGAACCTGTTCTTGTAGGGAAGCTAGAGGAAAAAAACTAAACCGGATTTTGCCTGACACCCCATCGGATGGATGAAGTGAACACCGCTTCAGTTTACTTACTTAAAGGCTATTTCACACAGGCACTGGGGTTGGGGTAAAAACAGGTGGCTGAGCCACACTTTTATCAGCCCCCTGGAATTCTGCTATGACAGGTCTGCACTCATGCCCTCTGCATTTTTAACCGTAGAGTTTGACAGATGCACCACCTGTTAAACACGCCCATTGCGATCAATGGGGCCGCTACGCAAAAGCAAGGCTAACACTTGGCTCATGGCTGCGACGCGGTCCTGCAATGTAAAATTGCCGTTCTGTAATTTAAAAGAAAAACTTCATCCTAATGTATTTTCCTTGCCTTCTGTCCCTTCCCCACCCCCTCACGTTTGGGTATATATTTTTTTAATTTTATAGTATTTTTGCACTTGAACAAGAATGCGGTTCCCTTCCCTGATTCTGCTCATGCACATCTGCGCATCCGTGAAGTCAGAGCTGTTAAGGAACTTTGCATGTCTGCAGAAGAGCCTTTTGCCACTTCTGCACACATGGCAGACTAAAGCCAGCTTGGCCAAACTGATGTCTTACATGCCAGGAGTCTTCTGGAGGAGGGGGGGGGGGGGGGTGGGCTTTCTTGGCTAAGCACACCCTCTTGCTCTCTTTCTTTTATGCCTGAGCTACAGTATGTCGCAGAAGTAAGTACACCCCTCACATTTTTGTAAATATTTTATTATATGTTTTCATGTGACAACACTGAAGAAATGACACTTTGCTACAATGTATAGTGAGTGTAAAGCTTGTATAACAGTGTAAATTTGATGTACCCTCAAAATAACTCAACACACAGCCATTAATGTCTAAACCGCTGGCAACAAAAGTGAGTACACCCCTAAGTGAAAATGTCCAAATTGGGTCCAACTGTTTGGGATCATTATCATGTTGGAATACTGCCCTGCAGCCCAGTCTCTGAAGGGAGGGGATCATGCTCTTCAGTATGTCACAGTACAAGTTGGCATTCATGGTTCCCTCAATGAACTGTAGCTCCCCAGTGCCGGCAGCACTCATGCAGCCCCAGACCATGACACTCCCACCACCATGCTTGCCTGTAGGCAAGACACACTTGTCTTTGTACTCCTCACCTGGTTGCCACCACACACGCTTGACACCATCTGAACCAAATAAGTTTATCTTGGTCTCATCAGACCACAGGACATGGTTCCAGTAATCCATGTCCTTATTTTGCTTGTCTTCAGCAAACTGTTTTGTGGGCTTTCTTGTGCATCATCTTTAGAAGAGGCTTCCTTCTGGGACGACAGCCATGCAGACCAATTTGATGCAGTGTGCGGCGTATGGTCTGAGCACTGACAGGCTGCCCTCCCAATCAACCTCTGCAGCAATGCTGGCAGCACTCATACGTCTATTTCCCAAAGACAACCTCTGGATATGACGCTGAGCACGTGCACCCAACCTCTTTGGTCGACCATGGCGAGGCCTGTTCTGAGTGGAACCTGTCCTTTTAAACCACTGTATTTTCTTGGCCATAGTTCTGCAGCTCAGTTTCAGGGTCTTGGCAATCTTCTTATAGCCTAGGCCATCTTTATGTAGAACAACAATTCTTTTTTTCAGATCCTCGGAGAGTTCTTTGCCATGAGGTGCCATGTTGAACTTCCAGTGACCAGTATGAGAGAGTGAGAGCGATAACACCACATTTAACACACCTGCTCCCCATTCACACCTGAGACATTGTAACACTAATGAGTCACATGACACCAGGGAGGGAAAATGGATAATTGGGCCCAATTTGGACATTTTCATTTAGGGGTGTACTCCCTTTTGTTGCCAGCGGTTTAGACATTAATGGCTGTGTGTGGCGTTATTTTGAGGAGACAGAAAATTTACACTGTTATACAAGGTGTACACTCACTACTTTACATTGTAGCAAAGTGTTATTTCTTCAGTGTTGTCACAAGAAAAGATATAAAAAATATTTACAAAAATGTGAGGGGTGTACTTACTTTTGTGAGATACTGTGAGGGCATATGGATTCCAGGAAGTAAATGCTAAATGAATCATCTGTCCTTAAAATGATCGTAAAGGTTCGTTTTTTGTTTTTGTGCACAACAAACATGTCATGGTTACCTGCTCTGTGCAAGATTTTTGCGGAGTGGCTCGATTCTCCTTTTCTGGGGTCACCCGGCGGCACTCCTGGCTCCTCCTCCTCGAATGCCCCCACAGAGAGCCGATTTCCATGGGGGCACTCATGCGGGCGCACTCCTGTGTGCTGCTGCTGCGTCCATTGGCACAGCTAGCAGGACTCCACCCCTGGCTCGTGTGTCACTGGATTTGATTGACAGTAGCGGGAGCCAATAGCTCCTGCTGCTATCAATCTTTCCAGTGAGGACCCGAGACAGGGACTGGAGCTGCTGGGCTCGCTCTCCTCACTGGAACAATCGGGTTCATGTACGTAAAAGGGGGGCTCTGGGGGGCTGCTGCAGCACAGAAGGTTTTGCATTATATGCAGTAAGGTGAAAAACCATGAGATTTTACAACTCCTTTAACCAGTTCTCGACCATGCACTGCCTTTTTACTGCGGTAGTGTGGACGTATTCTGCGAATCGGCCGAAATAAACAGTGATTTGTGGAAGCACAGCTAGGGGGCGAGAGCGCGCCGCCGCCAGTGCGCTCTCGTGCTTGTTGCACACTGCGTGAGTGTGGCCGCGGCTCGGGTGGGCCCGATGTCTGCCGGCGAGCCGTGATGAGCTGCTACAGGGAATGAACGGGGAACCGCCGAATAAACACGGCGCTTCCCTGTTCTGACAGGTGGCATGTAAGAGATCTACTGATCCCTGTCACTGGGATTAGTTAGATCTCTTATGCCCCTGACAGCCCAGCCCCCTCACAGTTAGAACACACCCAGGGAACACAGTTAACCCTTAGAGTACCCCCCAGGTAAACCCCTTCACTGCCAATGACATTTATACAGTAATCAGTGGATATTTACATTTCTGATCGCTGTATAAATGTCATTGGTCCCAAAAAAGTGT
>BLSH010436131.1:32773-52463 GCA_018402905.1 Glandirana rugosa
CCCCCCCCAAGGCATTCCCTTAACTTGCAGAGATTTCCTCTTCACTTTCTGTTTGGCTATGGGACAGGAAGTGAAGGGAAATCTCAGAAATGGGGAAAAAATCTGGCAGGGGTTATAATCCTCCGTTGCTCTATCCAAAATGGAAAAAATGTTTTGGCCTTAGTTCTACTTTAAGAATATTTACATACTTTAATGTCCTTTGTCTGTGAACTGGTGCACTATAGACTAACAATTTATAATTCATAGTGTGATATTTTTGTTCCCAGGTTGTAATCTCATCCAGCGATGGCCTTCTTTGGAGTTGTACCCTGTGGTGGCCATGTCCACCAGTGTGCTCATTTATTAAGAGCCGGAGTGAGCGTTGGCACAAACCGCGGTTTACATGTGACAAGTAGATTTGCTGCCAAGGAGTATTATGATGTGGTAGTTGTTGGAGGCGGTGCTGGAGGAATAACAATGAGCGCCCGCATGAAGAGAAAAGTCGGAGCTGGGAATGTTGCCATTATAGAGCCAAGTGAGGTAAAGTGGCTAATTTTTTCTGTTTCTATACTGTTCTCTGGTTTGTACATTGTTGTAGGGTTGACTCCCCAATTGACACTGTTGGTAAAAAATAGTTTTTATACCATCATCTTCCATTTGTGCATCTTTTGGCCATTGTGGGTAATGTAACAAAACTTCTAGGCCATTGTGCCTTTTTTTTTATTAAAGAAGTTTTTATTTGCCAGGCAATAAAGGTTACACTCAGTATATAAGACCTGCACATGTATGCAAACATAACAGTACAATACACAAGGGTGAGAATGCACTCAACTCATGAGAAAAGGAGTGCAATGTACGGTTACATAATCACACAAAGAACAACCACAATGTACAGTGCCATCCCCTCGCAACCCTCACAATCTGGCAGTAAGTCTTTTTTTAACCACTTGCTTAATGGGCACTTAAACCCCCCTCCTGCCCAGACCAATTTTCCGCTTTCAGCTCTGTCGCACTTTGAATAAGAATTGCGCGGTCGTGCGCCGTTGTACCCAAACAAAATTTTTATCATTTTTTCCCCCCACAAATAGAGCTTCCCTTTGGTGGTATTTGATCACCTCTGCGTTATTTCTGATCGCCGCTATAAAAAAAAAAGAGCGACAATTTTGCAAAAAAAAAAATCAGTATTTCTTACTTTTTGCTATAATACAAATCCAAAAAAAAAAAATTATTCATCGGGTTTGGCCGATATATATTCTTCTACATATTTTTGGTAAAAAAAAAAAAAAATCGCACTCGATGTACTTTGATTGGTTTGCGCAAAAGTTATTGCATCTACAAACTATGGGAATTGATTTATGGCATTTTTAATATATATATATATATATATACAAAAAAAGAGCGACAATTTTGAAAAAAAAAATTTTTTTTTTTTTTTTACTTTTCGCTATAATACATTTCCAAAAAATAAAAAAAACACATTTATTCCTCAGTTTAGGCCGACATATATGCTAATACATATTTTTGGTAAAAAAAAACGCAATAAGTATTTTGATTGGGTTGCGCAAAAGTTATAGCGTCTACAAACTATGGGAATTGATTTATGGCGTTTTTATTTATTATTTTTTTTTTTTTTACTAGTAATGGCAGCAATATATGATTTTTATCAGGACTGCGTAATTGCAGTGGACATGTTGGACATTTTTGACACATTTTTGGGACCAATGACATTTATACAGTGATCAGAAATTTAAATATCCACTGATTTACTGTATAAATGTCATTGGCAGTGAATGGGGTTAACCTGCAGGGGGCAGTAAAGGGGTTAACTGTGTTCCCCCATTGTGTTCTAACTGTGTGGGGGGGGATGGGCTGGTCAGGACATAACAGATCTCACTGAACCCAGTGACAGGGATCAGTAGATCTGTTATGTCCCCTGTCACAAAACGGAGAACTGCTGTGTTTACATTGGTGGTTCCCCGTTCTGCAGCTCTGTCAGGCAATCATGGATCACGAGCGGACAGCGGGTCCGCCCAACCTGCGGGCATGCCGCCGCTGCCAAGTGCGTGCCAGGAGCGTGCACAGGGGACGACGTCCATGGACGTCATCCCGGAAATTCAGATCCGCGCTAAAGCCGTACTTCGGCAATAGCGCGGATCTGAAGGAGTTAAGAAGAAACTCCAACACTTTAAAACATGGTTGATTCAACCAGTCCCAAAAACAACAACCTTCACCACCATATCCCACAGAAAAAAAAGACCCCTCAAAGTGAAGCAAAACGACAGGTCCTGTAGAACGTATAAAACATTCCTTTTAATCGTGCTTCCTCAGGCAGACCCATACCTTTCTTAATTTTTGGGGGGCCTCATATGTCATTCAGTAAAGCGGAATATCCGCATTAACTACCCTCATCCACGTCCCTAAAGATAGTTTCATCGTATATCCACCTTCTCGGGATTAAGCGAAGCAGTATTATGAGCTCGCTGCTCGTGATGTTTGTTTTTACCTTTGTAAAAGTGAGTAAATTAGCAGTTTTTTTTGATCTAATACATTTGGAAAACAAAACCAGACTATCTGGAACCTTTTTTCTATACATATCACTATCACTGAGGACATCAGGAGGGGCCCCATGACTACCATAGAGGAAGCATTGACCAACAGAGAGAGACACTAATTGGGCAAACCAGAGGAGGACCCCTGGAGGCAGTCAGAAGTACCCAGCAAAATCTACAAACTTATGCTGTTACCTTACAGCAGTAAGGTAGAGGCTAGCAAATACACACAGTATCTCACAAAAGTGAGTACACCCCTCACATTTTGTAAATATTTTATTATATCTTTTCATGTGACAACACTGAAGAAATGACACTTTGCTACAATGTAAAGTAGTGAGTGTGCAGCTTGTATAACAGTGTAAATTTGCTGTCCCCCTCAAAATAACTCAACATGTAGCCATTAACCACTTCCTTACTGGGCATTTAAACCCCCCTCCTGCCCGGACCACTTTTCAGTTTTCAGGGCGGTTACTCTTTAACTGACAATTACGCGGTCGTGCAAAGTTGTACCCAAACAAAATTGACGTCCTTTTTTTCCCACAAATAGAGCTTTCTTTTGGTGGTATTTGATCACCTCTGCGGTTTTTATTTTTTGCGCTATAAACAAAAAAAGAGCGACAATTTTGAAAAAATAATTTTTTTTTTTTTTTTTTTTTTTTTTTTTACTTTTCGCTATAATACATTTCCAAAAAATAAAAAAAACACATTTATTCCTCAGTTTAGGCCGACATATATTCTAATACATATTTTTGGTAAAAAAAAACACAATAAGTATTTTGGGTTGCGCAAAAGTTATAGCGTCTACAAACTATGGGAATTGATTTATGGCGTTTTTATTATTTTTTTTTTTTTTTACTAGTAATGGCGGCAATCTTCGATTTTTATCAGGACTGCGATATTCCGGTGGACTTGTCTGACATTTTTGACACTTTTTTTGGGACCAATGACATTTATACAGCAATCAGATCTAAAAATAGACACTGATTACGTATTAGATGTCATTGGCAGGGAAGCGGTTAACACTAAGGGGGCGATCAAGCAGTTAAATGTGTTCCCTGTATGTGTTCTGACTGTGTGGGGACGGAGCTGACAGGGACATAACAGATCTAACTGATCCTGATCACAGGGATCAGTAGATCTGTCATGCCCCCCCTCACAGAGTGGAGAACCACCGTGTTTACATCGGCGGTTCCCCGTTCTGAAGAGATCGCGGGTCTCCGGCTGACATCGAGTCCGCCTGACCCACGGGCATGCTCACACAGCGTGCGGCGGCATGCGCACGCCGCCAGCGGCTGCAAGGGCAGGCCCTGGAGCACGGAAAGGGGAGAACGTCAATTGACAGCCTTCCGGCAATTCAGATCCGCGCTGTAGCTGTCAATCGGCTATAGCGCAGATCTGAAGCGGTTAATGTCTAAACCGCTGGCAACAAAAGTGAGTACACCCCTAAGTGAAAATGTCCAAATTATGCCCAATCAGCCATTTTCTCTCCCCAGTATCATGTAACTCGTTAGTGTTACAAGGTGTCAGGTGTGAATGGGGAGCAGGTGTGTTAAATTTGGTGTTATCGCTCTCACGCTCTCATACTAGTCACTGGAAGTTCAACATGGCACCTCATGGCATAGAACTCTGAGGATCTGAAAAAAAGAATTGTTGCTCTACATAAAGATGGCCTAGGCTATAGGAAGATTGCCAAGACCCTGAAACTGAGCTGCAGCATGGTGGCCAAGACCATACAACGGTTTAACAGGACAGGTTCCACTCAGAACAGGCCTCGCCATGGTTGACCAAAGAAGTTGAGTGCACGTGCTTAGCGTCATATCCAGTTGTTGAGGTTGTCTTTGGGAAATAGACGTATGCGTGCTGCCAGCATGCTGCCTGTCAGTGCTTTGACCACACGCTGCACACTGCATCAAGTTGGTCTGCATGGCTGTCCTTCCAGAAGGATCCCAGGAAGATTTCTAAAGATGATGCACAAGAAAGCCCACAAACAGTTTGCTGAAGACAAGTAGACTAAGAACATGGATTACTGGAAACATGTCCTGTGGTCTGATGAGACCAAGATAAACTTATTTGGTTCAGATGGTGTCAAGCGTGTGTGGCGGCAACCAGATGAGGAGTATAAAGACAAGTGTGTCTTGCCTACAGTAAAGCATGGTGTTGGAAGTTTTATGGTCTGGGGCTGCATGAGTGCTGCCGGCACTGGGGAGCTACAATTCATTGAGGGAACCATGAATGCCAACATGTACTGTGACATACTGAAGCAGGGCATGATCCCCTCCCTTCGGAGACTGGGCCGCAGAGCAGTATTCCAACATAAGGGCCCCAAACACACCTCCAAGATGACCACTGCCTTGCTAAAGAAGCTGAGGGTAAGGGTGATGCACTGGCCAAGAATGTCTCCAGACCTAAACCCTATTGAGCATCTGTGGGGCATCCTCAAACAGAAGGTGGAGGAGCGCAAGGTCTCTAACATCCACCAGCTCTGTGATGTTGTCATGGAGGAGTGGAAGAGGACTCCAGTGGCAACCTGTGAAGCTCTGGTGAACTCCATGCCCAAGAGGGTTAAGGCAGTGCTAGAAAATAATGGTGGCCACACAAGAAATTGAATCTTTGGGCCCAATTTGGACATTTTCACTTAGGGGTGTACTTACTTTTGTTGCCAGCAGTTTAGACATTAATGGCTGTGTGTTGAGTTATTTTGAGGGGACAGCAAATTTACTGTCTGGAGACATGCTTGGCCAGTCCACCACCTTTACCCTCAGCTTCTTTAGCAAGGCAGTGGTCATCTTGGAGGTGTGTTTGGGGTCGTTATCATGTTGGAATACTGCCCTGCGCCTCAGTCTCCGAAGGGAGGGGATCATGCTCTGTTTCAGATTGTCACAGTACATTTTGGCATTCATGGTTCTCAATGAAGTGTAGCTCCCCAGTGCCGGCAGCACTCATGCAGCCCCAGACCATGACACTCCCACCACACACGCTTGACACCATCTGAACCAAATAAGTTTATCTTTGTCTCATCAGACCACAGGGCATGGTTCCAGTAATCCATTTCCTTAGTGTGCTTGTCTTCAGCAAACTGTTTGCGGGCTTTCTTGTGCATCATCTTTAGAAGAGGCTTCCTTCTGGGATGACAACCATGCAGACCAATTTGATGCAGTGTGTGGCGTATGGTCTGAGCACTGACAGGCTGACCCCCACCCCTTCAACATCTGCAGCAATACTGGCAGCACTCATATGTCTATTTCCCAAAGACAACCTCAACAACTGGATATGATGCTAAGCACGTGCACTCAACTTCTTTGGTCGCCCATGGCGAGGCCTGTTCTGAGTGGAACCTGTCCTGTTAAACCGTTGTATGGTCTTGGCCATCGTGCTGCAGCTCAATTTCAGGGTCTTGGCAATCTTCTTATAGCCTAGGCCATCTTTATGTAGAGCAACAATTCTTTTTTCCAGATCCTCAGAGTTCTTTGCTATTAGCTGCCTTGTTTAACTTCAGGTGACCGGTATGAGTGAGAGCGATAACACCAAATTTAACACCCCTGCTCCCCATTGACACCTGAGACCTTGTAAAACTAACGAGTCACATGGCACCAGGGAGGTAAAATGGCTAATTGGGCCCAATTTAGACATTTTCACTTAGGGGTGTACTCACTTTTGTTGCCAGCGGTTTAGACATTAATGGCTGTGTGTTGAGTTATTTTGAGGGGACAGCAAATTTACACTGTTATACAAGCTGTACACTCACTACTTTACATTGTAGCAAAGTGTCATTTCTTCAGTGTTGTCACATGAAAAGATAGAATACGGTAGATAAAATAAAAATGTGAGGGGTGTACTCACTTTTGTGAGATACTGTATATGGGATATTACTTATTTTTTGGTTCTATATCTACATACTTTTTTTTAAATTGTTGCACAGCATATGCATTATTTGTCGTAGGAACACATCAATTTATATTCATTTGTATAGTTGATGCACCTTTCACAAGAAATGTTACCCATTGCAGGAGTTTGACACGTTTAAAATATTTTTTTTCTGCCCTTGTTACTTATCAGTTGGTATCCAACAGCGCAGCACCACTATTATATTAATATCCACCTTCTGTCTATAAGCTTGTGGACAGAGAAAAAAAGGAGTCTAAGAAACAGCTTTGTGGCTGCATCCATCTCCTCATCTTCAATAACTCAGAGGAGACACAATAAGGGGTTACATATATTTGGAAAATTAAAGGTGTCAGCAATAAACTGTGTAACCTGTGACCACAAGGGTCGTACCTTTGGGCATTCCCACACCATATAAATAAAAGTGGCCACACCCAGCTGGCATTTATGACAGAATCTCTTTTGTGCATTCGGAACAGCCGTACAAGGGTGTAATAAACTTGATGTAACACAAATCATCCGATCCATTGATGCAATAACCGTGGGTAAATATGTAGCAAGCACCTCAGTCCACATCTCATCCGGCAACTCTGGTGCAACGGCAGTCCAGCGGGCCCTAGCTCTGTCACCCAGATATGAATCCCTGGGACCCAGGGCAGCCGAAAATTGGGAAACCAGACCAGCCGAGTCTGAACCCACCCTGTGGCTTTTTAACTTTAGTTAAAACATTTGTAATCTACAGACAGATTGTAATATGTTAAATCCTCCATTTCTACTTGTATTATGCTGTATTGATTTTACACAGATGGTAATAGTTAAAGGTTAACTATTAAATTAAAGGTTAAATAGTTAAAGGTAAATGAAAGGCCCCTTGCAGATAGTGCTGTCTAGCCACTTAAAATGATAGTTCACCTTTACAAAAAACTTGTCTATGCAGGTAAGGGGTGTCTGTAGATAAAAACAATCTGTGCAGCTATGACTAGATGAATAATACCCTTTCTATAGATGTAGGCCATTTACATACCTTATGAAGTCTGACTGAAATGCTCCCTAGACGTTTCTAAGTACTCCCAGGACGTTGCTAAGTGAAGCCTAGTCGTCATTGTACTGATATCATGTGCGGGACACACAAAACTCGCACCATTTTGTCACAAGTACGCCATGACGGTTCTAACTTGGGACAAACCACTCACTCATCATCCCCCCTCCCAACAACTTAGGAATTTCTGGGTCTTCGTACAAGGCTCCAAAAAGTCTGGAGATGGTTTGCCAGACCTGATCATAAACCAATAAATCAGACCCATTAAGAGACCGCACGGGATGCCTAAGATAAGGATAGGCCATAAGTCCCTTCAGGCAGCTGTGACCTTCCAGAGACCTCAGCCAATCTTAAAGGTAAAAATTCTACCCACAATTCATAACTCCAGATAGGAACGTGACATCTTAATAAAAAGTATATATCTGAATGCAAAAGGGTATATCGAATAAAATGAACCCAAACATCAATGAATTCCATAATCTGTGAACGCACTGCTAGTTTTGCCCCTTCCCAGGGTAACGGAGAGTGACAAGTCTATTATGTTTAGACTTATTGTAATGCACTGTGCCTGCTGAACTTGAATTCCTTAATGAGGGGTTTGCACGATAATCCCATCCCGAGATATGTTTTTTTATACTGCAAGTTGCATATTCGGGAAGGTTGTTATTCCACGGTCTGCCCTGGACAGCCCACGGGCCCTTCTTACCCATGTGAGTGGTCAGGGACATATGGCCCCACCTCTTGGCCTTCAGAGAAATAGGGAATAGACCGGACAGTGCTGAGTTCTCACCTTACCATCATAGAATGAACATCCGAGGATCTGTGGACTCATCAACGAATCTCTGATTGATCATGGATATTTAAATGCAAGTAACTTTTTTTCTCTCCCTTCCATTCTGTCTTATCACTTTGCTGCTGTATATTATGTCTCTAATTGCTTTGTAACACCATTTTTTTCTGTAAATATTTTACTGCACCAAACGTGACCTTTTCATTATTAAACCTTATTCTGAAAAGTGTTAATCTTGTCCCTAAAGCTCTTAATGCAAGCTATAACGAACCTGTTCCTTTGAAGAGCGCTACTGTTTAGGATATTACAGGTGGTTATTCTAAAATCATAATTGGTATTGCTAATTGTTGGAGACCTAACACTCCGGATCAAAGGTTAGTGGTGGCAGAGAAAGGGTTAATTGCTTGAATTAGCCCAGTAACAATCGCTTTCAGGCAGCTGGCACTTAGACGGTGGTCCCGCAAGCTGGAGAATCTTTGTGCGGACAGCAGCTGAGAGTGGTATTGTTACATTCATGACAAGCGCGGTGTGAGATCAACGGTGTCCCCTGGCACCCGTCGGTGAGGAGGGCAGCGATCTGATACCCGCGTTTGTCACAGTCATTGCTCACCTCCACCATCGCAGGAGTGAGCTCTTTCTCTGATTCAAACCCCCTCATCATGCTCTCTATCTCTGTTGATACAGTAGTTCTGAGCTCAGCATTTGAGAGCTCACTTCTGTGATGGTGGAGGTGAGCAGTGATGACTAGGCCTCACTTAGCCATATATCCTGGGAGTATTCCAGTCAGGCTTTATAAGGTATGTAAATGGCCTACACCTATAGCAAGGGCTTTATTCAACCTTAGTCAGAGATGCACAGTTTGTTTTTATCTACATATGCCCCTTATCTGCATAGGCGGTTTTGTGGTAAAGGTAGTAAAATCCCTTTAAGGACCAAGCCTATTTGTGACCGTTGTTGTATTCAAGTTAAAATCTGTATTTTTTGCTAGAAATTACTTAGAACCCCCAAACATTATATATTTTTTTAGCAGAGACCCTAGAGAATAAAATGGAGATTGTTGCAATACTTTATGTCACACTGTATTTGCGCAGCGGTCTTACAAACGTAATTTAAAAAAAAATACACTTATTTGAATTCCAAATATATGAAACCAGTAAAATTATCGCTTTTTTTGTATAATGTGAAAGATGATGTTACACTGAGTAAATTGATACCTAACATGTCATGCTTTAAAATTGCGCACACTCCTGGAATGGCGATAAAGTACGGTACTCAAAAATCTCCATAGGCAACGCTTTAACAATTTTTACAGGTTACCTGTTTAGAGTTATAGAGGAGATCTAGTGCTAAAAATTGCTCTCGTTCTAAAGATTGCGACAATACCTCACATGTGTGGTTTGAACACCGTTTACATATGCGTTCGCTTCTGTGCGCAAGCTCAGAGCGACTTTACATTTTTTTTCCTTATTTATTTTATTTTTTATTTTTACACTGTCCCTTTAAAAAAAATGTTTGATCACTTTTATTCCTATTACAAGGAATGTAAACATCCCTTGTAATAGAAATAAGCATGACAGGTCCTCTTTAATGTGCGATCTGGGGTCAAAAAGACGTCAGATGTCACATTTACACTTAAAAGCAATAAAAAAAAAAATGTAATTTTATTTTTACACATACACAAAAAAAATGGGCCCTTTAAGGCCGGAGGGTGGAAATGAAGCTTGACGTCGCTCCGGTCCTCCCAAGGGCATAGAGTCAAGTTGGGGCCATCTTGTCTTCACTCAACTTCCTACCCATCAGTACATTGGATCGGATCGTTTCCGCTGATGCCGATCTCTCCGGTAAGCAGCGGAAACGCCCGGGAAGTGGCAGGAGGGGGCACCTCTTCCGCTGCCCGTAAAAGTGATCCGGTGGCAAATCCGCTGCTGGGACCACTTTTATGTGAAACTGGATCTCCCACTGTGTAAAAATATACCGGGATTTTGGCAGCTGGCTGCTGCCATAGCAACGGAATATAACGGCAAAGTAGCAACGTATATACACGGTGGGCGGTCCGGAAGTGGCTAGGAGCAGTGCGTCCCTCCCAGCATTTAAATGCACCCGGGAAGGACAGGTACAGCATCCAGCCCTGTGGCTGGATGGCACTGAGCACTGTACCAAGTGGTACTGTGTTTAAGACCCTATGCATTTAGGGAGGTCCTTTGTCTTTTGTAAGTTGGTGTACAGAATACCCCTGTACAAAGAATATTGTTTAAATGTCTTTTTTTTTTTTTTTTCCTCATAGCTTGCCACAGATTGAAATAAGTAATTTTTTATTAAAATTAAATTACAAAATGACACATGTAACAAGCATATAAATATATATGCATAAATATCTAATTTTTTAAAACAAAAGATGATATACCCCTTAGTACAGGGTGCTTTTATAACAGAGTTTGCAGTGCAGTAGCAGCTCACTTTTGGACTATCTGTCTCTAATTGTGACTTCATACGAAATGTCAGGTAAGGGAACATATCTGTGTTCTTAATAGAGATGAACAGCAGGGCATCAAATGTCCAATGTATTTGTGGCAGCAATATTTAATATTAAAGTGGTTCTAAGGGCAGAAGGTTTTTCTACCTTAAAGCGATTGTAAAGGATTTTTTTTCTTTCTTTTTGATAAGTGCCCCCAAAGGAAGCCATTTCCCAGGGGGGCACTTATGCGTGCTCGCTCCCGAGCTCCACTGCTGTGTCCATTGACACAGACAGCAGGACTCAGCCCCCCGATCCCTCTTTACTGGAGTTAATTGACATTGACACAATTGGGATGTGGCTACTGATTTTCTTTGTCCACTAGGTGGCATTGTTTCCATTATCTATTAGTATTTTTATACGTGTTCTACATTTTTTCAGCACCCTCCTCCGGGTGTTTATAGTCTTTGCCTGGGATGTGGCTGCTGATCTCTATTTGTCCACTAGGTAGCATTGTTTCAATTAACGTGTTGAGGTTTTAGATTCACATATTTTTAATTCATATGGTTTCTAAATAATTAATCATTAAGTACTGTCATAGGAACATTCTTATAGTATATACCATATAATTGCAGATTCAGCAAAGGATCTTCTTGGAGTTCTAATAACGGCATCGCCGTCTCCATTATGGGGCTGTGTATGGTGGTTGCTAAGCGTTGCCTTTATATGAGCGGGTGTACAATGTAGCTCCTATCCCACTGATGAAGTCCCGCCCATAGGACGTAACATGTACGGGGGGAGGAGCTATCTCTGACGTCTCCTGCCGCCATCTTTGCACAACTCTGGAATCTGTTTACATGCTAGCACTCAGCTTTGAGTGCTAACGAATGTGAGTGTTTTATGCGTCAATATTTTTTAAATAAACTATGTGAAATGGAGAGCATTAGATCTTCTCCTTCTTTGTTCATGTCCCATATCAGTGGCTGCTGTCTGAGCTCCTATCGGTGAGCAGGCTGACAGTGATTGAACAGGAAGAGTGTACTATTGGCTGTGTGACCTCTGTGAGGTCAAAGTAGAGAGGTGAGAGGCTGCTATCACTGGTGATGGATTGATTCATTGGATTCACCCTGACACCTTGTGCTGTGTGTGAAACACCCTCTACCACTGCAGCTTGTGTATCTCTCCTATCTTAAATGACTTTTTATATATATGTTTATTATTGGCGTTGCACTGATGGTTTATTATGCATTTCTGAGGTTTTTTGAATATACCTTTAGTGTTCAGCTACCTATGGTTTCATCGCTTTGTATATGGTCAGAGCTGAATATCTCTTATGTGTCAGGTAAAAATAAGTTTGGGCTGATGGGGGATCCTGCAGCAGAGAAGGTTTTTTTTACCTTTAATACATAGAATGCATTGAGGTACAAAACCTTGAGGCTTTAGAACCATTTGAATGCATTCTCTTCCTTCTGTGAGCAGCTTTTCCCCAGCTGCCCCTTATATTTACCTGAGCTCGATGTCGATCCAGCACTGTGCATGAGAGCAGCAGCTCTCTCCGCTCTTTCTCTCTTCGCTGGTTCAGGGACACCAGAGACAGCCATTGGCTTCTGCTGCTGTCAATCACAGGCAGTGAGAAATGAACAGGGGGCGGGGCCAAGTTATACTGTGTGTGTCAATATACACACTGACAGCAGCGGCTGGTGCATAAGGGGTGCTTGTGCGCCGCCTCCCCGCCGCTGACTAGTAAAAAAAAAAAAAGTCAGCCTGGCCCCCTGCAGGTGGCGCCGGTACATTGACTTTTCTTTTTTTTTTTTCCTCAGCAGCAAGTAGTGAGCCAATTGGTCAGCCATTAAAGTCTGTGTGTGCACTGAACAAGCGCACACACATTGTTTGATTGGCTGCCCCCTGAATCATCAGAGCCAATGACTATCTCATTGGCTGCTGTGGGCCGGGGGCAGGACTGTTGCAGACGTGCTGCCTGTGTGATTACTCACACAGGCGCAGCACTCCGCGGGGTTACAGTCCCGAGCTGCTCAGCATGCTGACCGCAAGCCGATCTCTGCGTACACCTGGCCTGCCTGCTATTAGGTTGGGTAAGTACTTGTCCCAACTTCGGGGGGGGGGGGCACCGTAAGCTCCTATCTGATGCTCTGTATGCCCTATCTGGTGCTCTGTATGCCCTATCGTATGCCCTATCTGGTGCCCTGTATGCCCTATCTGGTGGTGCTGGGCTATATACTCCTGACACAAGGGGAGGAAACTGTAAGGGATGGGGCTTATGCGAAGTGGGAGGGATCAAAAAGGAAGGGCGGGGTCTGGCGCCCCCCCATCCTGAAATGTCCCCAGCCGCCACTGCTGAGCGTGGCTCGGGAGCAAGCCTGCATGAGTGCCCCCCATAGCAAGCGGCTTGCTATGGGGTCACTCAGCAGGGCAGAGCAGCCAGAAGCACCAGCGGAGGACCTGAGAAGAGGAGGATCAGGGGTGCTCTGTGCAAATCCATTGCATAGATCAGGTAAATCACGTTTGTTATTTAAAAAAAAATACCTGTAAAGTCACTTTAACTTGACTAAAATGAAATAAAAAAAATATAATCTTTCATTCTAAAGAATATAAATAAAGAAAATATATACCAAACATAATATATATGCCTTTGAATTGTCTGCTTACAAGTGCTGATTACAATATATTGCCATATTTTCTGTAGACACATTACTATCAACCCATGTGGACTTTGGTTGGTGGAGGTGCCAAGAAGCTAGCAAGTTCTGCTCGGCCTACAGCAAGTGTGATCCCTTCTGGAGTCAAATGGATCAAATCAGAAGTAAAAAGCTTTGATCCGGACAATAACTCCATCCGGATAGGCGATGACAAAGAGGTAACTTTATCTGTGGGAAGCGGCATTTTTCATATGGTATTGCTCAGAACTTTACATGTCTATCACAAATAACCTGTGGACCTCACTGATTTTATATATGATCTACAAAATGTAACACTTGGCTAAGTAAAAATTTTAAATATAACATTAGGCTAAAAAAAAGTGTTGACTATATTGGTTGTTAACTTTTAGTCTGTTCATTTTCAACTTTCAGCTTTTCAAGCTGTCCAGCAGGAGTTGGAGGGTTGAGACAAACCATTGAGCACCAACAGGTGTGCTTACCATAGTTTGCTTATTTATGTAAAACCTTTAACCCAAAAAGAAACAAAACTGTGGCTGTAACTGTTTAAAGAGTTTTATGTGGATTTCGGCTTTAATTTGTCAGTCAGGTCCACCTAAATTTTCTAGTGCGTCTAACATTCTCTTCTTCACAGGTTGACAGTTCTGCTGTCCAAGAGTGGCTCTGTTGCTTGTGCACAATGTGGGGCCGCACTAAGACCACCACATTTGAATGACAGCTCAATAGGCAGCTCTCTGCTCCAAGCAGTTCATCTCCAAATAGCACTTTCCTGCCATCACCTGAACCGAAGGTGCCCAGGGCAAGTCCAAGCCGTCTCCACTCATAATTATTTTACTTTTTATTTTTCCCACTGCCCGTTTTATTTATTTATTTATGTTTTTGATCACTTTTAGGGCTCTTTCACACATGTGGACTGTTCAGGTCCACCTGTCAGTTTTCCAGGCGGACCTGAACGGACGCTCCATGCAGCTCTATGGAGCGACAGATGTCAGCGGTGACATGTCCTCTGGCATCTGATTCGTTCTGCTAAATCCAGACGGAAGGAAACTCTTATTTTCTATCTGTCTGGCGGATCGGATGAAAATGGACAGGCGGATCCGTTTTCATCCGATCCCCCATAGAGGATAGCGGGGATCTGACAGGTCCGTCTCAGCATAGACGGAGCTGTCATCCGCTGGCTCAGTGGAGATCAACAGATCGATCCCTGCTGAGAAAGTGAAGTCCGTGAGAACGGACAAACGTGTTAAAGAGCCCTTATTCCTATGGCAAGGAATGTAAACATCCCTTGCGGTAGAAATAAGGATGACATGTCCTCTTTATGGAGAGATCTGGGATCAAATCTCTTCTTTACCTTTTTAAAAGCAAAAGATCTGGAAAAAAATTTTTTTTTGATTTTTTGCTTTAAAAAAAAAAAAAAATAGTTCAGGGGGTGGGGGTGTTTTTCTCCTCAGGGTAGGTCCCCTCCCGCCGCTTCGGAAGCTAATGAGTCCCTCGGAACGGTTTCTAGAGGAAGCCAACTGCCGGCTGCAAAAACTATACTGGGGTTATGGCTGATATCTCCAACCGTAATCCCAGTAAACCACTTGCAAACTGCAATGTATATATATGTATTGCAGTCAGCAAGTTAAAAATTGCTGCATTTCTACAGAAGCCTGTCGACCTATGCCTGAAAATGTAAAAAAAAGTTATTGATTTACAAATATAATATAATAGATTGAGTAAAAAAATGAAAGTGAAATGGTTACCCTCTTGAGCAGGCAAGTCAGATGACCAACAGAGGATGTACAGGGAGTTGTGTTTCTAAAGTAGTGTACAATGGTCACAGTTGTCAGTCATTTGCTCTATTGCTAGGTCTATTTGTGATGTTCTGTAAATAAATCCTGCTGCTCATGTGCTAATCATATGCTTAAGTGGAATGTGTTTTTCCTATGTAGGTCAAAGCTACAGGTTCACTTTAATGGTGGCTTCACCTGCAGCATGTATTGCCTACCTTTGCTTTGCCCTGGAACTCTAGTTAGCCCTTAGGCTCCACCAGAAATACATGGCACCATAAGTTTGGGGGGAAATGCCCCCTACTCCCCTTATTCCCATTTGACAGCTCTGGTGCTTGGGGATTGGTCACTCCTTTTACACCGCACTTGCTCTCTTTGCAGCTGAACAAAGCAGAGGGGGCAAAAAGAAGAATGGTATGTGCAGCTGCAGGGATGCCATTCAAGGATTTTTTTTGCTTTGCCTTGCATGGGTAGCACAGGTTCACTATAACCACTTTACGACAACCGTATATACATGTCGCTGTCTTGCTCTGGGATGCACTCCTTTTGGCACCCCCAGAATCATGACCACTCATGGTCAACTATTGACCAGTAGAAAGGGCTCCTGTTGATGTCAGCACACTGCAGCCAATCACATTGCTGTATAATCAGGTGCTCCTCATGCTATCCTCGGGCATCATGCCACATTTATAGCACCAACCCCTACTGACGTAAAGGAGTTAATAAGCTAACGGATGAATGATTCCCACAGGTGTGGCAGTATAATCATCCAGTGCTTGATTTGTGCTAGGTTTTCTGTCATGCAAAATGATCATTATTTACATCAGTAACAATTTTCTCTTTTTCTTTGCAGATTAGTTACAAATATTTAATTATCGCACTGGGCATCAAACTGCAATTTGAAAAGGTATGGCCTGAGTAACATTTCTATGTAAATAAGCTTGCATTACACCTATGGAGAGGTGTGTATTATGGGAAAGAAAGCTAAGTGTAGGTACTGATATCAATAGAGCTAATACGTGTGTGTGTATATGTATGTATGTATGTATACACTATATTGTAGAAGGTATTGGGACACCTGCCTTTACATACATGAACTTTAATGGAATCCCAGTCTTAGTGCGTAGGGTTCAATGTTGAGTTGGCCCACCCTTTGCAGCTATAACCGCTTCAACTCTTCTAGGAAGGCTGTCCACAAGGTTTAGGAGTGTCTATGGGAATGTTTGACCATTCTTCCAGAAGTGCATTTGTGAGGTCAGGCACTGATGTTGGACGAGAAGGTAGTACTGTTAGGGCCAAGATCTAACTCACAACTCCTGCTGTATCTGGCAGTAGCTCTCTTTGATGAGCTACCTGAGATGCTGGACAGCATCCCATCTGAACCTTTGGATAATCTTGCCTTGTACCTTGTTTCTTGTGAACCTTGAGCTCCTTGCTCCTCCCATGAACTTCCTTTCTATTTAAGCCATGCCTTCGCACTCCCTCTCTGCCAGATTTATTAGGCTCTCTCCAGCAAATATACTGCTCCTTTGTGTGCCTGCAGCTGTCCTCCTCTCCACTACCACTTGTTGCAGACCTTTGGCTTGTTTATTAGCTACTCATCTGCTTGATCCCTACCTGCTATATTTGCTACTGGACCCCGACTTGCTCACCTCCTGGTGGGGCAATCCTGAGGACCATGATCTAGTACGAACATGCAGCAAATCCACCATCAGGAGCTCTGAATACTGTTTAGTGCTTGGCGGGAGCTGTTCTACTGCTATAGCTACTGGTCTCCGAGCCTGACTCCTGACCATGACAGTCACCATGGTTTCAATAGAAAGTAAAAGTCAATGTGGTTTCAGTAAAGGGGGATAAAGTTGACGTGGTTGCTGTAGATATAAGATAATGCTGCAGTGGTTTCAGTAGAAGGGTTTAGTAAAAAAGGGATAAAGTCATCATGGTTTCAGTAGAAGGTGAATAACTCAATGTGGTTGCTATAGAAGAGGATAATGTTACACTGGTTTCAGAATAAGGGGATAAAATCACCATAGTTTTAGTAGAAGGGTTTCAGTAGAAGGGGGGAAGTCAGCATGGTTTTAGTAGAGGGGGATAAAGCCATCATTCTTTCAGTAGAAGGGGATAAAGTCAATGTACAGTTGTATGCAAAAGTTTAGGAACCCCTGACAATTTCTATGATTGTCATTTATAAATATTTGGGTGTTTGGATCAGCAATTTTATTTTGATCTATCAAATAACTGAAGGACACAGTAATATTTCAGTAGTGAAATGAGGTTTATTGGATTAACAGAAAATATGCAATATGCATCAAAACAAAATTAGACAGGTGCATAAATTTGGGCACCCTTGTCATTTTGTTGATTTGAATACCTGTAACTACTTAGCACTGATTAATTGGAACACACAATTGGTTTGGTGAGCTCATTAAGCCTTGAACTTCATAGAGAGGTGCATCCAATTATGAGAAAATGTATTTAAGGTGGCCAATTGCAAGTTGTTGTTCTCTTTGACTCTCCTCTGAAGAGTGGCAACATGGGGGCCTCAAAACAACTCTCAAATGCCCTGAAAACAAAGATTGTTCTACATTATGGTTTAGGGGAAGGCTACAAAAAGTTATCGCAGAGATATAAGCTGTCAGTGTCCACTGTGAGGAACATAGTGAGGACATGGAAGACCACAGGCACAGTTCTTGTTAAGGCCAGAAGTGGCAGCCACATAAAATATTGGAGAGGCAAAGGCGAAGGATGGTGAGAACGGTCAAAAACAGCCCACAGACCACCTCCAAAGACCTACAACATCAACTTGCTGCAGATGGTGTCACTGTGCATCGTTCAACAATTCAGTGCACTTTGCACAGGGAGAAGTTGTATGGGAGAGAGATGCGAAAGAAGCCTTTTCTCCACACACGCCACAAACGAAGTCGCTTGAGGTATGCAAACGCACATTTGGACAATCCAGCTTCATTTTGGAATAAGGTGCTGTGGACTGATGAAACAAAGATTGAGTTATTTGGTCATAACAAGGGGGTGTAATGCAAGACCGCAAAAGAACACAGCAGTCCAAGAAAAACACTTGCTACCCACAGTAAAAATTGGTGGAGGTTCCATCATGCTGTGGGGCTGTGTGGCCAGTGCCGGTACTGGGAATCTGGTTAAAGTTGAGGGTCGCATGGATTTCACTCAATTTCAGCAGATTCTTCAGAATAATGTTGAGGAATCAGCGTAAATTGAAGTTACACGGGGGCTGGATATTTCAACAAGACAATGACCCAAAGCACTGCTCAAAATCTACTCGGGCATTTATGCAGAGGAACAAGTACAATGTTCTGGAATGGCCATCCCAGTCCCCAGACCTGAATATCATTGAACATCTGTGGGGTGATATGAAGCTGGCTGTCCATGCTCGGCAACCATCAAACCTAACTGAAATGGAGAGGTTTTGTAAGGAGGAATGGTCCAAAATACATTCATCCAGAATCCAGACACTCATTACAGGCTATAGGAAGGGTCTAGAGGCTGTTATTTCTGCTAAAGGAGGCTCTACTAAATATTGATGAGATTTTTCTGCTGGGGTGCCCAAATTTATGCACCTGTGTAATTTCGTTTTGATGCATATTGCGTATTTTCTGTTAATCCAATAAACCTCATTTCACTTCTGAAATATTGCCGTGTCCTTCAGTTATTTGATAGATCAAAATGAAATTGCTGATCCAAACACCCGAATATTTATAAATGGCAATCATGGAAATTGTTAGGGGTTCCTAAACTTTTGCAAACAACTGTAGTTGCTGTAGAAGAGGATAATGTCACACTGGTTTCAGTAGAAGGGGATAAAACCACTGTGGTTTCAGTAGAAGGGAATAAAGCTTCCGTAGTTTCAGTAGAAGGCGATAGAGTCCTTGTGATTTTATTAGAAAGGGATAAAGTCTATTTTTTGATAGATTTCACCTGAGGGTGAGGGTATCGATACAGCACGCTGATGAAAAGGATGTACTGTTAGAGTATTATACTCTAAATACCATTGCCCAAGGTTTCATGCAGGAGGTTCAGATACCTGAGGGGGAGGGCAGGGCCATCTTAATAACATCATGGGCCCCTGGACAAAGTAATGCACTAGGGCCCCTACCAGGGAGATGGTGACCTGTGGCGTGCTATGCGTGTGGTGGCAAGGAGTGAGCGTGGCTACATAATGCTACATATTCTGCATGACATTTTAGTTTAATTATAAAACACACATACACAAAACCAGGGAATTATCACAAATTAAATTTGCCCCTATACACACACTATGCCCCCCCCCCCCCCATATACACTGACTCTTTCTCCCTGTACACACTGCTCCCACTCCTTTTTGAAACTATCCCCCTCCCTGTACACATTGCCCCCTGTCATAAATGCCTCAGGAGGCAGGAGGGCTTTATAGATCCCCCTCATCACAGATCCCTCCACTATCACAGACCTCCCTCATCAGAGATCCCCCCACTCTCACAGACCCCCTCATCACAGATCCCCCCCCTGGACACTACTCCCCCAGACACTATCACCCCCC
>BLSH010436131.1:55028-68452 GCA_018402905.1 Glandirana rugosa
ATTGTTTTTTACACGTACCGTTTACTTCGAATATACTTCTGTCATGTCTTAAGTATAATTAGGCCAGGTGTCCTGGTTGAGATGATCTATGTCGATGTAGACTGGTCTCAGGGTTTAGAGTTGGACATAAGGTCATTGTAGAGGAAAAAAAAAAAAATTAACAAAATATATCATTTGATTCAGTTGGTTTGTCAAAGTGGGGTCACTATGGTTGTACCCCTTCAATCGTCCTACGGGAAGGGGCGGGTGTCACCGGAATTCGGGGCCGTTCTGCTCCGGTGGGTGGAGGGAGGGGGTCCCGGCAGAATTACTCTCCCGTGGGGACCCGTGTCGGGTCCCCGGGGTTGGACCCGCCTGTAACTCTTGATAGCAGCCCTGACTCCAAGTGCAGGGGCCCCCCTTCCAGTTGGGGCCCCTGGGCTGTGCCCAGGGGTGCCCTCTCATTAAGACGGCCCTGGGGGAGGGAGGTGGGTGGCCTCGTCTTGCCGGGGCTTAAGGCCACTGTGGGCGGGGAAGGGCATCCTGCTAACTTCCCCATGTTGGTATCACTGGGGTGAAACTGTTTGGTTGACTTAGTTTACTATATAAAACAATTAAAAAAAAAAAAAGGAGATGTTACTGGAATACAGGTTGAGATTTGGGACTCTGGTCAGATGTAGCTGTATCTAGTAGAGTTGGTCCTGTGGACCGGATTAATATGAATTCTGTACTGTCTTCATATAAGCTTCATTTGCCATGCACATTTTTTGTTATGCTAAATAAAAACCTTTTTGGAAAAAAAAAAAAAGAAAGGGATAAAGTCACAGTGGCTTGAGAAGTAGGGGATAAACCACTGTAGTTTTAGTAGACGAGGATAAAGTCACCAATGTTTCTGTAGAAGAGGAGAGGATAATGATACCAAGGATTTTAGAAGAGGATAATGTTAAAGTGGTTTCACTGGAAGGGGATAAAGTCACCATGGATTTAGGAGCCATTATTAGTATAGGCAGCTCTTTAGAACGGATACAAATTGTTAGCCTTTTACGTGTTAGTTGCTCTGCCTGATAATATGGGTTTAATGAGAAAAAAAATAGGTACAGTTTCCTGCCAGTGGATCGTTAAAGAGAATAATGAATACATTGTAATCAGGCTTTAGCTGGCAGGTTTTCATATCACATCATCTATATGACGCATTTCATATTATCAGTTAACTGGCTTTGTAATACAAAAACTTAGTCTGTTGCACGAAAGAATAGCTATTATAAAAGCAGGATACCTGAATTATAATTTAGAGTCCGATTTCCCCTAATTCATCTGCTGTCTATGCCCTTTTATTAGGGATTTCCAAAGTGTCCCAGTTTCTTTAAAGGCTAAATTTCACCGTATTTAGGGTGTAACGTGTTACTAATGCAGCACCCCCGCTCACCCCCCATTTCCCCCACCCTGTGACAGCAGGTGGCGGGTTCTTCTCTCTGCACCGACTGTGTCAGTTTAAAAAAATGTGCAGCAGGGCTCTACCCACACAACAATGTCATTCATTTACAGAGATCTGTGAATGAATGAACTACAAGTCCCGTCTTCCACCACAGCAGACAGCGTGTAGTTCTCAGTCAATCGCCAGAGTGCTTATGAGCACTCTGGTAGTTCAATGACACTTCCTACAGCTTTCAAACAGAAAATCTGCACACAGGTATGGGCAGAAAGCTGTAGGCAGTGTCTGAAGGAAGCTGACATTGCACCCACTATCTGCTGATTGCTGGTGCAATGCTTTGCTCCTGAGATATATAGAAAGTGTCTGTGCATCAAAAAAGTGCCTGTGCAGAAAATACATCCAATGTTCAGTTCCAAATATACAAGGTAAAAAGTGCTCTGTGATGGGCAAATCTCATTCAGCAATGTCATTTGTTGCCTCCTGTGTTGCCCACCATCTGTGTGCCTCCACCTTCCACACCAAGAACTCCCCTTATTCCCATGACCACCCAGTATATGGTAGGTCACCCCCCCAGGGGACTGAAAACTCCTGGACCACCTTCACTCTTAACCCAGTAGCCTTATTCAGGGTAACATCCAGTCCTTAACCTCCAACAGACACAACCTGTCTGCTCCCCCAGGCTCCTGGCCTAAGAGTGAAGGTGACCCGAGAGGTTTCAGTCCTCAGCGCTTGATGATCTACCTTGTACTTCTATCTTCTGCAGTGCCTTGTATTTAACACTATAATTATCAGATTACAATAAAAATGAATAATACCATACATTGAAATAAATTAAATCATGTATGCATTTTGTCAGCCAATAATAAAAACAACGCATGTTCTAAATAAAAGACATCTATTTTTCTCAAAAAAGTAATAAAGTTATGTAAATTAGTCATTAGAGTTATTGTCAAAGGTGTATTCGGATGCTGCTAAATATGCCCTAGGCATTTAGGCATTCATAAACTCTGGGCAATAAAGGGTTAAAATTAACCTCTAATTTGTTCATGCAGGGCAAAGGAACTGGTTCATGTAAATCCCTCACCCATCCCCATCTGCTTATATTCACACTCCTTGCTCATATAAGCAGAGAAGAGAACCTGCAGAAGCTCCAAGTCAAAGCTCTGGTTAGGGCTTGCTCAGGGCTCTCTACCCAACCCCACCTGACCATGCTTGGATCTGGCCACTGGGTGCTCAGCCAGCCAAGACTGCACCACACAAGGGCAGAAAAAACATTCTAGCCTTACCCCTAATTCCAGGTATTTCACTTTGCTTTAGCCAGCTGTAAGGTATTTGGCAAGGGCACGTGGGTAGACATTTAAATGCACCTGTTGCTTTGCCCTTTATGGGCTAACCAAAGGCTCATAATAAAATGGCAATACCAAGGCTTATTTGGCAAGGCTCATGTCGATGGGTGTACTTTGCTATTTGACTATTCGACTGCAAATGCAGAGTTTTAACAAAAATAATAAGTTTACCTGTTTTTGCTTGCAGTTCAAATTACTTCATTAGGCCATGCTGCATCCAAAGATACACAGCTCAGCGCAAAGAAATCTCTGAAATGCAGCCTCTGAATTGCCATGTGTGCTGCTTAATTAAAGTCAAAGGGATTTTGCTGACCTGCTTTTAAAGTAGGTTCCAAAAGCACATCAGCTTCAGGAAAGCAATGCCCACCAACATGGGCCCTAACAATGGCTAAACCATGGCAACTTTCATTTCTAAACCTAAGGGTTACATTTTTGCTCTCCGTATCATAGCATTATAAAGTGAAAATGTTACTACAGCAGTTGCTGGAACATTAACGCACAGCATGCCCTACATAAATGAATACACTTGAACCTAAAACCAAAAGTACCTTAATATCCACTAGGTGGCAGTATTCTCTAGCCATCTTTTTTGCATGGTAGGATTTGTAGTATTACCCACATTTGGGGAAGATCTATGGGGTTATTATTTCATTAACTGAGCTTTTCCCAAACCCATCCCAGCACGGCCCCCCAAAAAGGCCTGTTTTGCAGGTAACTTTCCACGCCCATAGTAGAATAACTAGTGTCTCAGCTATACAATTTTGTTACCTGTGTGGATAAAAAATGTGAACTGTAGGTAGGACTTGAGGAGAGATTTGAAAAACCCTATATTAAATGGTATAATACAAATGTCCGTAAACTAAAGGATCTCATTATAGTAATTTTGGAATTGTTTCATTTTTTAAATTTTTATAATTTATGGCCAACTTGCCAGTCCAGGCATAAAAAATCTACATAGATGTTTATCCATCAAGATTGCATGTAACTTTGTTCTGTGCAAATGGGGCAAAATCATATGTTCTCCTAATTTCTCTGCAATTCGGATGTGTGAATGTGGAAAATACCACGTAGGGCCACTAGATGGTGCTGACTATCATAGTAAACATGTGTGCTGGTCAGTGCCATCTAGTGGCCATAATGCTGCATTTTCCACATTCAAGTTGCGTGAATATAACCAGAAAACATTTTGCCCTATTTGCACAGAACAACTTTCCATGCATTTTTTTAATGATTACACCTCTTAGTTACTGTATATGTGTTGTGTCTGTCGTAATCTTGCAGAACTTGTTGAACAGGTTGAATTATTATTGTGTATTGTGTTTCATAACCCTCATTGTGTTGACCTCACCTGTGTTTGCATTATAGGTTAAAGGACTGCCTGAAGCATTTAATTACCCCAAAATTGGCTCCAACTACTCTGTAAAAACCGTGGAGAAGACCTGGAGGGCCCTGCAGGACTTTAAAAAGGGAAATGCTATTTTCACCTTCCCCAACACTCCAGTGAAATGTGCGGGCGCTCCACAGAAAATCATGTATTTATCGGAGGAGTATCTTAGGAAAGTATGTTGTACACAGTTAACTTTTTTTACCTAATTGTTTTCTGTTCTACATCAAATCTACAGTGGGGAAAATAATTGTTTGACCCCCTGCAGATTGTGTAAGTTTTCCCACTTTAAAGAAATTAAGGGTCTCTAATTTTTTTTATCATAGGTGTATTTTAAATGATAGAGACAGAAGATCAACCAAAAATCCTGAAAAAAAACACGATACAAATGGTATAAATTGAGTTGCAGTTCAGAGAGTAAAATAAGTATTTGATCCCCAAACAAAACATAACTTAGTATTTGGTGGAGAAACCCTTGTTGGCAAGCACAGAGGTAAGATGTTTCTTGTAGTTGGTTACCAGGTTTGCACACATCTCAGGAGGGATTCTGGTCCACACTTCTTTACAGACCTTCTCTAAATCCTTAAGGTTTCTTGGCTGTCGCTTGGCAACTCAAAATTTCAGCTCCCTCCTTGCATTTTCTATAGGATAAAGGTCTGGAGCATGGCTAGGCCACTCAATGACCTTAATGTGCTTCTTCTTATACCACCCCTTTGTTACCTTGGCAGTATGTTTTGGGTCATTGTCATGCTGGAAGACCCATCCATGACCCATCTTCAGTGTTCTGGCTGAGGGAAGAAGGTTCTTATCCAAGATTTTACAATACATGGCCCGGTCCATTGGCCCCTCAATGCAGCAAAGTCGTTCTGTGCCCTTAGCAGAGAAACAGCCCCAAAGCATAAGGTTTCCACCTCTTTCTCTGAATCATTTAGATGTTCATTGGCAAACTACAGACAGACCTGTATATAGGCCCTCTTGAGGAGGGGGACCTTGTGGGGTCTGCAGGATTTCAATCCATGGTGGTGTATTGTGTTACCAATGGTTTGTTTGGTGACTGTGGTCCCAACTGCCTTGAGATCATTCACAAGCTCCTCCGTGTAGTTCTGGGCTGATTCCTCACTTTTCTCAAGATCATCCTTACCCCATGAGGCGAAATCCTGCATGGAGCTCCAGACCGAGGGTGATTGATGGTTATTTTGTATTTCTTCCATTTGCACATAATCGCCCCAACAGTTGTCTCCTTCTCACCAAGCTTCTTGCTGATGGTCTTGTAGCCCATTCCAGCCTTGTGCAGATCTACAATCTTATCCCTGACGTCCTTTGACAGCTCTTTGGCCTTGCCCATGATCGTGAAGTTTGAATGGAAGGAAGAGATTCTGTGGACAGGTGTCTTATACACATAATGAGTTGTCATTAGGAGCACCTTATTAAAGTGACAGGACTAATCTGTGTACCACATGAGCACCTACTGTAGCCAGTCTGTGGGAGCCAGAATTATTGTTGGTTGGTAGGGGATCAAATACTTATTTTACTCACTGAACTGCAACTCCATTTATAACATTTGTATCATGTGTTTTTTTTTCTGGATTTTTGGTTGATATTCTGTCTCTATCATTTAAAATACACCTATAATAAAAATTATAGACCTTTCATTTCTATTTAAGTGGGAAAACTTCTGCAGGGGATCAAATAATTATTTTCCCCACTGTACATGTGCCCCAGAGAAGAGTAGTTGGGGATTATTGATAAAATTTAAGTCCTTGCACTCATAAGAGAAATGGTTCAAGTCAGAATTGTCCGCAGAGGCTTTCCACATGACATAGATATTTTGTGCTTTATCCTTGTAGATGTAAACAACTAATTTTAATGCAATTACAAAATATTACTTTATGGTATCTTTTGTCATATGTACTTTTTGCTACCATTTTAAATGTATTTATATATTCTTTACTCATGTATTGCAGCTTAATAATGACTTTTCATCATCAGCCTAGACATGATTCAGTATATTATTAGAGTCCCCTTTTTCGTTGTCTTTTTAGCTTCTGACTTCCCATTTTTTTTTTTTTTTTTTTACTGCCCCCTTTTTTGTATTTCTCTTGAAGTGGAACTAAACTAAAAAAAGTGAAGATTTGCCACGTTGCAGATATGGAAATGTGGTTATGTGGAAAATTTTAGAGATGTTAAATGTGCCTAAGCGGGACCCTGAAAAGTCTGCCTTTGGTCCTCCTGAAAAATATGAGTGCAGTTTGTGGTAATGCCAGTGTGCCAAAAACTCCTGTGACTCTCCTAGATTTATATCTGCGGTGTGAGATGTAAGGCATTGCAGGATCTGACTGCCAGCTTCCGGAGAATTAGAGTGAGATTTATTGATGTCACTACCGTAGTGCTCACTGTTCTCGCTGGAGGCTCTGACATGGGGAAGTAAAGCCTTGCTCCTGCAAGGATGGCCACCTTTACACAGAGCCACAGTGTAGAACAAGTCATGGTAAGTCAGTAATGGGATCAGCTGCAGGAAGACCACAGACAATAATGGTGATTACTCCTTTTTTTGGGCACAGTTCCAGAGTTTAGTTCCTTTTTAAAGCCTCCTACACATGCTGCGATTGTCGTACGACCGCACGTCCAATTTTTTTCCAAAATCGGCTGTCTGTGATTTTGTCTAGCGTACTGACGGTAGTAAAATTATCATTCAACAAAGGCGAACATAGTGACGTGCTACGAGCGTATAAAGAGGAAGTTCAGTTGAATGTGAATTACGAACGCAGGGTTATACGACGAACACTTCCGGGTCATTCCTGGGTTCCGAACATGCGTCTTTGTACTTTCAACTTTTGTTTGTCCAACTTCTGTACAGACGAGCCAAAAATCGGACGAGGCCTTGCTGGCAGACAAAAACTTTCTAGTCAGCTCATCCAGCTTTTGTTGGGCGATCAATGAAAATTGGCTGTCAAATGGAGCGTACTAACGGTTAGATTATCGGATGACAGGCTGCAAAATCTGGAGCAGCTCTGCATAGAAACCAATCAGCTTCCAGTTTTTTTTTTTTTTTTATCAAAGCTTAATTGAACCAGCTGAAGTTAGAAGCTGATTGGCTACCATGCGCAGCTGCACAGGATTTTTTAGTAAATCAACGTGTGTGTGTGTATTCATTCACTGATCATTAGGACCACTGGCAGGTAAAGTGCATAACATTGATTATTTCATTCCATTGGCAACTGGAAGTGGGTGGGATATATTTGTCAGAAAGTGAAAGTGGCTGAAGCTCTTGTGAACTCCATGCCCAAGAGGGTTAAGGCAGTGCTGGAAAATAATGGTGGCCACACAAAATATTGACACTTTGGGCCCAATTTGGACATTTTCACTTAGGGGAGTACTCACTTTTGTTGCCAGCGGTTTAGACATTAATGGCTGTGTGTTGAGTTATTTTGAGAGGACAGCAAATTTACACTGTTATACAAGCTGTACACTCACTACTTTACATTGTAGCAAAGTGTTATTTCTTCAGTGTTGTCACATGAAAAGGTTTAATAAAATATTTACAAAAATGTGAGGGGTGTACTCACTTTTGTAAGATACTATACACAGTGGGGCAAAAAAGCATTTAGTCAGCCACCAATTGTGCAAGTTCTCCCACTTAAAAAGATGAGATGCCTGTAATTTTCATCATAGGTACACTTCAACTATGAGAGACAGAATGAGAAAAAAAATCCAGAACATCACATTATCTGATTTTTAAAGAATTTATTTGCACATTATGGTGCAAAATAAATATTTGTTCAATAACAAAAGTTCATCTCAGTACTTTGTTATATACTCTTTGTTGGCAATGTCAGAGGTCAAATGTTTTCTGTAAGTCTCCACAAGGTTTTTACACACTGTTGCTGGTAGTTTGGCCCATGCCTCCATGCAGATCTCCACTAGAGCAGTGATGTTTTGGGGCTGTCACTGGGCAACGCAGATTTTCAACTCCCTCCAAAGATTTTCTATGGAGTTGAGATCTGGAGACTGGCTAGGCCACTCCAGGACCTTGAAATGCTTCTTATGAAGCCACTCCTTCGATGCCCAGGCGGTGTGTTTGGGATCATTGTCATGCTGAAAGACCCAGCCACGTTTCATCTTCAATGCCCTTGCTGATGGAAGGAGGTTTTTACTCAAAATCTCACAATACATGGCCCCATTCATTCTTTCCTTTACATGGATCAGTCGTCCTGACCCTCTGCAGAAAAACAGCCTCAAAGCATGTTTCCACCCCCATGCTTCACAGTAGGTATGGTGTTCTTTGGATGCAACTCAGCATTCTTTCTCCTCCAAACACGACAAGTTAAAAGGGGCAGACTCGATGGAGTATTCAGTCTTTTTCTGCCGTCACTTTTCTATCTTTCTATGAGTTTTTACCAAAAAGTTCTATTTTGGTTTCATCTGACCATATGACATTCTCCCAATCCTCTTCTGGATCATCCAAATGCTCTCTGGCAAACATCAGATGGGCCCAGACATGTACGGGCTTAAGCAGGGGGACACGTCTGGGCAATGCAGGATTTGAGTCCCTGGCGGCGTAGTGTGTTACTGATGATAGCCTTTGTTACTTTGGTCCCAGCTCATTGCAGGTCATTCACTAGAGGTCCCCCCGTGTGGTTCTGGGATTTTTGCTCACTGTTCTTGTGATCATTTTGAACCCATGGGGTGAGATCTTGCATGGAGCCCCAGATCGAGGGAGATTATCAGTGGTCTTGTATGTCTTCCATTTTCTAATAATTGCCCCCACAGTTGATTTCTTCACACCAAGCTGCTTACCTATTGCAGATTCAGTCTTCCCAGCCTGGTGCAGGTCTACAATTTTGTTTCTGGTGTCCTTTGACAGCTCTTTTGTCTTGGCCATAGTGGACTTTGGAGTCTGACTGTATGAGGTTGTGGACAGGTGTCTTTTATACTGATAATGAGTTCAAACAGGTGCCATTAATACAGGTAATGAGTGGAGGACAGAGGAGCCTCTTAAAGAAGAAGTTACAGGTCTGTGAGAGCCAGAAATCTCGCTTTTTTGTAGGTGACCAGATACTTATTTTCCAACATAATTTGCAAATAAATTCTTTAAAAATCAGACAATGTGATTTTTAGGATTTTTTTTCTCATTCTGTCTCTCATTCTTAGATTGTAAGCTCTAACAAGCAGGGCCCTCTGATTCCTCTTGTACCAAATTGTGATGTAACTGTACTATCTGCCTTCATTTTTGTAAAGCGCTGCGCAAACTGCTGGTGCTATATAAATCCTGTATTATAATAATAATAGTTGAAGTGTACCTATGATGAAAATTACAGGCCTCTCTCATATTTTTAGTGGGAGAACTTGCACAATTGGTGGCTGACTAAATACTTTTTTGCCCCACTGTATATGCGCACATGTATTGATTTGTACATGTCCAGCTTTAACTCCTACTTTTTATAGTGTACGTTTTTACTTATTCTCCTTTTTTTTTTTATGATGGTATTTATTGCATTGAGACATTCTCATTATGTACTATGTAAGTGTACAGTATATTCATTTAACTGTACTATATACACTACTAATGCTGTTCCAAGTACTGGAGCCCAACAATGGGTATATAAACGTCATCAGCCACTATAGCCTGTAGGGCGGATGAAAGGAAATGCTTTGCCTAATGGTACTGCTGTTAAAATAAGTTGTTACTTGAACCTACTGAAAAACCCTTTTTTTTGCAGCTCTTATATATGTAATAGGTTACATTTTTTTCTTCATTTGCACCCATAGAATGGAAAACGATCTGATGCTAACTTCTTATTCAACACATCTTTGGGAGCCATTTTTGGGGTAAAGAAGTATGCAGATGCCCTCCTGGAAATAATCAAAAAGCGGGACATCACTGTGAACTTTAGACATAACCTTATTGAGGTCCGACCTGAAAAACAAGAAGCCGTGTTTGAGAACCTTGATAAACCAGGAGAAACCAAAGTTTTCCAGGTAAATAGGAACCTCCAATCAGATAGTCCGGTGTTTGCCAGCCAGCAGCAGCGGTCCGTTCATTAGGGGTGCATGGGCGCCGCCCCCCGTATCCATGCATCCGGCCCCTGATCTATATGCAGGGCGCCAGACTATGGATTCCAGTGGTGGGGGTTTTAAGCACATGATTAGAGCCAGAGGCTCTAATTGGCTTCAAAAAAGGGTAGGCCCACCTACTTGTGAGGCAATCGCGAATGAATATTCGCTATCGCCACACTAATTCTCCTCCTGGGCCAATCAGATAGTGGGTCTTGAGACCCATCATCCGATTGGCTGAAAGGACAGGCGATCCTAATGGACGCCTAGGAGGAGGAGGAGGAGGGAGGATCCACACTGCGGAAGTCGCCATGATGCAGAAGAGGAGGAGAGGACACAGGAGCCGTTGCCCGCCTCCCGTACGAGACTGCAACCCGCCCGTAGGAGCCCGCAACCTAGATGGGGTAAGTGCCGGGGGGGGGGTCTTAGTCTTAGTCCGTAAGGTTCAATTTTGAGTTGGCCCACTCTTTGCAGCTATGACAGCTTCAACTCTTCTGGGAAGGCTGTCCACAAGGTTTAGGAGTGTCTATGGGAATGTTAGACCATTCTTCCAGAAGCGCATTTTGAGGTCAGCCACTGATGTTGGACGAGAAGGCCTGGCACTCAGTCTCCACTCTAATTCATCCTAAAGGGGTTCTTTCCGGTTGAGGTCAGGAGGCCAGTTAAGTTCCTCCTCCCCAAACTCGCTCATCCATGTCTTTATGGACTTTGCTTTGTGCACTGGTGCGCAGTTATGTTGGAACAGGAAGGGGCCATCCCAAAACTGTTCCCACAAAGTTGGGAGCATGAAATTTGTCCAAAATATCTTGGTATGCTGACACCTTCACTGGAACTAAGCGGCCAAAACCAACCCCTGAAAAACAACCCCACACCATAATCCCCCCTCCACCAAATGATTTGAACCAGTGCACAAAGAAAGCTCCATAAAGACTTGGATGAGTGAGTTTGGGGTGGAGGAACTTGACTGGCCTGCACCTGGGCCTTACCTCAACCAGAACATCTTTGGGATGAATTAGAGTGGAGACTGAGAGCCAGGCCTTCTCGTCAAACCTCAGTGCCTGACTTTACAAATGCGCTTCTGGAAGAATGGTCAAACATTCCCATAGACACTCCTAAACCTTGTGGACAGCCTTTCCAGAAGAGTTGAAGCTGTTAAAGCTGCAAAGGGTGGGCCAACTCAATATTGAACCCTACGGACTAAGACTGGGATGCCATTAAAGTTTGTGTGTGGAAAAGCAGGTGTCCCAATACTTTTGGTAATATAGTGTACTTTACAATTACTTAGGCTGTATTCACACCTGCGTGATGCAGGACCATCACATTTTTTTGTTGTTGCGATTTTTGGTGGGACATATGGTTTGGCATGACAAAACACCATTTTTTTAGTGCATTTGAGGTGATATTAAGAATGAATGGCACCCTAATGTGCATTGGCACGTTTTTACCGTGTTTCAAAAATGCGTGCAGAAACGCACAATTTTGCATGTTTTTCTGCTACGCTTAGATGTGAACGGGTCCTTAAAGGAGAAGTTTATGTATGAATTTTACTGCACAGTAACAATGGTCCAGCTTGGAGCCCTGTTAGCATTTTTCTTACCTGAGCGATCTTTGTGGAAGCTGTAACGGCGACAACCTCGATCACATCAGCTTTTGGGCTGCAATGTGGAGCAGCTGCCCTTCTGCACGACGGGGTCACCCGCTTGACAATGCCACAAATCACAGAATGCCTTATATTTATTTCCCTAATTGGTCCAATCAGAAAATGCCATAAAGTATATTAATTGAAAAAAATACAAGGCTTTCTTTGAATAGCAGCAGTGCCAGGTGAGCGACCATCCGTGGTTATTTTGCAAAAGGGCAGCCGCTCGGCACTGGACTCCATAGTGATTTGCAGCTTCTTCAGGGATCACTCAGGTATAAGATATACTTATATAGGTTCAAGCTGGACCAATATAACTATGCAATAAAATTCATACTTCAACTTCAGCTTTAATAATTGGAGTGATACGTATAGTTTAAATGCAAATTAAGTACAATAGAAGTAAACAAAAATAAATAAATAAAAGAAAAAGAAAAAAATAAAGTTTTAAAGTAAATCGTGTCACTGCAGACACAAAGTACACATTTTTCTATACTACTACCTTATCACAACATAAAATTATTTGATGGTATTCCGATACAAATGAAATTACGTATTTAAGTGTATTTTTTTAACACAACTCCCACACACACACAAAAAAAAGCAAAATGTTTATGAATGATAAAGAAACAAGAAATCGCAAAAAAAAAAAAAAAAATAGCCAAGGAGATAAGGGGCGAAGGAGGTGGTGTTAGGACTTAGAGCTAATTAGTATGGCTAGGGGTTATTTAAGGTTTAATAAGCATAATCCTTTGTAAAAAAAAAAACAAAAAAAAACTATCAAGCTTTCCTGTTTCAAGTTGTGTTTAGGGCACGGAACAGATTTGTGTCCTGCAGTTTCAGGCTGCAACATTTTCTCAGTGCAGCAATCTGTTAGGGTCATCAGGCAGGTGCTGTTGGGAGACGAGCGCACACAGCATATGGGTCATTCTAGGATGTGTATACACATGCCCGGGAGGCTCAGATGAAGTGAATATATTTATATCAGAGGTCCTCAAGGCGTTAAATATAGATCAGCAGTGGTAGTTCTTCACATAGCCAACTTGAGGTGCATAATTGGCCATGACAGCTGTCCAGCTTCTGTGCACTTCAAAGATGAAGTTTAGGTATGAATTTTATAGCACAGTTACATTGGTCCAGCTCAGTAAGTATGCATGTCCCATACCTGATAGATCCCTGTGGAAGTTGCAGATCATTGTAGTAGCTGTCACCAGGGCTGGTGCTAGACTATTTTGCGCCCTAGGCAAGACAAGCTTCTTGCAACCACCCCCCCCCCCCCCAAAAAAAAAGAATAAATAAAACTGCTACATTTTTTAAAACATTAGAATATATGAAAGCATCTAAACATGAAACTACTAAATTTCTTTTAATTTGCAAAAATATGTGCAATAAGATGCCAAAGAGACAGCCCAATACAGCAAAAAAAAAAAAAAAACAGTCCGACTCAGCAAAGAGACCTCCCCATATAGCAAAGAGACAGCCAAATCCAGCAAAGGGACGTCCCCAATTCAGCAAAGACAGCCCAATTCAGCAAAGAGACATCCCCATATAGCAGAATGTCCCCCCCCCCCCCACCAACGTTCTTCGAAC
>BLSH010436131.1:115697-127205 GCA_018402905.1 Glandirana rugosa
AGGGGGGGGGGGGGGTTAGGATTCTCTATGGGAGATGGTTCACATCTCCACTCAAAAACGCCTAAAGCCAGACTAGTCCTGGAGGTATTTTTGTCGCGTTAAAAATTGGGTATATTCCGGAGTTTCTGGAACATTTGTATTGCCATAGATATCAATGGAAAAGCGTCAGTCACGTGTATTAACGCAAAACGGGCGTTTGCAAAGTCGCCCAACAAAAAGCTTGAAAAACGTCCAAAAATGGTACGCTCAGGTGTGAATGCAGCCTTATGCCCCGTACACACGATCCAAAAATCAGAAGACAGATCATCCGTTTTTTTTTTTTGGCATGCTAATCTCAGATCGAATCGGAAGAGTGTTCTACAGTCACGAAAATTCTCTTATGACAGAAAAAAAAAAAAAAAAAAAAAAAAATCGGAAGTGATGTCATGTGTTGTAGTGTATTTGTATTGTATTTTCGGATGATTATACTGATTGAATGAAAATCGTACAATCTGGTACCATGCAATCAAAATTTTCATGCATGTCCGATCGAATATTATCTGATGAACTGTCATGATCGGCTCTTGTAAGCTGTGTACTAACAATCAGATTATCGTACAAATCGCATGGTATGCGGTATTTTTCATCCGATTTTCGGATCATGTGTACGGGCCATAACAGACGAAGTTCATTTCTTTGATCTAAAAGACCTACATGTTACAATGTTTTTCTTAAATCGCGATAAACTTGGCAGGCTGCCTGGATTTTTTTTTTTTTAAGTCAAATAAAGTTTTATTGAGAAAAGGCAAAAATACAGGGCACACCAGCACATTAAACATGGTCATATAGTCATACAGAGTTAGTCATTGCCTGGATTTTTTGCCAGAAGTGAGCAGAGAACTCTCTGCACTTGATACATAGAATAGGGGAAATGCTGTTTTAAGATTTTGAGGAGAGTTGAATCGCGATCTTGATTCTTTAACGATTAATCGTGCAGCTCTAACCAGGGCTAAAACTTGATATGCAAACATTTGCAAATATTGCATATAAGCATTATGGGAAGAAGTCAGCATGATGGATAAAAACACACAAAAGTAGCAAGGATTAGTAGGTTTTATATTACCGCATGACATACTGTCTTGCTAAACTTCAGTCTTAAGTAATTCAGTAAAGGAATTAACAGTATTGGAAGAAAAAAAAAAAAAAAAAAAAAAAAACCTTAAAAAAGTCATCCTGATGTACGACACAGCAATTGGGAAGGGTTTTTATCAATCGGTCTGTCAGAGTGGTCTTGCCACCGTTGGTAACACTAAAATCAAGCAGAAACAGGTCACCAGTTAAAAGACAATACTGCAAATATTTTTTCAAGAAACTGATTGCTGCTACATTAAGGTCTAATGCACAAGGACATTTAGAAGCTCAAAAGCCCTCGTGTGTGTGTGTGTGTGTGTGTGTGTGTGTGTGTGTGTGTGTGTGTGTGTGTGTGTGTGTGTGTGTGTGTGCTCCCGAAAACTCGAAGATTTACAGGAACACGTAATCTGGAATTACATCGTCGTTAGTCAAAGAACTTTTTTATAAACGTCATAACAGAAAATTGACCACTGGACAAAGACGAACTAAAATCACAATGGTTGCCACCGTTCTGGTGAGACTGTCTGGCTAACTATTTTTGGGAATGTGTGTGTGTGTGTGTGTGTGTGTGTGTGTGTGTGTGTGTGTGTGTGTGTGTGTGTGTGTGTGTGTGTGTGTGTGTGTGTGTGTGTGTGTGTGTATGTGTATATATATATGTACATAGCCATAATTCTGTTTAACTTCACCCAAAAGGGAAGTCGCATTTTAAGGCCGCCTCCTCCTCTGCTACATTTGGCACTTTACTGGAGGGAGATCCATTTACAAAGTGAAGTGCGGCTTGCACCACCTGCAGTGGCCAGCTGGCTGTGAAAACCGCAAGCTGTCACAGCCAGGTGCCCACAGTTAAGATGCTGATGTCGAGGGCAGAAGAAAGTCCATGGCACCCCCTCTGGTGAGCCCAGCACCGGATCCTGGGACAGGCAAGTACCTGATTATTAAAAGTCGGCAGCTACAGTTTTTTTGCAGCTGACAGTTTTCCAAATAATGGATTGGAGCTCCATTTTTAACAACAATGCACTTGTGTCTCAGTGTTTACCCGCAAGTGTGTGGCAAATTACTAGGCATCCCAAACTAGCTAGTTTGGCACACACACACTGTACTCACACGCAGGGGTACACAACGTACAGGAGCATCAGTGTTCAAAAGGAGTACAGCCACATAAAAGCCACCCACTTGTTTGGCTGGCTGCACATGCCACCTAGAGCTCACTTGGCATGGAAAAGCATGGGGAATGTTAGCTTAAAGCGGAGTTCCCAGAGTTCCACACAAAAATGGAACTTCCGCTTATCTGCCCCCCCCCGCCACATTTGACAGGTACCCTCGGAAGTTAGGCCCCCTCTCCTTCCTCTGCCGCTGTGCCAGTTAGAAAGCACAGCGTGCTTCACGCATGTGCAGTTGGGAACCAGCTGTGAAGCCAAAAGGCTTCACTGCCGGGTTCCCTTACCATGAAAGGCGGTGGAAGCACCCAAGAGCCGATCCGAAAATCGGTTGGGTTGCTGACAACGTGGGAACACTGGACAGGTAAGTGCCCTGATGACAAAAGTCAGACACAGCCGCTCATCCTGCTGTGATAGAAGAGAGGGTGTATGTAGGACAAGTGGCTGTGTCGCCACTGCACCCCAATAGACTTCAATGGGCTGCCTACATGCAGCACCTGGATGTTATGGTCAACAGAAAAAAAAACAGCCTGTTTATTGTATGTGGGTCTCAGCATCTGTTAACAAGGCACAGCACATCCGCAGCAAGTGTTAATGGTGTATTACAGTGATTGTATACCTTAAAATAACAAAGATGTTATACTTGCCTGCTCTGTGCAGTGGTTTTGCACAGAGCATCTCCGATCCTATTTTTTGGGTCCCATGATGGCACTCCTGGCTCCTCCCCTTGCTATGGGGGCACTTGTGCTTGTTCGCACCCAATTGCACTCTGTCTCCAGAGACTTACAGAGCAGGGCTCAGCCCTACCTCCCCTCAACAGCTGTGATTGATAGCAGTGGAAGCCAATGGCTCTCATGCATATCGCTGGGTGAAGATGGGGCTCTGGCATGTGTAAGGGGTATTCTGCAGCAAAGAAGGGTTTTTACCTTCATGCTGAGAGTGCTTTAAAAGGTAAAAATCCTTAATACTTTAGAACCCATTAAATCGAAGACTCCAGCTTCAGTACAGCAACATGCATACATCCAAAACGCCCATGTACATGTAACCCAATTCTGCCATCTGTCTAGCAATATATCAGACACTTCTATCTGTTGACTCTTCAGGAATCTGTCAATCCTTGCTTTCACGACAGTAACCGCAACAAATACTTTTACCAAACCTATTACTTTATACCTGTAAGAATGAAACCTCTAAATTCGGAAAAAAAACGTAAAGCTAAAAAAGAAAAACTGCAATTCAAAGGATAAAAGTGGGAATTGAAAAGGTCACAAGAGCTCATCACATTTCCTACATTTTTAATTTCTGCTTACCAGATAATTCCAAGGACATTATACTATTCAGTGAGGTTACCATTGTGGCAAGTCCAGCATATTGGCATTTACTGTATTAAGTACACCCAGACATACATTCTGAAGTAGCAGAACACAAAGCTGGGCACAGTTCAGGGATCGGTCTTCCTTGAAATGTTATAAACATCTGCAGTCTATCTCAAATATATTCAGATTGATCTTACATACATATGGAGAAAATTACCTTTAGCCAATACACAGAACGCTACACCACTTCACCTATTACTGATATTTACATCTATCCAATAGTCAGCTACCTATAAACTAGAAAGCTGCCGAATAGAAAGACAATTTCCTACACAATGCTGACTTACTGTGAAACAATTCCAGCAAAGAATATTGTCAGGAGCCTCTGGTAAACCTATTTAGCTTAAAATGTCCGACAACACGTGGCTACTGATTTACAGTAAGCTAAGCAGAGGCTCTCCATGCCAAATAGCAGCTGCAAATGGAAATCAAAGAAGAGATAAAAATGTGATACAAGTACAGTACTGCCCCCCTGTGGTCATCACAACTTACAGCACTGCAATGGGAGAGAGTCAAGGAGGGTCCAGAGGGAGGCAACTAAATTAAAGTTAAAATTGAATCTTCTGGTCTAAAAAAAAAATTATATATAAGCAAGCAAAGCTAGCAAAGTGTTGGCATGCATCAAGAAAGGGATCAACTCCAGGGATAAATCAATAATTCTCCCACTATACAAGTCTCTGGTGAGGTCGCACCTGGAGTATGCCATGCAGTTCTGGGCACCAGTCCTCAGGAAGGACATCCTGGTATTGGAAAGGGTACAGAGAAGGGCAACAAAGCTAATTAAGGGGTTGGAGAACCTCAGTTATGAGGAAAGATTAGAAGCACTGAACTTATTCTCTCTGGAGAAGAGACGCTTGAGGGGGATATGATTTTAATGTACAAATACTGTACTGGTGACCCCACTATAGGGACAAAACTATTCAGCGCAAGGGAATACACAAAGACACGCAGCCATTCACTAAAAATAGAGGAAAGGCAGTTTAACGTTAAAAAGCATAGAAGTTTCTTTACGGTAAGAGTAGTGAGGATGCGGAATTCTCTTCCGCAAGTAGTAGTTTCTGCTGGGAGTATAGAGAATTTCAAGAAACTATTAGATGCACACCTAAGGGAGCACAACATTGAGGGATATAAAATGTAATACTGACATTAAAAACACCAACATAGGTTGGACTTGATGGACTTGCGTCTTTTTCCGACACACACACACAGAAAAAAAAAAAAAAAATATATATATATATATATATTACACTTTTATAGCACCGTCAATTTACGCAGCGCTTTACATATATTGTGCATCACATACACACTTTACTTAGGTACAGCGCCACACGTCCGCACAATTGTCAGTTAAAGTAATGCAGCGCCATATCATGGCCTGGTCATGGGGTGGGTAAAACCTTTCGGGGCTTATGTGATTAATTCGATAAAGTCGCACCAGAAATGTATAATCCTTTGATACTATTTGTTGTGACATGCACGTTAGCAAGGAGCATTGGGGTGACATTAAAAATGAATGGCGCTGTGTGGCACCTGGACTGAGAATGATGGAGGATAGTGATGTTGGGGGTGGACTGGGGAATGTGCCGCAGTGATGTATAACTTTGCAATTCACCCTGTTACTTAAGATCCCGGTCTCCCTGACTGTTACTGTACGCCTCCTCTGATGTGAATCTTTTCTGGCTGTTGATCTTCCTTGTTTCTTCAATAAAATTTATATTGGAAAAAAAAAAAAAAATGAATGGCGCTGTTGCGTGCCTGTATAAGGGAAGGACATTTTGTGCGTTGCTGGAATGATCAGAGTTCTGTACACATTACTACGTCATACAAATGTCACCCTAGCCTGAGTGCATTCAAACATGCTGGGGACAAACACTTACACTAAGGATTTATATTGGAGCTTTCCAGCCACAATCACATAAATTCTATTTGGCTTTTACATATTGGTTGTTTATTGTAAATGTATCGGTGTCACCACTGTAACAAATGCAGAGAGACAACAGAAAGCCATCAGACAAGTCAGGATTGCGTTGGCGGTCGGCTTCCACTCAGACGCTTAACGCGCAAATTTCAGAATCAAAAGCCAAATAAACCGCACTTAGTTACAATGTCAATATTGTGATCGGTTTCCACCACAGACCTCAGTGTCCTACAATCCCCAGACTCTCTATATTGTAAGGAAACGTGTATGGAGGTGAATGACAAGATCACTTATATAATAAACTGCCCCATCCCCTAGAAATCCGGCAGTAGAGATACAACGATCAGAGGAAATGGCTTCGCTCAGGAAGTTTTAAACAAAAAAAATGGAGGGAAGCCAAAAGAAATGGAGGGAATGTAAAAATTTGAATAGTGTGACAAGGGACACGCCTACCCCGCCAGAAAATCCATCAGAAGTGTTTATTCACCAGTAGAAGGTCTTTAGGTAAATAAAAGAGAGGAGGGGGATAGGGAAATTCATCACATTTAGAGTAAATATCAATGCATTCCCCATGTGTCATTACACCAAGTTACTGTAAGGGCGATAGGTGATCATTTATATCATGGCTGCTCAACCTGTGGCTCTCCAGCTGTTGTGGAACTACAAGTCTCATTGTGCCTCTTGCTTGTAACGGTCAGCCTTGTAATGCCTCATGGACTTTTAGTTCTAAAACAGCTGGAGGGCCACAGGTTGAGCACCCATGATTTATATTATTGCCCCATAACTCCAAATCATCAAGTCCTTCACCAAGGCTCTAGGTCAAGCCTGCCCCCGTGTGATGACAATGACAGTGCATTGGGTGGGGGGGTCTATGGCTGCTCAGTGTAATACTATGAGACACTGACTTGGGTGACATTTGGCACATAAAGTGCCAAATAGCTGTGGGTATAGAAAGTGGCACATTTATTTCTGTGAGCCAAACTTTGTTAATTCCCCCGAATAGATTTAGATTTTACACAAATGTATAGAAAGCAGCAGAAAGAATGCTACAAACCAAATAAGTATTATAAAGGGGGAAAAAAACAAAACAAAAAAAACAAAACAATCCTGTATGTTTTTTTAAAAATATTATCGCACTGGTAAAACAATACTACGAATTATTATTCTACTATAACATTTTAATTGTGAGAATTCAAATATATTTTTTAGATTAGAGCGGTAGTAACCCACCGCAAAAAAAAAAACCTGCAAGACCATAATGTGTTAGCATGCATTGCATACTAGCACATTATGGAATACTCACCTTAGAACGAGGCCCCCGCCGCCCCACACGTTTAGCGCTGACATTTTGACTCGCCGTTTCTTCTGGGTTTGTGGCTGCGGCCGGAGCTGCGATCGCATCACTCCGCACGTGGGAGTCCTTCGCTCCCGGCAACGTCCAGCAGCACCCGTCAGAGCGTCACCGCGCGTGCGCCGGCGACGTCACCATGCGGGAGGAATATCTCCTAAACTGTGCAGGCTCAGGAGAGTCATTTTACCTACAGGAAACCTTTTTATAGGCTCAGCTGTTGGTAAAAATTGCAAAACAGCGATAAAACCGCTTAAACAAATTATTATTATACAACGATGATTATAAATAATAACATAAAATGTAGCTAGGATTGTATGTGCTACAAATAATAATAAAATATTATTATATTTATAGTACATAAAATATATTTAAAATGGATTTTAGATTTACAAATTATTAATATTCAAACATTTTGAAAAAGTATAATATAATCTATATATACACACACACACATATACTTGTGTACAGCGTCAGACGTCCGCGCAATTGTCAGTTAAAGTAACGCAGCGCCATATCGCAGCCTGGTCATGGGGGGAGGGGGTGTAAAACTTTTTTTTAAATAAATAATAATAAAAATATTATTATTAAAAAATATAAATCTCGTTATCAAAATTATTTTGCTATATAGAAATACATTCACTTTTATTAAAACAAAGTGAGTGTGTGTGTGTGTGGGGGGGGGGGGGGTTATTCTGTCACTATACTTATAACTCTACTATCCACACCCCCTCCTCCGGTCCGCTGAGCCCTGTAGTCCGCCCACGTGGAGTCCTCTTACCCGCCAATGCCTACAACGATCTTCATGTCCGCTCCGAGGGGTCCCAATAGAAAGTGGTGCGGGAGGTCCGGAGACGGCGGGGTGGAATGAATGCCTAGAAGAACGCGGAGAGCAGAAGGAGGGGAACTAAACGTCAACTAGCGGAAGAAGAAGACTCCATGGTCCGGGAGAGCGGCACAGCTCCGTCTGTCACTGGGAATGAAAAGCGCGAACAAGGGACAGCCGGAGCCGTGCGGAGGCACGTCAGGTGCCTGTCGTCCTCTCATTGGATGGGGATGATGGGGCGGGAGGAGTGTGTCCTCATCTGATTGGAGAGGAAGTGGAGGGGCGGAGCCAATGATGGCTGCGGGAGAGTTGTCCTTGAGTACAGCTGTTCCAGGACAGAGGGGGCGGGGTGACATTGTGACACTCATCACTTCAGTCGTGTCTATACACCGCCCCCTGCCGCTGTACTGCCCAAATGCCAAACCCCCCCCCCTCCCAGACACCACAATCAGCTGACACTCGGCGTGTGATGGGGGAGGGGACCCGGTGCCATCTGACAGATCACGGAGGAGCGGGAGACGTCTGGAGAAGCACATGCCCCGCCCCCGGGTGTGATTGCAAACTCCATAAGTCCCGCCCCCCGAAGTCTGATCACCGCTATCTCAGCTCCAGGTCTACAAGCGGTGATCGGCTGGATGGGCGGAGCTCCGAGCAGTGTGAAGGAGGAGCTTAAACCGGTTAACTCCATAAGTGCTGGGCGGCATTAAAGGCTCAGAGGATGGGATTTCATGGAGGGAACCGAACATCTCACACTAATAGTCTGGGCAGTGGAGGCTCGCCCATAATGGCTCTTGGGGCAGTGCCCCACCAAAAAAATTTGTAAGAAATAAAAAAGGGATTTTATTAAAACTTACCGTAAAATCATTTTCTCCAAGTTCACTGACAGACGCAGCTCTTCATTGACTTTGTGGGGTTTTATGTTCGTCCTACTAGGAGTTAACTAGGCAGGGAAAAGAATCAGCTGGCCCCTCCCCTGGGGGCCATCCTCTCTTCCTACATCAAACCCCCTCATAGCATAGCTCTTCAGTTCGTACACAAGCCGTATAGAAACAGAGCCCAGAGGGGTGGGTGCTGCATCTGTCAGTGAACTCGGAGAAAAGGATTTTACGGTAAGTTTTAATAAAATCTCTTTTTCTCCTACGTTCACTGACAGACGCAGCTCTTCATTGACTTTGTGTGGACGTCCCCAAGCTGTGTCAAAAAAGAGGGGTGGGTAAACGCTAACAACAGTACCCAACAGAACCTCTGGAGAGACACCAGTCGCGCCTACACTGCCGCCTGCAAAACTTTGCGGCCAAAAGCAGCATCCGAAGATGCAAACACATCAACTTTATAAAACTTAGTGAAAGTGTGAACCAAGGCCCAAGTGGCCACTTTGCACACCTGTGACACCGAAGCCTGGTGTCTGAAGGCCCAGGAAGTACTAACCGCCCAGGTAGAATGACCCGTGACCGGAAAAGGGGGAACCTTGCCCCGAACAGATTACGCATGAGTCACAGATTTTCAAATCCAATGAGAAATCGTAGCCGAAGAGGCCGCCAATCTTTTGCGCGGGCCCTCTGCCAGAACAAACAAGGCGTCAGCTTTTCGAAAAAGGAGCTGTAGCAGCCAAGGCCCTCACTACGTCCAAGGCGTGCAACTCAAACTCCTTTGGGTGCGATGGACGAGGGCACAACGAAGGCAGAACAATATCTTCATTAATGTGAAAAGAAGAGAACACCTTCGGAAGAAAAGAAGGAGAGGGTCCCAAGACCGCCTTATCCCTATGCAGTACCAAATAAGGAGACTTGCACGATAGGGCAGCCAATACCGACACCCGTCTGGCAGAAGTGATGGCGACTAAGAAGGCCACCTTCTGCGACAGAAGTTGTAAGGAAATCTCCCTGAGTTTCTCATAAGGTGGTTTCTGAAGAACAGAAAGCACCAGATTCAGATCCCACGGAGCCATCGGAGATCTTACCCGAGGTGCCACTTGTCGCACACCTTGTACAAAGGTACGAATCAGAGAGTGCGAGGCTAAAGGTCTCTGAAAGAGAATGGCTAAGGCCGAAATCTGGCCCTTGAGGGTACTCAAAGCCAAATTCTTATTCAGGCCTTCCTGTAAAAAGGTCAGGACCCTGGACACGACAAACGAGCGGGGGTTATAGCCCTCCTCCTCGCACCAAGCAATGTAAGCCTTCCAGGTGCGGTGATAAATCTTACGAGAAGTGCACTTGCGAGCTTTTAACAGAGTAGGGATTACGGAGTCGGCGACTCCCCTATCCCTCAGCACCTGGGACTCAATAGCCAAGCCGTCAAAGCCAGCGAGGGTAAAGCAGGGTGCAATATGGGTCCTTGAGACAGAAGATCGTCTCGCATCGGGAGCCGCCAGGGGGCGTCTGCCACCATTTGCACCACGTCGGCATACCAGGTGCGCCGGGGCCAATCTGGGGCCACCAGAATTGTTGGTATCCCTTCCAGCATTATTCTGCGTACCAATCTCGGGAGCAGTTGTATCGGAGGGAAGGCGTACAGGAGACGATAATGGCTCCAGGGGGCCACTAGAGCGTCCGTGGCCACTGCCAACGGATCCCTCGTTCTGGACACAAAGGTTCTCACTTTGTGATTGAACCGGGACGCCATGAGATCCATATCCGGCATCCCCCATCTGTGGCAAATCTGATTGAACACCTCCGGGGGGAGGGACCACTCCCCCTGGTCCAGCTTCTGGCGACTGAGAAAGTCCGCCTGCCAGTTCTCCACACCTGGAATGTAAACAGCTGAGATTGCCGGAACGTGAAGTTCCGCCCAATGCAGTATCAGAGCTGCCTCTGCTGCCGCCGCTGGGCTCCTTGTGCCGCCCTGATGGTTCACATACGCCACCGCTGTGGCATTGTCCGATTGAATTCGGATCGGACGGCCTTGCAATCTCATTGTCTAATGAAAAAGACACAGTCTGATTGCTCTCAGCTCCAGCACGTTGATGGGCAGGCGAGCCTCCTGGGCCGACCAACGGCCCCGGGCTGATAGCTGCCCCAGGACTCCACCCCAGCCCGTCAGGCTGGCGTCTGTGGTGATTATCATCCACTGAAGAGGCAGGAACGACTTCCCCTGAGTTAGAGCCGAGTCCCGAAGCCACCAGATCAGAGACGCCCTGGTCTGGGGGCTCAGCTGGATAGGAAGGTCCAACGACCGATGGGACTTGTCCCACTGAGTCAGGATTGCTCGTTGGAGAAAGCGAGTGTGACTCTGGGCAAAAGGTATCGCCTCGAACGACGAGACTATGAGAACCAGCACCCTCATACAGAACCGTAATGAAGACTGACGGTGCGACAGAAAGGTGCGCAAAGCCGACTGTACACTGTGTGCAGAATTATTAGGCAAATGAGTATTTTGACCACATCATCCTCTTTATGCATGTTGTCTTACTCCAAGCTGTATAGGCTCGAAAGCCTACTACCAATTAAGCATATTAGGTGATGTGCATCTCAGTAATGAGAAGGGGTGTGGTTTAATGACATCAACACCCTATATCAGGTGTGCATAATTATTAGGCAACTTCCTTTCCTTTGGCAAAATGGGTCAAAAGAAGGACTTGACAGGCTCCGAAAAGTCAAAAATAGTGAGATATCTTGCAGAGGGATGCAGCACTCTTAAAATTGCCAAGCTTCTGAAGCGTGATCATCGAACAATCAAGCGTTTCATTCAAAATAGCCAACAGGGTCGCAAGAAGCGTGTGGAAAAACCAAGGCGCAAAATAACTGCCCGTGAACTGAGAAAAGTCAAGCGTACAG
>BLSH010436131.1:193546-206187 GCA_018402905.1 Glandirana rugosa
CAAGTCTCACAAGTGACGTGTGCCCGGAGGTTTCCCCCCCCCGGGTGACACTGCGCTGAGTGGGACGTGTATTCCTACTTTTCAGGTCCCAACAGTCCCTACTAGACTCGTCGCCACCCCGGGTAGTAAGTAGGTCTCACAGGGTCCTCGGTGTAACTTCCTCCCCCACGGCGACGACTGTCTCTTCACTGTCGCCATAGTGAAAGGACATCAGCCCGACCAGCACTCACTTTTCTTCAGGCACGATTTCCCTCGTCTGAAGGGATCCGGGGATGCCAGTGCAGTGATAGCTCCCTTCTCTGCTGGGCTCTGACTGATGACTCATCTATAACAGAGCCCGGCAGAGGGAGATTACTGGTCTATGAAGTCACTGACAGGCATCCCGGCAGCCCTCCGGTTAGTTCCAGCCCGACTACAGGAAAGTGATACCGCTGTCACTTCTCTGTCAGCAGCGGCACCCCCTCCTTCAATGTGGCTCCTGGGACACTCTGGATGAATGATGGGCCCCACCGCTGCTCAGATCATCCCTGACAACCCTGGACTTTTCATCCTTATGTGCAGGGTGAGTCGCGTCACAGTGGGCCCCCCCCCTTTGGAGGCCCGTGTGCAGTGAACACTCTGAACACATGGATGAAACGCCACTGTCTACTATGCATAAGAGTCAATAGCAGAGTCCATATGATGGCAACACCACTTCTGACTGATCTAAGCCTTGCTTCTGATTGGTTAATGGACAACCATATAGATGTTTGTGTTATACCCTTGTCTCACACCAAAGGCTGCAGATGCTGGGTCCTAATCCCTGGTGTACTCGAGGTCCACTCCCGGCAAGTTTGTGACACTTCCAGGACCCGAGCGTAGGATGGAATACAAAGGGAAAAAACTCTGGATTAATATTGGATGTAAAGTGCAGGGCCGTGCTGTATACTTTACTCACTTTGTAAGCTGGAGATTTACTAATAAGATTTATTAAGTCTGTGTGTTTCGCAGGTGTTCTGCCTCTTCAGGATGCATTCTCCTATGGGTCCTCAAGATAATCTCAGTCCATCACAGTGCAGTTGGTTGTGGGTGCCTTGTTATACCACCTTCCCGTTCTTTACCACCACGATGACATCAGCAGAGATTATCTTGAGGACCCATAGAAGAATGCATCCTGAAGAAGCAGAACATCTGCGAAACACGCAGACTATTAATAAATCTTATTAGTAAATATCCAGCTTACAAAGTGAGTAAAGTATACAGCACGGTCCTGCACTTTACATCTGATATTAATCCAGAGTTTTTTCCCTTTGTATTCCGTCCTACGATCGGGTCCTGGAAGTGTCACAAACTTGCCAGGAGTGGACCTTGGGTCCACCAGGAATTAGGACCCAGCATCTGCAGCCTTTGTTGTGAGACAAGGGTATAACACAAACATCTATATGGTTGTCCATTAACTGATCAGAAGCAAGGCTTGGATCAGTCAGAAGTGGTGTTGTCATCATACAGACTCTGTTATTGACTCTTATGCATAGTAGAGGACTATATATGATGAATTTAGGTGTTTGGTTTCGGCACAAGCACTTTGTTCACTTTCTGGTACATTTTTTTTTATATGAGTTAATAATGTTGTTTTTATTTACCCTTTTATATATTTTTATCTATTTGATTTTACCCATTCATGGGATTGTAATTTGTGGTGCACTGCACTTTAAATAATTGTAGTTATATATATAATTTTGTTTTCACACACATACTTGATTTGCACATCACTGAAATAGCATTGATCTTCCACATTCGATTGTACTAGTACTTTATATTTTGCACATACACATTTTTTCCAGCAGCGCCCAGATCCACCCTGATATCTTACCTTTCATCCCAGCAGGTGCTTGACAGTTGTAGGTGGAGGTACATTAAACGCACATTTCCATAGCGCAGCAAGACCCCAGTTATTCTATTGTCGTGTGTGTACAGTCAGGTCCACAAATATTGGGACGTCGACACAATTCTAATCTTTTTGGCTCTATACACCACCACAATGGATTTGAAATTAAACAAACAAGATGTGCTTTAACTGCAGACTACTTTCAACTTTTTGAGGGTATTTACATCCAAATCAGGTGAACGGTGTAGGAATTACAACAGTTTGTATATGTGCCTCCCATTTTTTAAGGTACCAAAAGGAATGGGACAATTGGCTGCTCAGCTGTTCCATGGCCAGGTGTGTGCTATTCCCTCATTATCCCATTTACAAGGAGCAGATTAAAGGTCCAGAGTTCATTTCAAATGTGCTATTTGCATTTGGAATCTGTTGCTGTCAACTCTCAATATGAGATCCAAAGAGCTGTCACTATCAGTGAAGCAAGCCATCATTAGGCTGAAAAAACAAAACAAAACCATCAGAGAGATAGCAAAACCATTAGGTGTGGCCAAATCAACTGTTTGGAACATCCTTAAAAAGAGAGAACGCACCGGTGAGCTCAGCAACACCCAAAAGACCTGGAAGACCACGGAAGACAACTGTGGTGGATGACCGAAGAATTCTTTCCCCGGTGAAGAAAACACCCTTCAATAGTGGGCCAGATCAAGAACACTCTCCAGGAGGTAGGTGTATGTGTGTCAAAGTCAACAATCAAGAGAAGACTTCACCAGAGTGAATACAGAGGGTTCACCACAAGATGTAAACCATTGGTGAGCCTCAAAAACAGGAAGGCCAGATTAGAGTTTGCCAAACAACATCTAAAAAAGCCTTCAACTTGTATGGGAAGAGAAGTGTATGGAGAAGGAAAGGAACTGCTCATGATTCAAAGCATACCACCTCATCAGTGAAGCATTGTGGTGGTAGTGTCATGGCGTGGGCATGTATAGCTGCCAATGGAACTGGTTCTCTTGTATTTATTGATGATGTGACTGCTGACAAAAGCAGCAGGATGAATTCTGAAGTGTTTCAGGCAATATTATCTGCTCATATTCAGCCCAATGCTTCAGAACTCATTGGACAGCGCTTCACAGTGCAGATGGACAATGACCCGAAGCATACTGCGAAAGCAACCAAAGAGTTTTTTAAGGGAAAGAAGTGGAATGTTATGCAATGGCCAAGTAAATCACCTGACCTGAATCCGATTGAGCATGCATTTCACTTGCTGAAGACAAAACTGAAGGGAAAATGCCCCAAGAACAAGCAGGAACTGAAGACAGTTGCAGTAGAGGCCTGGCAGAGCATCACCAGGGATGAAACCCAGCGTCTGGTGATGTCTATGCATTCCAGACTTCAGGTTGTAATTGACTGCAAAGGATTTGCAACCAAGTATTAAAAAGTGAAAGTTTTGATTTATGATTGTTAATCTGTCCCATTACTTTTGGTCCCTTAAAAAGTGTGAGGCACATATACAAACTGATGTAATTCCTACACCGATCACCTAATTTGGATGTAAATACCTTCAAATTAAAGCTGAAAGTCAGTCTGCAGTTAAAGCACATCTTGTTCGTTTCATTTCAAATCCATTGTGGTGGTGTATAGAGCCAAAAAGATTAGAATTGTGTCGATGTTCCAATATTTATGGACCTGACTGTGTATATGTGTGTGTAGATAGATGGATAGAATTTTTTTTTTGCACGCATGGTGTTTGTATTATTGGGGAGGTGGCAGGTCACTCTGTTTAACAATTGCTGAGGGTGGCTTACAACCTAGTTGCGTTTGTGTTTATGGAGTGGAGACAGTGTACAGGGGTAATTAAGATCGGTTTCCCCTTGAGGTCACTGAACCCATTTTTTTTTTCTTGATCCCTCCATCTAAGGTAAACTTTTACTGGTTTAAAGTGGGAGTAAACTCCCTTGTTTGATTTTTACCTATAGGTAAACCAATAATAAGACTTGCCTATAGGTTCAGTACAGGTATCCCCATTTAGGAGTTATTTACTTGTGAAGCCGCCAGTAACCTTACCGGCACATGCGCTCTGAAGTAACGGCATGCCCGTGCTGTTCCTGCAGTGCCCTGTGCCCTGAAAGGGATTGTAAAGTTAGGTTTTTTATCTTAATGCATTTTATGCATAAAGCTAAAAAGCCTTCTGTGTGCAACAGACCCACTAACACTTACCTAAGGTCCCTCTTTGTCCAGCAATGTCCACATGTGTCTCAGCCTCTGGGATTCTCCCTCCATTGGCTGCCTCTGCTGTCAATCAAAGTCAGCTAGCCAATCAGGAGAGAGAGGAGGCGGGGCTCCGTGTCTGGACAGAGGGCGCTGTGACTCAGCTCAGGTTCCCATAGCAAGCTGCTGGCTGTGGGGGCACTGAACAGGAGGGAGGGGCCAAGAGAGCCGAAGAGGAACCCGAAAAGAGAATCTGGGCTGCTCTATGCAAATCCACTGCAAAAGTGCAGTTAAGTATAACATGTATTTTATTTTAATAGGTAAAAAAAAAACGAGACTTTACAATCACGGAATTCTCAGCCATTGCGGACTGCTCCAGGGGAGCCTGAGCTGTGAGATCAGGTGACCGGACCAGACTAAAAAATGGTTATGTATACAGATCTGGGTGGGCAGGATAGGGAGGAGCAGGGGGAGGATATTTTTACGAATAGTAATGGTGGGCTTGCATTCCACTTTAAACACCTTCCACCTGGCCTATAGCAGAATGACAGCCGGGTGGGGGATCAGTTATCCTGACTGGGCGTCATATGACGTCCAGCAGGCTAAGCTGCCCCCAGTGGAGTGCAGAGCGGCGATCGGTGGTGCGGTGTGTGTCGCTCCAACACACCGCATCTCTGATCTCGGTAAAGAGCCTATGGCATAGGCTCTTTACCATGTGATCAGCTGTGGCAAATCACAGCGATAACCAAGAAGCGCTGGTAATTAGCTTTCCTCAGTTCGTGCTGACAAGGCGCGAGTAGAGGAGAGCCGATAAGTGACTCTCCTGAAGGGGGGTCTACGCTGATAATCAGCGCAGCCCCCATAAGAGTAGCCCACGACAGATGCCAATCAGTGCCTATAAGTGCTGCATTTTAGTGCCGCCTCATCAGTACCCATCAGTGGAGGAGAAAATGTACTTATTTACAAAATTATATAACTGAAAAAAAAAAAAATGTGTCTATTTTTTTAAATTGGTTTAGCAAAAAGTAAGAAACCCAGTGGTGATCAAATAACACCAAAAGAAAGCTATTTTTGTGTGGGGAAAAAAAATGCTAAAAATGTTAATATGGGTACAGTGTAGCATGAGCGTGCAATTGTCATTCAAAATGTGACCGCATTGAAAGCTGAAAATTGGACTGGCAGGAAGGGGGTGAGTGCCCGGTATTGAAGTTGTTAAAGAAGTCTCCCCAGCATAAAATAATGCTTGCTAAATCTCTATGCACATAGCACTTGTCCCTGTTAAAATTGGTGCTACAGTCCCTAAGCAGCGTTGTTGGATAGCTAGCCCTTCTTACTACTCACCGCTATCCAATAACGCTGGACAAAGACAATGTTCTGACTGACGGCACAGAGGAGAGGTAATGTTGTAGACCTAAACAGACAACATCTGCTGCCCTCCTTGCCAAGCATCCCTGTGTCTTCTCCTTCGTTTGTACCAATAAAAGGCACACGCCAGCAACTGCTATACAAATCTACCTCTGATAAATTGAGTAGTTGCAGGCAGGGCTAGTACAAGGCAGGGGCGGATGCCCCAGGCGGTACAATTTTCAGGAGGGAGGGGCCACAGATGCACACTAGCCGGCTGCGCTTTACCTGTCTGTATGTGCCAGGTGCGCTCCTGAACCCGGCACAACAAGCCTTTCACCTCCTTCTCCAGCCCCCCTCCATTTTCCTCCAGCCCCTGTGTCTTCCTCCCCCGCTTCCCCACGGGGGGATGTGATGTGTCAGGATGGAGAGCGGAGGAAGGGGCCAGTAAATATGTAATTTACCGGCCCCTTCCTTGTCTGAATAGGACACAGAGAGCGTTCCTTACAGATCGCTCCTATGTCCTGTGATAACTGAGCAGAGTAAATTGTGATTACTCTACTTCAGTTTATATATGGACTGGAGCCGCTGTCTCCTGTCCATTCATGGTCAGTGCTGAGAAAGGGAGTGGGGAATCTCTATCCTCAGTCCCTTCAACAGGGCTGAAAAAAAATCATTTTGTATTTCATATTAAATCATCATTTCATATTAAATTAATAACATTTTAAAAAAAAATGATGAATTAAGTTGTTAAAAAATATATAAAATAAAAAACTACTGACACCACTCCCCACTGCCTTAACAACACTGTCCACTGCCCCATCCCCTCCCCCAAAAAAGCACTGTGAAAAAAATGTAAAAACAAATTAAATTGTAAAAAAATCAATATGTAAAAATAAAAAAACTACTGACACCATCCACTGCACTACTGACAATGTCTGCTGCCACATACCGCCCCACCCCCTTCCCCAAAAGCACTGTGAAAAAAATATTTAAAAAAATGATTTCAACAAAATAGCAAACAATAAAACCATAAAAAATAATGAAAACAAAAAAAAACACTGACACTGTCCACTGCTCTCCTGACACTGTCCATTACCACCCCCCAATCATTGTGAAAAACAAAAAATACAAAAATAATTTAGAAAAAAAAAAAAATAATAATAAAAATACACTGCCCTACTGACACCATCCACTGGCCCCAAAAAAAGCATTTTGACAAAATGGGGAAAAAAATATACAAAGAAATTGTAAAAATAATAATAAAAAAAGTATAATTAAAATAAAGAACTACTGACACCATCCACTGCCCTACTGACACCATCCTGCACATACTACCCACCGCCGTATACTCCACACTGTACATTCCCTATTTAACATTACTGCATTCTGCACTACTACTTCTACATGTAAGTCATCTCAGACTCTGTTAAGCCACACCCAATATGTAGTGTAATTTAAGCAACGCCCACATTTCACTCCCGGGGGGGGCAGTTTTCCACCTTCGCCCTGGGCACCGAATTACCTTGTCCCGGCACTGGTTGCAGCAGTGTGCTGTTTGCTTGTATTGTTGTGAATGAGCAGCGCTGCTCCACAGCTGCTTTCATTCAAACAACGTAAGCTGCCAGCTACTACTATAATAATCTCTGAACTAGCTGGCAGCTGTGAGAAATGTCTTGGTGTTATATCAGTAGCAGAGGAGGCATGTTTGCAATATAGAGAGGGGGATGTGGGAGTTTATGGGCTCAGCCTATTATTTGTACAAATAGAGCAGAGGAGGCACAGCATGGCATGAAGGGGACTGCAGCTTCAGTGCTGCCTGTGCCTCCCCATAGGAACACCCATTATTTGGTCTTCTGCCCCGGGTGGAGAAACAGTCAGCACTGACCGTACTAAAAATGGCATTTCTATTTCCATACAATAGCACAGATTTTAACAGGAGCAAGTGCTATGTGAACTGGATCCCCAGAGGGATTTAATCAAGCTTTTTAACACCTGCTGAGGGTTTATGTTAAAGGGAAAATGTCAAGACAAAGACAGAGCTGCCTCTGCCAACTTGTTTTTTTAAGACACATGGTGCAGGGCTGTCTTGTTTTCTGTTTTTTATTAAAGTATTAAAGGCAAAACTCCTTCTCCCCCCCCCCCCCTTTTCTTTTCATTTTGGATAGAGCGGGGAGGGATTAGAACACCTTTTCAGGTTTTTATTTCTGTCTGTACCCCAATTAATGAGATCCATCCTCTCTATTTGTCGTGTGTACCAGATCATTGAAAGTAAATGAAAATCCCAAATTTTGGGTTGTCCCCAGAAAAATAGAGAAATCTCCCAATGGGGACACTAGTGCTCATTACCTGGGGGTCCCCAAGAGATTCACTTAATTTGCAGGGATTTCCTCTCTCTTCCTGTTTGGCTATGGGACAGGAAGTGAAGGCAAATCTCCGCAGTGTCACCCAGATGGCTAAAAAAAAAAAATCGGACAGGGCCTGCCCTTGGTCTATCCAAAATGGGGGGGGGGGAGTGTTTTGCCCATAGTTATAGTTTAAGCCACGGACTCGGGAGAAGAATAGGTGTACCAGGTGTCAGCACCAATAGTGACCTGCTTGTTCCAGGTTAGTTACAACTCCTATATGTAAAGACAGATTTTTTTTTTTTTTTTTTTTAAGTCTCAAAGCAGTTGTAACCCTAAAAAAAAAAAAAACACACCAAAGATCATGTTCCTTTTAAGGCATGATCTATAGCACAGTGCTTGTTCTCGTGTCCCCTTGGCTGCTAATCCATGATTTCCGTAGTCAGGTTACAAGGAAAAAAAGGTTTGGGACTTTAAATGAGGTGGGTATGTGAGGCCAAAGGATCGATACTCATTAAACAAAATTATTTTTATTGATACTGTTATGCCGTAGTCACATAGTATATGCCCAAATGAATGGGCTGGGCAGTCACATAATATACAAACAATGATAAAAACATCATAATCCGCATAACAACCATGATGGGATGTGAAACCAAGATCCTTCATACATAAAATACCATAAAATGCACATGGTCACAAAACCTCTGGATTGAAATGTACTATATGTAAAAAATACATTAAAATTGTAATTATTTTGGTGCATATCGTAGGCCTGATGCATTTCATGTATCAAAACAAACGCTCTTCAGGGGATGTAACACCAAAATCTACAAAAAAACACATGAGTTAAGTGCAAAATGTATAAGCCAAAAAGAGGTATAGGTATGAGGAAAGAAAGTAACCACTCATCCCAGATGGATACTCACATAGCAGTGGAATGCAAACCCATATGGGATCAGTAACCGCCAGATATGTCTGGTCCGAGAACTGTGGAAGGGGCTCGCTGATGGAAGACTGGGCGCACAAACAAATCCCCATAGCAAAGGTGTGTTCACATTTGGTGACATGTGGCAGTTCAAGTTCTAAAAATAAATATAGTGTAGTATGATAATATGTGTAAGTATATCTTAGGATAACTCGAGGCCCAAATTCACCATGTATAAAGTACCAGTGTAATAATGTAGCCAAAATCCAAATTAAAGGGATAGAGGAAAAAAGGGGGTATCAGGAACGGAAAAGGGGAGTGAAGGAAGGTAGGATTTCCATGGTCAGGTTACGTTCCTCCATCAGCCTGCTGCTCTGCTGTGAGTCTCTCCCTCTCCCTCGCTCCTCCCGCTGCTTTTCAGCTGCAGTATGAAGCACATATATATGTATCCCCTCCGGTTTATGCTGTCATTAACTACAATGTTTTTTTTGTTTTATGAATTTTTTTTTTTTTTTTCATTAATGGACTAAATACCTTTTCCCACAATGATGTGCAGTCACGTGACCTCCCCCTCTGCTGGCAGGCTGATGTCACAGGGGAATCTCGCCCCTCCCGCTTCTCTCCAGGGAAGACGAGTGGAGGGGGATCACGTGACTGCACAGCAGCAGTGTGGGAAAGGGTATTTAGCCCATCATAAAAAATAAAAAAAAACACACACACACACACTATAGTTTAATGGCGGCATAAACCGGAGGGGACACATGTAAAGTCATAGTGACTTTACTAATACTTTTTATAACTTTATGTTAACTTTAACATTACCCTTGAGTGTTTGATGTTATTCAGACCGACCATTCCCCTAAGCTGCCTATGACTTTGCTCCCTCCCCTCGCACTATGGAGGGCACAGGCATCTGACACACCTGCAAGTGTTAAATGCTGAAGATCTACTGACCTGTGTAGCTTTGCAAAGAAAATTGTTGGGCTGGTTGTCACCAAAAGAAATGCTAGAACAGTGCTGTGTTAAAACCGTAATCCCTAATCCTAATTTTTTAACTGTGAAAAAAAGATCATGATGAAAAGACATCCAGCATGATAATGGCGCCAAATTTTCTTGTACCAAAAAGCAGATCTACAAAAAAATAGTGGAACTAACATAAGGGCAAATACTAACATATGTGGTTTTAACTCTGACTGTATGTATTTGGCATATTGCTTTTTATGATTTTACAATATGTGCTATTCTGTTTTCCAAGAGGCGAAGACGGATTGACCGAACTATGATTGGAGAGCCAATGAATTTTGTCCATACTGCTCACGTAGGATCAGGGGAAGCCAATGCTGGGTTTGTAGTGGTAAGCAAAATACTACAGATGCTTGGTTTAGTGCTATCTTGGCTTTGGTAGTCCATAGGGACAATTCGAAATTAACTTCCCATGGCTCTGTATAGTCTGACCTAACTCAAAAGTCCTACTAATGTATGTAGATAGATTAGACCAGGGATATGCAATTAGCGGACCTCCAGCTGTTGCAAAACTACAAGTCCCATCATGCCTCTGCCTCTGGGTGCCATGCTTGTGGCTCTTAGAGTCTTGCTATGCCTCATGGGATTTGTAGTTCTGTAACATCTGGAGGTCCGCTAATTGCATATCCCTGGATTAGACCATTATTTTATTATAGTTATCATTTTTCATGAATAGTAGCCCATAAAGTGAAGATTGCTACGCTATAAGTAACATTCAGAAACGTTAAAGTGGATGTAAAGACAGAAGGGTTTTTTTTTTTTTTTTTTGCTGCATCCTTTGCCGTAAGGTAAAAAACCTTCTGCATGCAGCTTCCCCCCCAGCCCCCCTAAATGCATACCTGAGCCTGATCTGGATGCAGCAATGTGCATGAGAACCGAGGCTTTCTCCCTTCTCATTGGCTCAGATACAGCTGTGGGAGCCATTGGCTGTCAGAGAGAGTGACAAGGGGGCGGGGCTGAATCTTATGGACTCAGAGCGGGGTTCGGGAGCGAGCATGCTCAAGTGCTTCCATAGCAAGCATCTTACTAGGGGGGCACTGAGCGGTGGGGGGGGGGCAGGGAGGAGGAGGAGCCAGGAGCACCAGTGGGAAACCCAAGAAGAGGAGGATTGGGGCTACTCTGCACACAACCCTTGCAAAGAGCAGGTAATTATAACATGTTTGTTATTTTAATAAGAGAAAAAAGCCCCAAAGCTTTATAATGACTTTCAACTTCCCTAAATAATGTTCTAATAATGTGTCTTTTGTTTTCCTCCTACAAATTAGCATTGAACTTCTTGGTATGTGAGGGTGTCTGCAGACTCATAGCTGTACTGTATATTTGCTGCATGAAACCAAAGGCACTGATCCCTCTGGCAGCTTGGTTATAAATGTACAGAAACTTGGTCTGTGTGGATAGGGAATTTTCTTCTATTTTATAAGCTATTGAGCATATTAGGATGACGTGTCCACAACCAGTGATGTTCTGTTTTAATCACTGTAGTTAGAGTTTCAGGGAATTTAGCTTACCACAGAATTACTGGTCCCTCATCTCTTGGGACCGTGGGGGCTGCTGCCCATTTTTCTATTCCAATTTTTCTAATTCTTTGGCCAACCTGGCACAAGTTGGTTTATGTTGAGGACCTGAATGCAGTCTGGAGCATGGGGTTGCACATTCCTCATTTCTCTGTACCCCTAGGCAGGAAATCTGCATCATTCTTTTTACTGGCGAGTAAAGATGAAGGGAGTGATTTCGATTAAACAGACTTCACCGCAGATTTTACAGATATTGTTGCACATAGCAAATGTGCAAAACAAAGCTTTCCCCTTTGATGTCCCCCAAGCCATTCCTAGCAACCGGTTAGTAACTGGCCATCCCTTTTTTATAAGTCACGATTCCTTATGTTAGGCCTTAATTTTTCACATTGTTACCAGATAACTGTATACATTTTGCCAGTGATAACGACATTTTGCAAAGTAGTCATGGTAGAAGACCACACTGTTTCTAGAACCACGTCCTTAAGGTATTTTCAACTCCATTAGATACATATTGATTTTCGTGATGGTCGTCTTTTAGTTTTGGAGAAGGATGGAAGCTGCTGGGCCACATCTGAACTTTCTGTTAGATATTTTAGGGTATTGAAATTAACCTCTCAATTGTTAATTATGAATGCATTTTGCACACACCTGAAATCCAAGGTCAGTAATTTGATTTGCACACTTTTACGAAATGCCTGTTCTTTCAGAAGTTTGAGTGATTGGTTATTTTTACTCAATCAATTCATTAACATTTTAACAATTTGGGAATATCATCAACTGTCATAGGCTGGCCAGACCTTTTGTCATACAATTCAGATGTTTCCATCTTGCATCTTTTAGCCCGACGATGCATAGTCTGTACAGTTATTGTCATAAATGGCTTGCATATATCATGGATTTTCGATTGGAGCAACAGCTTTTGCCATCAGAAACTCCTTCTTAACCACTTCCATACAGGACACTTACACCCCCTTCCTTACCAGACCAATTTTCAGCTTTCAGCACACTTTAAATGACAATTACTCAGTCATGCAACACTGCACCCAAACAAAATTTTTATCATTTTTTTCTCACAAATAGAGCTTTCTTTTGGTGGTATATAATCACTGCTGGTTTTTTTATTTTTTTCAATATAAGCGAAAAAGTAGCGAAAATTTTGAAAAAAAACCACTTTTTTTTAGTTTGTATTGAAAAATTTTGCAAAAAAGTAATTTTTCTTCATAAATTTGGGCGATAATTTATACTGCTACATATCTTTGGTAAAAATAACCCAAATTAGTGTATATTATTTGGTCTCTGTGAAAGTTATAGAGTCTACAAGCTCTGGTGCCAATCATTGAAAATTGATCACACCCGATGTACTGACCACCTATCTCATTTCTTGAGACCCTAACAAGCCAGGAGAGTACAAATAC
>BLSH010436131.1:211627-229114 GCA_018402905.1 Glandirana rugosa
CCCCCCCCCCAGCACACGGAAGGTTGTTTTTTTTTTTACCTTAATGCATAGGTTGCATGAAGGTAAAAAAAACTTTAGCCTTTAGAACCACTTTAAGTTAGTCAATGAGTTAGTGCTTGTTAAGCCTCGCCCTTTCCCTTTTAATAAGGGGTAGCATATGCATCCTGTACTTGCCTTTCCAGTGCTCTCTTGCTGTTCAATTTGGTAAACCGACTGACATTCACCCTGCCTCCCACAGTACAGTGGCCAGTTACCCACTATGGACATTGTGAGTCCTCCTTTTAATGGAATATGTAGTATAGAGTATAGGATCAGTTAGTTCTCACATGGTCTTGAAAGTGCCAGCTCTGGAGCCCTCATCATTCTTTATCTTCTACCAGTGAACCACTGACCCCAGAACAAGCTTACAACTAAAAAAATGTTGGTACACCTGATACTGGACATGCTTGTTCCTGAAATGCAACTTGCAAACTAATTCTGGCCATACATTTATAGACCCCCCCCCCCTTTTTTTTTCCTGCTTTTCTTGCTGCTGGCTAATGGCAGGCTCCAGCAGCAATCAGAATACCTGAACAGTGCCTGCTGTTTGGCCACCAACTTTCCAACACAAAGTGACCCATAATTGTGGAAGAAAAATGATAAATGAAAATGATAAATGCGTTTTCAACATTTTTTACAAATAAATATGTGAAAAGTGTGGCTTGCATTTGTATTCAGCCCCCTTTACTCTGATACCCCTAACTAAAATCTAGTGGAACCAATTGCCTTCACCTAATTAGTAAATACCTGTCCACCTGTGTGTAACTTAATCTCAGTATAATTACAGCTGTTCTATGAAGCCTTCAGAGGTTTGTTAGAGAACCTTAGTGAACAAACCGCATCATGAAGGCCATTAAACACACCAGACAGGTCAGGGATAAAGTTGTGGAGAAGTTTAAAGCAAGGTTAGGTTGTAAAAAAAAAAGAATATCCCAAGCTTTACACCTTTCACAGAGAACTGTTCAATCAATCTTCCAAAAATGGAAAGAGTACGGCACAACTGCAAACCTACCAAGACATGGCCATCCACCTAAACTGACAGGACGGGCAAGGAGAGCATTAGTCAGAAGCAGCCAAGAGGCCCATGGTAACTTTCAACTATTAAACACGCACTCCACAAATTTGGCCTTTATGGAAAAGAGTGGCAAGAAAGCCATTGTTGAAAGAAAGCCATAAGAAGTCCTGTTTGCGAGAAGCCATGTGAGGGACACAGCAAACATGTAGAAGAAGGTGCTCTGGTCAGATAAGACCAAAATCAAACGTTAAGGCCTCAAAGCAAAACGTGTGTGGCAGAAAACTAACACTGCACATCAACCTGAGCACACCATCCCCACCGTGAAACATGGTGGTGGCAGCATCATGCTGTGGGATGCTTTTCTTCAGCAGGGACAGGGAAGCTGGTCAGAGTTGATGGGAGGATGAATGGAGCCAAATACAGGGCAATCTTAGAAGAAAACCTGTTTTAGAGTCTGCAAAGACTTGAGACTGGGGCGGAGGTTCACCTTCCAGCAGGACAACAACCCTAAACATACAGCCAGAGCTGGAATGGAATGACTTGGATCAAAGCATATTCATTTGTTAGAATGGTCCACTCAAAGGGCAGACCTAAATCCAATTGAGAATCTGGGACAAGACTTGAAAATTGCTGTTCAGATGCTCTCTATCCAATCTGACAGAGCTTGAGCTATTTTGCAAAGAAGAATGGGAAAAAAAATGTCCTCTCTAGATGTGCAAAGCTGGCAGAGACATCCCCAAAAATACTTGCAGCGGTAATTGCAGCAAAAGGTGGTTCTACAAAGTATTGACTCAGGGGGGCCGAATACAAATGCACCCCACACTTTTCACATATATATTTGTAAAAAAAAAATGTTGAAAACCATTTATCATTTTCCTTCCACTTCACAATTAGGTGCCACTTTGTGTTGGTCTATCACATAAAATCCCAATAAAATACATTTACATTTTTGGTTGTAACATAACAAAATATGGAACTTGTCAAGGGGTATGAATACTTTTTCAAGTCACTGTAACTGCCTGTGCCCATACAAGGTGCGAGCTGACAGCTTACATTGACAGTCTACAGGAGCCCTGCATTGCACCCGCAATATGCTTTTCAAGCTCCTACAAAAAAAAAAAAAAAATAGTAAATACACATTTTTATACCTTGGGGGGGGGGAAATGTGCATTTATCGATTTTTTTTTTTTTTTTTTTCCCTTAAAAAACAAAAACAAAAAACGTATCCTTTAGAGGCCAAGATTGACTGACTGGCTTTTATGAGTTTTGCATTTTCATATAATTCTGTGGGAATGTAAATTTTGCTTAATGCAGCTCAGAAAAGCCTGAATGCACATTACAAAAATTCTGAATGGTCTCAGAAACATCTCAAACTGATGCCATCAATACACAGGCCCTAAGGTTGTGGTGGTCAGGATGACACCTCTGGAGTCTGCAGCCTGCAGTCTGTAATAGTGCCTGCCATCTTTACAGGTCCCCCATACTGTCTCTCTCTCTCTCTCTCTCTCTCTCTCTCTCTCTCTCTCTCTCTCTCTCTCTCTCTCTCTCTCTCTCTCTCTCTCTCTCTCTCTCTCTCTCTCTCTCTCTCTCTCATTCATATATATATATATATATATATAATTTTTTTTTTTTTTATTGTTTTTCAGAGATGACCTGGCAATGGTGGTACAACAGTTTTGCTCACTGAAGATCTATTTGTATGATGGAAAAATAAAGACACAAGAGAAATCTCCACTGGGAAACAATTGGGCTTCCCGCAGGAAAATGTACTGAAGAAAATGTGACGGGTGCCTGCTCACTGTGCCCCTATTAAATTATAGATCCAATGATTGTGCATGCCACTTTTTCTGAATGCGTCTTTTCCTCCTTCTTGCTACCATGTTTTTGCCAAGGTTATTGTGTTTTTTGGGGTGTTTTTTCCCTTTATTTTCCGTTGTGTAATGTTGGTAATGTGTTGCTAGAGCATTTGAATATATTTGCAAGCTTGTATATTTTTCCTGCTATATGACCACAGTCTTCGATCTGACATGTTTTTTTAATTTTTTTTTTTTTTTTTGTCTCCTGGGTTTGCAAGTTTGAAAGTTAAAAATGAGCTTCTGTGGTCAAAACTTAAAGTGAGTGTAAACTCACTTTTGTCTGCTGCTTCATTCCTCTGCTATCAGCATGAATCGCTTCTGACAAGTTTTCCTGACACCAAGCAGAAAAAAAGTGACAGGGGAGGGGGCCTCCAGCTGATTGACAGCCTCAGCTCTGTCTCTGTGTGAAGGGTGTGTGTCTATTTCCTCCAATTGCTTCTCTGCACTCTCCTCACTGAACTCTGCAGAGTGTGACTTCAGATCTCCGCCCCCTTTTTTTTTTTTACTCTCACACAAGTTTTAAAGTGGTTGTCAACTCATGACAACCACTTTAACCTACCTACAGGTAAGCCTATAATAAGGCTTACAAGTAGGTTCCCTGCATATCTCCTAAACCTGCAGGGTTTAGGAGATATGCAGTGTACTAGATGTGCCCACGTCATCGGCACATGCGCAGTGAAGAAACGGCCTCCGTGCCGTTCCTTCACTGACGTTGTGTCGAGATTGGCGGCTCCCATGCACGTGCGCGGGAGTGATGTCACGCAGCTCCAGCAAATCACAGCGCGGAGTCCGCGGCCCCGGAAGGAAGAGGGGCAGAGATGGCCGCCTCCTGGAGCAGGGACAGCACGGGCTTCCAATGCAGGCAAGTGTCACATAATAGACTAGAATGCGATGCCTATTATGCTTTTACATTGCAGGGTCATTCAGAGCAACGAAGAGGAAGTAAAACCCATCAGGGTTTTCTTCCTCTTTAAATATTCAGCACTTGGAGCAGATGTAGAGAAGAGGAGACTGTAGATAAACAAGTACAACTTATGTAGGAGGAATTGTATTCTAATAGGAGGAATTTTATAATCTCTGTATCACCTGAGTTTAGTCACTTCACTGGGTATACGAAAGGGTTTACAGCCACTTTGATTTTCTTTTCCTTTACATTCTGTATATCTTAGGCTGTCATCATGTGTTAAGCAGTGGTGGAATGAAAAATAGAAGCTATGCTGAGCATATTTCTCTACATGAGGAAGGTGTTATTTTTTGTGCTGCACCTGAATGGGATTTTAATATCCCCATAAGAATGCACTTTTTTTTTTTTTTCCTCTTGTTTTTTCACAAATATATTTTTTTACGAAATGATTCCCTTAGGCCAAATGTGATCCTACTACACATGTAGGTGTGGTCTGAAACGTTCATGTCTTTGGTCGATGTTATCAGAGTTGCATATGAATATATTTTTGCTTTCGTTCAATAAACTATTGTCTGCCATATTTTGTATTATTGTATACAATGTAATGGTTTGTGGCGTATGTTTCACATATTGTTGTGTTTTTGGTTCATCCAAGCCTAATGCTGAACTCTAGGCAGACAAGTGTAGGTGAAATGCTTTTTTGAGAAAAGATTTGTAATTCTAATCAGCCTGTCTTGATCCGGACACTGACATTATAGTCGGGTCGGTGACCTCACTTTTATCTCCACTGCGGATGAGCTTACAGTATGGGTCACTTACCTGCGCCCTAGTGTTGGATGGAAGGCACTGTGCTGGATCTTTATTCTCTCCTTCTGAGTCCTGCAGTGCAGGGGTCACAGGAACCCCAATATAAGGACCGGTTCTTGTATACACACCATCGTATTAAATCTTTGTCCGCTGGAGTTCAGCTCTAGACATATCTTAGCTTGCTTTAATTGTTTTTTGTTCTTGATATGTACACTGTGTGTGCATTACTGAAAGAGGTCATCGTTGACTTTTAATGCAATGTATATATTGGTAGAAAATAAAGACTATTTTACTGAAAAAGGCCCCTGTCATGTTATAAGAAGGTGAACAACATTGCTATCCATACAGAAGATCTGTAACACACAGTAAGATCAGACCATGCTGTATATCGGTGGGGTTTTGTTATGTAGGATTTCTGTTATTATATAAATACATTAAAGTGATACTAAAGTCCTTTTTTTCCCCTCAAAAATAACAAACATGTCATACTTACCTGCTCTGTGCAGTGGTTTTGCACAGAGCAGCCCGGATCCTCCTCTTCTTGGGTCCCTCGCCAGTGCTCCTGGCACCTCCCTCCTGTCGCGTGCCCCCCACAACAAGCAGCTTTCTATGGAGGCACCCAATCCGAGTCAGAGCTCTGTCTATCCATTTGAACACGGAGCCCCGCCCCCTCATCCCTGATTGGCTAACTGACTTTGACAGCAGCGGAAGCCAATGGGGCCACTGCTGTGTCTCAGCCAAGCAGGATTGGATGGCCAAGGCTCTCGTGGAGATCGCTGGATCAAGAGGGGGCTCAGGTAAGTATTGGGGGGGGGCTGCTGCACACAGGTTTTTTTTTTTTCTTAATGCATAGAACACATTAAGATAAAAAAACCTTCTGCCTTTACAACCACTTTAATAAATCACATAAGAGAAGCAATAAAAGTGCATTAAACGTGTGAACTCATCCTAAATTGACATATCTGTGCAAATGAAGTCCATATAAGATGTGCAAAAGCTGTGCAAAAAAATATATTCTCTCTATCGATAGATTGATAGAAGCAGGGAGGAGGAGCCAGGACTGCAGAAGTAGGACCCAAAAAGAAGAGGACCGGGGCTGCTCTGTGCAAAACTATTACACAGAGCAGGTAAGCATAACATGTTTGTTATTAAAAAAAAAAAAAAAAAAATCAAATCACAACCTTTACAATTTAATGAAGAATCATTGCTTTGAATTCCATCCAGATATATTCCTTGAGGTCTTTAGGCTTAGTTTACACATGTGACTGGGGGGGCAAACAAAATTGACAGCTGAGCCACATTTTTTTTCTTCCTCCCTTCCCTCTTAATTTGCAAAGGCAGACCAACAGAAGTGTACACATGCCACGAGTGCGATGCTTTGCTTTGTGGTGCTGCAAAGATTATTCCCCCTGTTGCGTTTGGCGGGCAGTTCTGCCACCAAACATTGCATATTCAAGTTAATAGGGGCGCAACTGTGAGCTAAACGCTAGGCCTTCAATGCTTGTTACACACACTGGTGTTGGCAAGTTTTAACTTTTTAATTAAAAATAAACATCTCTTTTTGTTTAGACCCCTATCACACTGGGGCCGTCCGAGCGCTAGCGGTAAAACACCACTAATTTGCGTCGCTTTGCCGCTATTCGTGCGGCGGAGATGTGCTTTTAACCCCCCCCCCAGGGGTTAAACGGCTTAAAAGTGCCCGTTCGCTGCGCTACCGAAGGGGTGTTCTGCCACTGTTTTCAATGGGCAGGGGAGGTATAGGAGCCGTGAATACACCTCTGCAAAGAAGCGGCTTGCAGGACTTTTTTTACCGTCCCGTAAGTGCACCGTATTGGGGGGAGTTTTTCAGGCACTTTTTAGAAGCTATTTTTAGCGCAAAAACGCCTTGGTGTGAAAGGGGTCTGAGTGCCCTGAATTCGCCATGAAGGACTCTGCCTTTAGCTTTGAGGCTCAGAGTAGATCTGAATCTGCTAGTTGCCTGGCTGTTATGCTATCCCACTGATTAGAGTACTTTGAATTTGCTGATTTACATACTAACTTTCAGGTTTGCAGCTCAACTTGTTTAAAGTTTGAGGGGGTTAGCAGGTCATCCAGGCAACTAGCATTGTCGGAAAGAGATCACCCTCCACATTTCCTTCTTGATGGATTCTTTTTAAGGAAGGATGGGAGAGGCAACTACGAAGCGCTTTCTAGCAGTTGATCAGCAAATGTATAAAAAGAGTAAGCATTTACATTTTAGAAAGTCACATAAAAAAAATCAAACCAAAAGTGTAATCTATTTGCAGCTTATCAATCATTCAATGTGGCAGCTGCATTAGTTTTCTTTTTTTCAGGCCTTTTTCCTCTGGTGATCTGGCTAGTAACACACCTCCTGTATTACAGTGCCCTCACTCTGGATGGATGAAAGCGGAGGGGGGGGGGGCACAGCAGATTTGTCAGTCTTGGGGAGGGGAGTGTTTGATGTTCTAGCAGGTTAAAATACACTTTTATTACACTACAAGTTTAATCCAAACACCAGCTAACACTTTATAAGCAGTTACAGCAGCCAGTTTATCTCATCCCTGCAACTCGGGGGTGAGCAACCCTTCGACAGGTGACTGGTAGCTCCCGAACACATTCCAGTGTTGCCAACCTGGTCTTCTCTTCAGAGCTCCAGAGAGGCACAAGCACACGCTCACCTAATCGTGGGCTGCAGAAAAAGCCTCCGCTGTGAGTGATAGCAGGTGCAAAGGTGAGAGAGGATTGCCGACAGGTATCAGCGACAGGACATGAAGATTTGCAACTGCACCTTCCCTGCACCACTCTGCATTAAAAACAACTTCTGGGCCGTCCTGACACCCAGCCCTCCTGATGTCCCAGCACCATGCCTTCCTGATACCCAGCCCTCCTGATACCCCAGCAACATGCCCTCCTGATGTTCTTCTGACCCTCCAGTAACACTTGCTTCTGACCCTCCAATACCATGCCCTCCTGACATCCCAACCGTCCCAATACCCCAGTACCCCAGAACTCCCCAATATCATACCCTCCTGATCCCCCCCCCCTGTCATGCTCTATTGACACCCCAGCTGTCCTGATCCTCCTGTACTGTACCCTCCTGACCTTTCAGTAATGTGTCCTCCTGACCCCCCCCTATACTTTGCCCTCCTGACCCCATCCCTACATCCTACTGACCTCTGTACGCTTCCCTATATGCTACTGACCCCTGCACACTGACCTACATCCTACTGACCCCTGCACACTTACCTACATCCTACTGACCCCTGCACACTGACCTACATCCTACTGACCTCTGTATACTGCCCTACCTACTAGTGACCCCTGTACACTGCCTTACATCCTACTGACCTATGTACACTGCCCTACATCCTACTGACCTCTGTATACCCATAAATCTTTGCTCCACACCAGCAGCCGTGTTCCTTTTTGTCCTCCTCCGTAGGGCCGAATGGGCAGTTCTCTACCTAAAGGAGTCCCCCCACGGTCGATATTCGGCTGTATTGCCCAGGGGCGCTGTCCTCTGATAAGCCTCACTGGGGGAGGGTATGGAGTGAAACACAGAGTAGCGCTAAATTCAGAAGCCTCTGAAGAGATAGCCTTGCTGTTGGCAGGTGGCCCTATCTGCAAGTCCGGTGTGTGTGTGTGTGCATGGTAAGCACCCTGGCCTCCACAATTGTGGAAGATTGGTAAGTCCTTATTGTTTGTTGATACATGGCAACAGTGTGTGTTTTTGGTCAGGGCACTTGCCTTTTTCCGTTGGCTTCCTCTCCTGGCAGGGCCAGCCATTGCTCCTCCGCACTTCCTGATCGCGTCCGCTCTGGGTGCGACCACAGGGGTAGCTGGGGGTTCGGCTGGTTCTGCATTACAGCTTCGGTAGTCGCGGCCGTACCGCGCATACACCGGTGCGGCATGAGAGCGAGGCCTGGTTCGCGCATGGGCGCCTGTGTAACGTCACGGCGGTGCCATGTTTAAATTCTGTGTGTGATCAGCAGAGCCTCGAGAATGCGTACGGGCGTTGCAGTATCCTCCCTAGGCTCTCTGATCTGCACACTCTGGACTGGGGGACAAGCGAGGGAGAGATGGCAGTCTGACTTTCTATTACTCTCTCCCTAGACAAAGCCAAGGCTCGCCATGCATGCCTCACTGTCCCCTAGTGGCCAAACCTCTCACAGCAGGTATTGTGGATTCCTGTGGAGCAGGGGGCAGAGGAGTTCTTTGTTACCTATGTCTCATCTGTTGTCTCTTTCTCTCTTTTTCTGGCTTATTTTCCTTTTTAGCCCCTCCAGGTCTAAACATCAGGAAGATCAAAATGACACCACCGGCACTCTTCCTCTGGGTCAAAACACAGGTCCCACTCCAGGTCAAGCCACCGCAGTAGGGAGCCAGCACTCCCTCACGCCCTGTGGAAAGGGTCGATAATTCCTGCTGGGGATGTAGGACTGGGGTTCCGGCGGGAAGATCCCTCTGTGATCACTGCTCTAGAAAAATGGCAAATGAGAGAGAAGGACCGGATCAGCGCCTGGAATTATTAGTCAGGTCAGAGCAGTCAAGGAAGCTCTGAGGTTGGAGGATCCGGCAGTCTCTCCTCCGAAACAAAAGAAATTCTTCAGCAGAGAACGTCCCAATTTCCTGCTGCTGGGAGAACAAGGGGAGATCATTTCGGAAGAATGGGCCAAAGTGGACAAGAGGAGCTTGCTGCCCTCTAAGGTGCAGAGACTGTATCCCTTTAAGGAGGAAGATGTTAAGCACCTTGAGTCAGCCCCAGCCATAGATGCAGCACTGATGCTGCCAGATATGTAACCCTGCCATTAGAGGACACGGTCTCGTTTAAAGGCCCTCTAGAAAGGCTAATTGGCGCTGACCTCAAAAAGATCTATTTGTCGGCAGGTATGGCCTGTAAGCCAGCCTTAGCCTTGACAGCAATCTCGAAGGCAATGGTGATTTGGACTGATAATGTGGAGGAAACCCTAGCGGGGTATCCCTTAGAAGTTGCAAGGAATTCCCCTATCCAGGAGCTCAGGATGGCTTCGGCCTTCCTGGGGGAGGCATCGCTCAATATCATCCGCCTGGGGGCCCGGGTGATGCTGTCCTCTGTGACCGCCAAGCTAGCTCTATGGCTGCACCCGTGGATGGCTGATCCGGCCTCCAAGCAAGCTTGGTGCCGGATTCCCTTCGAGGGGTCCTCTCTCTTTGAGGACAAGCTGAATGAGGCCATTTCCCGGGCCACAGGGGGTAAGTTGGGGTTCCTGCCTCAGGACCGGTGTCTGCAGGCGTTTAGAGTTGAAAATATTTTTATTAATGATGGAAAACACATTACAGATGTAAAGTGGTAGATGATAATAAATTTATGTGTCCGTCTGCAGGCGTTTAGGCGCTCCTTTCCAAGGAAGCATGGTGCAGACAGGGGCAAAGAAGCACGCAGTTATAGGCCAGGCTGGCAGTTCGGAAGGTCTTGGAGGAACAGACAAGCTGCAGCCAAGAAAACGGCCAAAAGCACCCCTCCCACCAGTCGGATTCCGCAAAGTCCTTTTGAGATTGGGCCTGCTCAGGCATGCCAGGTGGGGGCACGCCTCCGGCGGTTACGGCATGTCTGGGCGGCCTCAATTCGGGACTTCTGGACCATCAGAACGGTATCCTTGGGCCACACCTGGTCCTTCGACAGAAGTCCAAAGCTCAAGTTTTATGCCTACAATTCTGCCTGCTTCGGAGGAAAAGAGTTTTAGTGTCTAACGTGAACTCTCTACTCGAGCAAGGAGCAGTCACCCTGGTTCCAGAAGGCGAACGGGGACAAGGCATGTATTCTCCTCTTTTCTTTATACAGAAAAAGGGTAGCGCATGGAGGCCGGTAATAGATCTCACACACCTCAATCGGTTCATCTGCAAGGAAAGATTCAAAATGGACTCCCTCTTTACCATAATACAATCCATCCAGCCAGGAGACTGGTTGATTTCCATCGACTTGAAAGACGCATACTTTCATGTTCCGGTAGCAGAAGAGTTCCAGCAGTTCCTGCGCTTCGCATTAGGTCGGTGACACTTACAATTTACATGCCTCCCCTTTGGCCTAACGACATCACCATGCGTTTTCTCCAAAGTACTACTAGCAGCAGTAGCACTGCTGAGGGTCACAGGCGTCCACATCTATCTACCTGGACGACCTACTCCTCCTACCCCAAGACAGAGGCTGTTTGTTGGAGCACAAGAATCTGGTGATTCGCACCTTACAGCAGTACGGATGGCTCCTAAATTTGGGGAAAAGTCAGCTGGTGCCCACTCAATCCCTAATTTTCCTTGGGGCCCACTTCAATACCAGTGCAAACACAATTTCTCTTACCGAGGAGAAAATATTGATAATCCAAGACAGGATACGCCAGACTCTGTCATCCTCACGCCTCTCAGCTCTTCAGTGCTTGAAAGTGATTGGGTCAATGGCAGCCTCGATTCCGATGGTGAAGTGGGCACAGTGGTGGATGCGGCCCTTTCAGAGGGGCTTCCTCAGGCAATGGAGGTCACGCAGCAAATCCCAGCTCATCCGCATAACGCCATTGATGAAGTCATCTCTCCTCTGGTGGACACGACGAGAAAACCTAGCCAGATGCCACTCTCTGATACCCATCACATGGTTGACAGTGACATCGGATGCCAGCACCAAAGGCTGGGAGGCGCACTGCCGGACAGAAGTAGCGCAAGGCACTTGGGACTTCCCAGCGCACCATGTAGTGTCCAATTCTCTGGAGCTCCGAGCCACCTTGAAAGCTCTTGTGGCATTCCACCATTTAACGAAGGGGGCCTCAGTTATGCTAAAGCTGGACAACACCACCATAGTGGCTTACATAAAGAACCAAGGGGGGACTCCCAGTGGTTCCCTAGTGCGGGAGGTGGAGCCAATTATGGACTGGGCCCAAAAACACCTGGACAACATCTCGGCTGTGTATATTCCCGGGTCCCAAAATGTTCAGGCAGATTTTTTATCCAGACACGAGTTGGACAACAACGAGAGGTCCCTCCACAGGGGGGTGTTCAGTTGGCTCTTTACCGTGGGGATAACTCCAGAGACTGATATGTTCACCTCACCCTGCAACAGCCAACTCCCGAGATACTTCTCGAGGTTCCAAGATCCCAAGCCTACGGGGTGGATGCTCTCGGAGCGGTAGACATTCCGCAGGGCCTACGCCTTTCCCCCGGTGCCTCTGATCTTTTTCGATCTATTAGGAGGCTCAGGACCGAGAAGTTCGAAGTAATAGCAGTGATTCCCTTTTGGCCAAACAGGACATGGTTCCCACTTCTGTCCTCGCTCAATTTCAAGGATCCGATTGCCCTTCCGGCCAGGCCGGACCTTCTCTCACAGGGTACGACTCTGCATCCATGCCCTGCGCATCTACGTCTCAGGGTCTGGTTTTTGAGAGGGGAAGGTTGGAATCTCTCGGCTGCCCACAAGAGGCCATTCCCACCTTGTTAAGTGCTAGGAGAAGCAGCACCAACAGAGTATATCAGAGGATCTGGACGAAGCTCATGGACCATTTGTCTTCCAGAAACCACACTAGGGATTCTCTATCAGTCTCTGATATCCTTAGTTTCCTGCAATCTGGTCTCGACTTGTCCTTATCAATCAGCTTGCTAAGGGTCCAAGTATCAGCTATCTCTGCCTTCTCATGTGTATCATGGGCCAAAGACAGAATGTTAGAAGACTGTGCTAAGGGTTAATGGTTTCCTCTAATTCCGGGATGAGCAGCTCTATTTAAACTTCCTGCTTCCTGTAGCAAGTTGCTGTCTGATCTACAGCGTATAGTGTGTGTGTCTGAGCAACCTGTATCCTGATTTCCTGTTCCTGCGACCCGGCTAACCTGACCCTGCTGATTTCCTGCCTGCACCGACCTCTGGATTACCTACGACTACTCTCCTGCCTGATCCTCCTGCACTTCTGCCTGTCTGCCTGTTAACGACCCAGCTCGAACCGACCATCCTTCTGCTTGCTCCCTTGTACCGCACCGCCAGCCTGTTAACGAACTTTGCTTGGATTTGACCCTTCTTCTGCCTGACCCCTTTGTACCTCACAGTCCGCCAGTTAACGACCCAGCCTGTACGACCCCTCTCTCTGTGCACGAGTGCACCAACGGACATCTATCTACACCAGTGACCCAGTCCGACCCTCGTGCCATCCTGCACTCCCGAGCCTCCTGTCTGCTCTACCAGGGGTTCCCGAGTCAGGGTCGTAAGGGAGGTCGCCCACTGCATAAGTCAGACTCATCCACCAGGTACGTGACACAGACTTATCCACCAATTCTTCAAAGGGGCGGCCAGGCTTAGACCTCAAGGGAAGCCAAGATTTCCGAAATGGGATTTGCCATTTGCCCTGGATTCCCTGTCTCAGTTCAACTCAGACCCAGGCAATCCAACGACACTGAAGGGCCTTATACAAAAGACGGCCTTCCTGCTGGCAATATCTTCGGCCAAAAGAGTATCCGAGATTAGCAACTTGGGATCAAGGGAACCCTTTATAACCTTTTTTCCTGACAGGGTGGTTCTGGTACCAATGTTAGGGTCAAGGCCAAAGGTAATCTCTGTTTTCCATGAAAATCAGGAAATTGTGCTTCCCACTCTTAAAAGATTGGACAGTTCTGAAATTCGTCCACTAGATGTGGGGCAGTCCTTAAAGCTTTATCTGGAAACCACAGCTCCTTTTCGGTGGACGGAACACCTTTTTGTCCTTATGTATGGTAAAAACAAAGGTTCACGAGCCTCCAGCAGATCTATCGCTTCCTGGATTGTCCAGACCACCCAACAAGCTTATAAGGAGAAGGGGTTGGCTCCTCCAGAGGCAGTGATGGCGCACTCCACCCGGAGCATCGCAATATCGTGGGCGGCAGCTTGGCATGTGGCGCCTGACGTAATATGCAAGGCGGTCTTGTGGTCATCTATTAATACATTCATGTCCCACTATTGTGTGGAACCTGCAGCTTTGTCTTCAGTTAACTTTGGTGCTCAGGTTCTATCCCTTGAGAATGTTAATTAAAATTTTCTTTGCTCAGCAGATTCCCACCCGAGTGTGCAGCGAGTAATTTCCCACACGTATGCTGCCATGGAGTTTGTCAGGAAAACTGAAAATTTCCTATCAGATACTTACCGTAATTTTCCTTTCCTGATAGACTCCTTGGCTGCTGGTGTGAAGCAAAGATTAATGGGAGCGGGGTCCTATAGGGTAGTTATGGAGATGGGGCCTACCCACGCGTATGCTGCCATGGAGTCTATCAGGAAAGGAAAATTACGGTAAGTATCTGATAGGAAATTTTCTTTTTTTAGGCCTGAAGATTACAAAAAAAAACAAACATTATATTATTATTATACAGGATTTATATAGCACCAACAGGAAAAAACAAACATTATATTATTATTATACAGGATTTATATAGCGACAACAGTTTCAGTAACAATACACTTCAATACAGAAGCAATCATAGGGTTCTGCTCATTAGAGTTTACAATCTATATTTTCTGAAAGAGGACACCCTAGAGAATAAAATAGTGGTAGTTCTAATTTTTATGTTACTTGATATTACTGCAAAGCTCTAGGAAAAACACACTAAAGTGAATTTTAGGGAAAACAAACACAATAAACTACCCTAATTTTTGGTAAAATATAAAAGATGAGATTGGTCCGAGTAAATAGATACCCAACATGGCAAACTTTAAATTTGCGTGCGCCCGTGAAATGGCGACAAACTTCAGTACCCTATATTTTCTATTTTGCTTCAAATGCCCAGGTCATCAGTTTAGTGTTACAGAGGAGGCCTTGCGCTAGAATTATTGCTCTCACTCCAAACGTGAGTGGTAGTGATATGTAACGTGTATTGCAATCAGTGGTTTAACACGTAGGTGCCCCTGATGCATGAGTTTACATTCATATATGTGTATTTGTGAGGGGCCTTGAAAGTTTTTTTTTGGGGCGGGGGGGTATTATATGTGCTTGGGTGTCGCTTTTATTTTTTTGCCAAAATAAATGTTTTTCTTTTTTGCTCATCTCATAGGGGACAAAAAGTCCCCTGTGATGATTTCTCGGCGATAGGCCTACTTTGAATGTATTGCAATGACAAGCAGGAGTCTATGATGTACAGACTTGGCAGCAAAAGGGTAAAATTGTAATTCACTTTGTTTTTAGGGGTTTTTTTTTTTTTTTTAGTCAATGTGCATTTTCGCTTTTATTTGTTAGTTCAGTTTCCTGTTTTGCAATAACTGATGTGTCATGAGGTAATTGTTTATGCAATAAAAAACTGCATAAGTATACCCAGTCAGATCTTTAAAGCTGGGTTCACACTATAGCGATGCAGGAAACCATGCAAATCCAGTGCGGGTTCCCGCATCACACCTGTACCACTGGCGGTTCACACTGCGCTCTGCAACCCACTGCGGTTCTCAATACAAAGTTAACGACAACCCCATATCGGTTCACAGATTGCAGTGTGAACTGTGAATTCGGACAGGAATCGGATCACATGGGTGTGAACACCTATGCAATCTGATTCCAGTGCGGACCAAAAAAGCGTCCTGCACCATTTTGGTCTAAAAGCAATACAAATTCAGCCATACAATCTGTATGGCTGAATTCGCACTGCACAGACATCGCATGTGATCTGCAATGTCTGACATCGCTATAGTGTGAACCGAGCCTTAGGCAGATATATGAGATGTGTATAAAAAGTTTGGTAAATGGTATTAGAGAACAAACAAAACAGAAGATACAAATAAATTACCTTTACTGGCCTTCAAAATAATCGCCATCCTTCACAACACACTTTTGGCAATGTTCATAAAGCTTCTGGAAACTGTCATCAAAGGCCTCTTTAGGAATCAATCACAGAACCGCTAACACACATTATTGGATTGCCACCTGGTCCGCTAAACCAGCCCCTTTCATGGCGCTCTTTAGGCGGGGAAACAGAAGTCCACAGGCACCAGATCAGGGAAGTACAATGGACGGTTGAGAACAGGTACGCCATGCTGAGCCAAGGATTGGCGTGCACGGATTGCACCAGGTCTCATCCCCTGTGACGTTGGTTGGCAGAAAGGATGGATCCTGGTCACATATGGTAATGAAATCTCCAGAGGTTTCCATCCATTTTGCTTTCTGTTCACAAACTGGGAACAGATATTCTGCTTACCCAAATCTTTGCAGATGATGGTGTGCACCATGTCCTTTCTACTGCCCAATGGCTCATTCTCCATTGTTTTCTTCCCGTCGCTAAATCGTTTGAACCAGAGATAAACACATTTTCTGCTCATGGCTTCCATTCCATCCACTCGCACCAACATTTCAAGCGTCTCTGACGCCATTTTCCCCAATATATAGCAGAACTTGATGTTCACTCATAGCTTCATTACACTGTGACCCTACCTCTCACACTGACTACCTTTGACTGCCTGCAGTGGGTTTACCCTGACTGTGATGTATACTCCATGCTAGGTGGCACTTCTTGACGTGTCTCTGAATAGCCATGTGCATGCACGTGCACCTGGCCCAAGTTGCCGTTGAGATAGTGGACCATTCCCCGAACTTCTTAAGCCCCGTACACACGGTGCGACGGTCGTATGAAAACAGTCGTACAACCGCTTGTTGTACGATTATCTAACCGTTAGTACATGCGATTAGAACAGCCGACGTGCGGCGGTCGTACAACAAGTTGGATGAGCAGACTAGAAAACTTTGGTTGTACAACAAGCGGTCGTATGACTGTTGCGACTGTTGCATTGTGTGTACAGAGAAGTTGGTCCAATAAGTTGTATGTGCAAAACACGCATGCTCAGAAGTCAGGAATGCTCAGAAGTGTCCGTTCGTGTAAACCTACGTTCCTAATTCACAAATCACATTCACCTGAACTTCCTCTTTATACGCTCGTAACACGTCATCACGTTAGCTTGGTCGTACGATCGCTTAGTGCATGTCAGTATGCGAGACACAACACCCGACGATTTTGAATGTCCGGTCCTACAACCGTCGCATCGTGTGTACGAAGATTTAGGCACACTTAGTATACCCTAACATAAAGTGATTTTAAAGGCTTACTTTTTTTTTTAATAACAAACATGTCATACTTATTTGCTCTGTGCAGTGCTTTTGCACAGAGCAGCCCTAATCCTTCTCTTCTCGGGTCCCCCGCCAGTGCTCTTGGCCCCTCCCTCCTGCTGAGTGCCCCCTCAGCAAGTAGCTTGCAATGGGGGCACCCAAGCAGGCTCGTAAGTATTAGAAGGAGCTGCTGCATAGAGAAGGCTTTTTACCTTCATGCATAGAATGCATGAAGGTAAAAAAAATGTCGGCCTTTACAACCACTTTAAGCTTGCTAAAGTAAATGGAAAATAATGAAAATCCAGTCATTCGTGTTTTAAAATAACAGCTCTCTATCTTGATCATATCAAAGACTGTAGACCACAGGTGTCAAACACAAGGCCCGGGGGCCAAATCCGGCCCTCTGGGTCATTTCATGTGGCCCTCACACCCTTTCTGCAGCTGCAGCACTCCCCTAATCTCCGCCACCCCGTCTCAGCAGTCGGCCGCAGAGTGGAGGACAGAACTCCTTCAGATCCTGCTCCTCTCTGTGCAGCTGCAGCACCCCCTCATCTTCACCTCCCCTGGTCTCAGCATTCAGAAGACTCCAGCTCTCCTCTGGTCCTCCTCTAGACCCTGCACTTTCTGCTTCTCAGCTCTGCCCCTACTGTGATGCAAGGAAGGGTGGGGGACCCTTGACTTCTGATGGTGGGGGGGAGCTCTTGGCATCTGATGTAAGGGGCTTGGTGCTCTGGACATCTAGTCTTACATATACGACCGGCCCTTTCAGGGCAACCATAATGCTGACACGGCCCACGATGAAATCAAG
>BLSH010436131.1:232754-244926 GCA_018402905.1 Glandirana rugosa
GGGGGCCTGCTCCGCAGTGATCTTTGATCTCTTCAATGTGTTCCAGGTAGATCTCCATCTCTCAAAGGTTGCCCACCCCTGGCCTAGGCTATAGGAAGATTACCTAGATCCTGAGACTGAGCTGCAGCACGGTGGCCAAGACCATACAGCAGTTTAACAGGACAGGTTTCACTCATAACAGGCCTCGCCATGGTTGACCAAAGAAGTTGAGTGCACATGCTCAGCGTCATATCCAGAGGTTGTCTTTGGGAAATAGACGTATGAGTGCTGCCAGCATTGCTGCAGAGGTTAAAGGGGTGGGGGGGGGGGGTCAGACTGTCAGTGCTCAGACCATACGCCGCACACTGCATCAAATTGGTCTGCATGGCTGTCATCCCAGAATGAAGCCTCTTCTAAAGATGATGCAGAAGAAAGCCCACAAACAGTTTGCTGAAGACAAGCAGACTAAGGACATGGATTACTGGAACCATGTCCTGTGGTCTGATGAGACCAAGATAAACTTATTTGGTTTAGATGGTGTCAAGTGTGTGTGGCGGCAACCAGATAAGGAGTACAAAGACAAGTGTGTCTTGGCTACAGTCAAGCATGGTGGTGGGAGTGTCATGGTCTGGGGCTGCATGAGTGCTGCCGGCACTGGGGAGCTACAGTTCATTGAGGGAACCATGAATGCCAACATGTACTGTGACATACTGAAGCATGATCCCCTCCTTTCTGAGACTGGGCCGCAGGGCAGTATTCCAACATGATAACGACCCCAAACACACCTCTAAGACGAACGCTGCCTTGCTAAAGAAGCAGAGGGTAAAAGTGATGGACTGGCCAAGCATCTCTCCAGACCTAAACCCTATTGAGCATCTGTGGGGCATCCTCAAATGGAAGGTGGAGGAGCGCAAGGCCTCTAACATCCACAGCTCCGTGATGTCATCATGGAGGAGTGGAAGAAGACTCCAGTGGCAACCTGTGAAGCTCTGGTGAACTCCATGCCCAAAGGGGTTAAAGCAGTGCTGAAAAATAATGGTGACCACACAAAATATTGACACTGTGGTCCCAATTTGGTAATTTTCACTTAGGGGTGTACTCACTTTTGTTGCCAGCGGTTTAGACATTAATGGCTGTGTGTTGAGTTATTTTGAGGGGACAGCAAATTTACACTGTTATACAAGTTGTACACTCACTACTTTACATTGTAGCAAAGTGTCATTTCTTCAGTGTTGTCACATGAAAAGATAGAATAAAATATTTACAAAAATGTGAGGGGTGTACTCACTTTTGTGAGATACTGTATATGTCAGGACAAGTCTGATCATTGGAGGAGAGCAGGCTGAGTTCCAACTTCCCAGCACACTCATCTCCCACATCACAGACAACCACATCACTCATTCACAGTCCTCTGACAGGTCTGCAGGAGACCTGCATTGCATGAGCGATCTGTTGATAGCTGGTGCAATGCTTTACAGGCTCCCAAAACAAAAAATAGTAAATGTACATTTTTTTACCTGCAAGAAATGTGCATTTTTTATTTTTTCTTAAAAAATGAACTTATCCTTTAAAGTGTTGCCTAGGGAGTTTTTGGGTACCGTAGTTTGTTTTTTTTTTGCAATATCACAGGCACACACAATTTTAAGATTTGACACATCATCTTTTATTTATTTTACCAAACAAAATTGGTATAATATTGTGTTTGCATTTACTAAAATTCATTTCAGTGTGTTTTTTCCTGAAAATTTGCATTTGATAACTGACTGCAAATATCGTGTGACATAAAAAATTGGAACAACCATCTTGTAACTCTACAGGGCTTCTGCTTTCAGAATATATATTTAATGTTTGGGGGCTTTAACCAATTCCCAACTGCACTATAGCCCAATGACAGCTGCAGCGCAGTCACACGTTTCCAGAAAGACGTCAAATGACATCCTCCCGTGATTGTGCTTCCCACGCACCCTCGTGGCATCTATCAGTGCCCATCAGTGCTACCTATCAATGCCCATCAGTGCCTACTCATCAGTGCCGCCTCATCAATGCCCACCAGTGCGACTTATCAGTGCCCATCAATGCAGCCTATCAGTGCCCATCAGTGCTACCTACCAATGCCCATCAGTGCAGCCTCATCAATGCCCACCCACCAGTGCAACCTATCAGTGCTCATCAATGCAGCCTATCAGTGCACATCAGTGTCTATCAATGCCCACCAGCCTACTCATTAGTGCAGCCTCATCAATGCCCACCAGTACAACCTATCAGTGCAACCTTACCTATCAGTGCCCATCAGTGCAGCCTATCACTCAAAGTGACTGTGAGACATTGGTGAAAGCTGAAAATTGGCCTGGGCAGGAAGGGGGTATAAGTGCCCAGATGAAGTGGTAACCCTATGCACGGGATTATTATTATATTATGATTATACAGGATTTATACGGCGCTTTACAACATGAGGGGTTGAAGTGGTTAAACAGATTTATAGCCAAAATGCTGATTTTAGTGAAAATGACTAAATTACCCTGGAGGGCACGTGGTTAATAAAAGAAATGCCCTTTTTTAGTTGCTATTCTTCTGTATGATACCGGGCGGGGGAATTTCTATCAGGAAACGGGGAAATTCACTCCTCGTAACTCAGGCCCCGCCTCCTAGGCGTGTCCCCAGGCCGGGGATGGCAGGGAGGCCGGCGCACATGCGCGGACCGGACCGGTTCTGTTTGTTCCGCGTCACCTGTTGCTATTCAGAGCTGAGAACAGTGAAGACAGATCGGGCTTCCTCCGGACACAGCGCACTTCTCTCCGGGTAGGGGGCAGCACACAGGCCGGTCACCGAGCAGTCCCCGGTCACTGAGAGCAACAGGAAGTGAAAGCACCGGACAGCCGCGTCTGCTTGTGTCACAGTTCTCTGACTGCCTACATGAAACCCCGACCCGTCTGTGACCACTGACAGCTGAACAATGGGCCCCACCGGCCTGCTGGGCCTTCTCCTCCTCCTGCACTGGCCTCAGGTAATGTCCCGGTAACAGGTAGAGGACCAGAGTCCGGGGGAGGGGCATTGTTTACTGGCTGGTGTAATGGTGTGTTCTGGTATGTAATGGTGTGTACTGGTATGTAATGGTGTGTACTGGTATGTAATGGTGTGTACTGGCATGTAATGGTGTGTACTGGTATGTAATTACATGTAATGGTGTGTACTGGTATGTAATGGTGTGTACTGGTATGTAATGGTGTATACTGGTATGTAATGGTGTATACTGGTATGTAATGGTGTATACTGGTATGTAATGGTGTATACTGGTATGTAATGGTGTATACTGGTATGTAATGGTGTGTACTGGTATGTATTGGTGTGTACTGGTATGTAATGGTGTATACTGGTATGTAATGGTGTATACTGGTATGTAATGGTGTATACTGGTATGTATTGGTGTGTACTGGCATGTAATGGTGTATATTGGTGTGTACTGGTATGTAATGGTGTATACTGGTATGTAATGGTGTGTACTGGCATGTAATGGTGTGTACTGGCATGTAATGGTGTGTACTGGCATGTAATGGTGTATACTGGTATGTATTGGTGTGTACTGGTATGTATTGGTGTGTAATGGTATGTAATGGTGTATACTGGTATGTAATGGTGTATACTGGTATGTAATGGTGTATACTGGTATGTATTGGTGTGTACTGGTATGTAATGGTGTGTACTGGCATGTAATGGTGTGTACTGGTGTGTACTGGCATGTAATGGTGTGTACTGGCATGTAATGGTGTGTACTGGCATGTAATGGTGTATACTGGTATGTAATGGTGTATACTGGTATGTAATGGTGTGTACTGGCATGTAATGGTGTATACTGGTATGTAATGGTGTGTACTGGTATGTAATGGTGTATACTGGCATGTAATGGTGTGTACTGGTATGGGTGTGTACTGGTATGGGTGTGTACTGGTATGGGTGTGTACTGGTATGGGTGTGTACTGGTATGGGTGTGTACTGGTATGGGTGTGTACTGGCATGTAATGGTGTGTACTGGCATGTAATGGTGTGTACTGGCATGTAATGGTGTGTACTGGCATGTAATGGTGTGTACTGGCATGTAATGGTGTGTACTGGCATGTAATCGTGTGTACTGGCGTATAATGGTGTGTTCTGGTATGTAATGGTGTGTACTGGTATGTAATGGTATATAATGGTGTGTAATGGTGTGTAATGACGTATAATGGTGTGTACTGACGTATAATGGTGTGTACTGACGTGTAATGGTGTGTACTGGCATGTAATGGTGTGTAATGGTGTGTACTGGTATGTAATGGTGTGTACTGGCGTATAATGGTGTGTACTGGCATGTAGAGGTGTGTACTGGCATGTAATCAGGGGAGGGCTGGCAGCCTTAGGCCTGGGGGGAAAGTCCAGTCAAGTGGCCCATTGAACCACCGAATCAGCTCACCATCCATGCCCACCTGGTTTTAGAATGGATATTGATGTTATGAAGCAAGAAAACTATGTTACAATAATGTTAATAGCAACAAAGGAGGTTTAACAAAAATAATGCAGCAATGCATCAGTGCCCACCAATGCAGCCTCATCAGTGCCCATCAATGCAGCCACACCAGTGCCTATCAAATGCAACCTGATCAGTGCCCATCAATGCAGGCTCGCCAGTGCCCATCAGCACAGCCGGCCCTGGGTGCCCCCCCTTTTCCTGCAGTTAGTTGGTGGCTGCGCCCCTGGCCCCTGCTTCCTTCCTCCACAAGAAGAAAAAAATGTGAGCGGGCAGCGGCCGTTGGCCATTTTGAATGTAAGGTAGGGTGGCCTGGGGGACAATTGCCACCCTGCCTCCTGGCCCAGCCCCCCCCTGCATGTAATGGTGTGTGTACTGGCGTATAATGGTGTGTACTGGCGTGTAATGGTGTGTACTGGCATGTAGTGGTGTGTAATGACATGTATTTGTGTGTACTAGAGTGTAATTACATGTATTGGAGTGTACTGGCGTGTAATGTTGTGTACTGGCATGTAATGGTGTGTACTGGCGTATAATGGTGTGTACTGGCGTGTAATGGTGTGTACTGGCGTATAATGGTGTGTACTGGCGTGTAATGGTGTGTACTGGCGTGTAATGGTGTGTAATGGTGTGTACTGGTATGTAATGGTGTGTACTGGTATGTAATGGTGTGTACTAGTATGTAATGGTATGTTCTGGTATGTATTGGTGTGTACTGGTATGTAATGGTGTATACTGGTATGTATTGGTGTGTACTGGTATGTAATGGTGTATATTGGTGTGTACTGGTATGTAATGGTGTGTACTGGTATGGGTGTGTACTGGCAATGTACGGTCATTAATGGTGTGTACTGGCGTGTAATGGTGTGTACTGGCATGTAATGGTGTGTACTGGCATGTAATTACATGTATTGGTGTGTAATGACATGTAATGGCGTGTACTGGTATGTAATGGTGTGTACTGGTATGTAATGGTGTGTACTGGTATGTAATGGTGTATACTGGTATGTATTGGTGTGTACTGGTATGTAATGGTGTATATTGGTGTGTACTGGTATGTAATGGTGTGTACTGGTATGTAATGGTGTGTACTGGCATGTAGAGGTGTGTACTGGCATGTAGAGGTGTGTACTGGCATGTAGAGGTGTGTACTGGCATGTAGAGGTGTGTACTGGCATGTAGAGGTGTGTACTGGCATGTAGCGGTGTTTACTGGCATGTAGAGGTGTGTACTGGCATGTAGAGGTGTGTACTGGCATGTAGAGGTGTGTACTGGCATGTAGAGGTGTGTACTGGCATGTAATCAGGGGAGGGCTGGCAGCCTTAGGCCTGGGGGGAAAGTCCAGTCAAGTAGCCCATTGAACCACCAAATCAGCTCACCATCCATGCCCACCTGGTTTTAGAATGGATATTGATGTTATGAAGCAAGAAAACTATGTTACAATAATGTTAATAGCAACAAAGGAGGTTTAACAAAAATAATGCAGCAATGCAGCTCATCAGTGCCCACCAATGCAGCCTAATCAGTGCCCACCAATGCAGCCTCATCAGTGCCCATCAATGCAGCCACACCAGTGCCTATCAAATGCAACCTGATCAGTGCCCATCAATGCAGGCTCGCCAGTGCCCATCAGCACAGCCGGCCCTGGGTGCCCCCCCTTTTCCTGCAGTTAGTTGGTGGCTGCGCCCCTGGCCCCTGCTTCCTTCCTCCACAAGAAGAAAAAAATGTGAGCGGGCAGCGGCCGTTGGCCATTTTGAATGTAAGGTAGGGTGGCCTGGGGGACAATTGCCACCCTGCCCCCTGGCCCAGCCCCCCCCCCTGCATGTAATGGTGTGTGTACTGGCATGTAATGGTGTGTACTGGCGTATAATGGTGTGTACTGGCGTGTAATGGTGTGTACTGGTATGTAATGACATGTACTGGCGTGTAATGTATACTGGCGTGTAATGACATGTAATGGTGTGTAATTACATGTATTGGTGTGTACTGGCAAGTAATTGTGTGTACTGGTATGTAATGACATGTACTGGCGTGTAATGTTGTGTACTGGCGTGTAATGACATGTAATTGTGTGTACTGGCATGTAATTACATGTATTGGTGTGTACTGGCGTGTAATGACATGTAATGGCGTGTACTGGTATGTAATGGTGTGTACTGACGTTTAATGACATGTAATGGTGTGTACTGGTATGTAATGGTGTGTACTGGTATGTAATGTTGTGTAATGACATGTACTGGCATGTAATGACATGTAATGGTGTGTACTGGTATGTAATGGTGTGTACTGTTGTGTACTGGTATGTAATGTTGTGTAATGACATGTACTGGCGTGTAATTACATTTAATGGTGTGTACTGTTGTGTAATGACATGTACTGGCATGTAATGACATGTTCTGGTGTGTGACAGGAAGCAACTGTGTGATGTCATCTGATAAACAGCCAATCTTGGTGACTGGAATGAGTGTGGACCTGGAGCACAACTGACACCACACTGCCATCACTGTGTACTGGGAACACTGGGGGATACTGGGATTGTATCCACACTGCTATCATTGTACACTGGTCTGCGTGTACTGGGGGATACTGGGATTTTATTCACAGCCAGCAGTGTATACTGGTCTGTGTGTACTGGGATCACTGGAGGGGGTCATTGGAATGGTCTTCAGTACCTGCGAGAAATGTGGGGAAAAGATCCCAACCCTTTTTGAAAAATACACTGCAGCGCCATGCGGTTTCGCTCTGCGCAAAAACACATGCAGGTGCTGATATGTAGGGGCGCCATTAAAGTAGATGTATGGAAATCCAAAAGAAATGAACCTACATATTTTACCTCCATGCTGCAGCATCAGCCCCATGTTGGCTCTAAGCCTGAGAACTGAGCTATCACAGGACCGCTAATCGCTCAGTTCTTGGTTTGCTAAGAAGAGCAGTGATTGTTAGTCGCCGCTCTGCTCCTCCAGCGCTCACTGGAGGGAGGGCCGGTGCAGTTGGCTTCATCTCAGCCATGCTCTCTAGAGCCAGAGCCCGCTGTCAGTCATACTTCCAGAGCCTGGAGCAGTTCTGTGACATCAGCTGATTCTGGGTCACAGGAGTGCAAAAGTAAGTGCATTCCTGTGACCCACACGAGAAGTATGGGCAAAAATGGTTTAGCCATACTTCAGTTCTAAGAATCGATGGCACCCCACGTCTGCTAAGGAACGCTGGGACTCTGTGCGTGCCTGGAACACATGCAATTATCTATGGTTTCCCCACCCACACATATGTGAACCTAGCCTTAGTAGTTATATCTCATACGTGAAAGATCGCTGGGCCACAGTCACTGTAGTAGTCATTAAAGCACCCCCCCCCCCCCCCATTCTTGCTGTACTTACCTCTGTGGGCGATGAGCTATCAGTGTCCCTGCAGCTTGTGCAGTGGGTCGAGGATTTGAAAGCCTCGCTCTTCTGATGGATCAGATCAGTTCTGATCGGTCATCACTGGCACAGAGTATCAATCCATCCCAGAAGCCTTGCCGGAAGAAAAAGGATGGGGATTTCATATCCGCCGACCGCTGCATCAGAAGCTCAGCACGCACAGAGGTCAGTACATCGGGGACCGCAAAGGGTGGAGAGTGCTCAATTTGTTTTTCCTGATAACCAACCAATCCTTTATTATAATTCTTATTATACATTAACTGCTGCATGAGTGCCCTCCTCTAATTCCCCCTCTGCACTGCCATTTATCAGCACAGATGAGCTGCTGATCTTTTCCAGGTAGTTGGCACCGGATGGGGCATGTGCACACGTGTGGTGATGTTCTATGCATGCGCACAAATGCTGGCAGCGTTTGGACAATGGGCACTGTACCGCCAGCAGCATTTTTCTTAATGCCCAAAATCTCATTCATGTACTTGGATGTGCCATAATATTGTGGCACATGGTAGCACACTGCCTCCTTATATAGCTGTGATAAAGCAATCCCAGGGGGCAGTAGGACACGGCTTGGGCTGGAAACCAGGAAGTGCTGTTAGCACAAAAATGAACCAGAATGTAAACATTGTAAAAGATTTTTTTTTTTTTTTATCAATTTGGTTAGGTGGGGAGAGACCAAATGAAAAAAATGTTGCAGTAGTAAACTAAGTTCCACTTTAATGAATATGAAGCATTCTCTGATTTGACAGGGTGGGGATGTGACCTCATGATCTCCACCTTGATCAACCAGAGAGTGCCTTGTATTCATCAAACAAATGCAAGGTTTTGGTAAATGGCAGTGGGGACCCCATGTGGTTACTATGAAGAGGGAATGCTGCTTGACACTGGAACCAGAAGACTGCTACGGTGATTTGCAGAATTCACAGAGATTGCTCAGGTGTAAGATTATGTAATATTACATTGTTTCAAGCTAGACCAATGTAACTCGAGTCTGCAATAACGTTCACAGCTAGACTGCTTTAAAGAAATCTATCTTTTTTTTTTTTTTGTTACAGTTCTGGCGTTTTAGGCCTCATTTACACTGCTGCTGGTAAACCGACGTTTAGAGGCATTTGGGCGTTTTTTTTCAGCTGCCCCTGAACTGTCCTCTGTTATCTCATCAGTACATGTACACAGGGTCTTTCCAGGCAGTTGAGTTCAAAGGCTTTTTTTTGGAATGCAAAAAAATGGGTTCAGACGCCAGTTCAGAGGCATTTGAAACGCCCAACAGCTCGTAAACGCGCCTAAACGTGGTAACTCGCATCTAGGCATTTCTATATATAAAAAAAAAATTTCTTTAAAAACGCTTCTAGACGCAAATGCTGCTAAACACTGCTAAATGCCGCATGCAAAATGGCCGGTTTAGACACCGGCTTCTATCTGTCAAAAAAAAAAATCGTTATGGGGAGGTTAAAATGGTGTCCCATATAAATGGAGCCTTGTCATTGGAATAGCACTGTGATCACTGTAGTAGCACCAACTAGCTACAGGCCTATAATAAGGTTTACCTGTAAGTACAGAGAATATCTCCTAAACTTGCACTGTTTAGAAGATATTCACATTTTTAGCAGCCAGTGATGTCACTGGTGCATGCACTCTGAAGTATGTTGTCCATTCCGAGTGCTGTGGTGCAATCATGGCTCTTTTGTGCATGCTCGGGAGTGACGTCATCATGACTTGGCTGTTCAAATGGCTGAAGCCCGCAAACCTTATATATTACAGCTTACCAATCCTGCAGGGCTTGTTGGACTTGAATGGGCGCCATGTGTACACCTCTGGCTGCTGCCTTTGTAGCTTAAAGCGGTTGTATTGTCCACTTGGTGATTTTTTTTTTTTTTTTTCCCCTTTAGCTACAGGTAAGATTATAATAAGGCTTACCTATAGGTAAAATGAATATCTCCTAAACCTGCAAGTATTTCATAATGTGTTAATGATGCATACTAGCACATTATGCGTTTGTCTTGCAGGGTGTTTTTTTTTTTTCCAGCAGTTTACTACTACTTTAACCACTTAAGGACCGGAAGGATTTCCAGCTTTAGGACCGGAGCCCTTTTTGCGATTCGGCGCTGCGTCGCTTTAACTGACAATTGCGCGGTCGTGCGACGTTGTACCCAAACGAAGTTTGCGTCCTTTTTTTCCCACAAATAGAGCTTTCTTTTGGTGGTATTTGATCACCGCTGCGTCATTTCTGATCGCCGCTATAAACAAAAGAAGAGCGACAATTTTGCAAAAAAACCCAAATTTCTTACTTTTTGCTAAAATACAAATCCAAAAAAAAAATATAAAAAAACATTTTTTTCACCGTTTTTGGCCAATTTATATTCCTCATATTTGCGATAAAAAAAATCGCAATTGGCGTTTATTGATTGGTTTGCGCAAAAGTGGCCGCGTTTACGGATGATGAGAATTCATTTTTGGGGTTTTTATTTTTTTTTTATTTTTTACTAGTAATGGCGGCGATCTGCGATTTTTAGCGGTACTGCGATATTGGGGCGGACATGTCGGAACGTTTTGACACTTTTTTGGGACCATTGGCATTTATACAGCGATCAGTGCTATAAAAATGCACTGATTACTGTGTAAATGCCATTGGCAGTGAATGGGGTTAACCTGCGGGGGGCGCGCTAAGGGTTAACTATGTTCCCTGGGCGTATTCTAACTGTAGGGGGGCTTGCCTAGCTGGGGAAGGGAAGTGGTCACAGCCTTCCTGTACGGGAAGGCTGTGATCACAGCCCTTCCCCCTCACACAGAGCGGAGGTCCGTGTTTACATACACGGACCTCCGCTCATTCGCTCCGGGGGGGCATCGCGGGTGGCCGGCGGCAATCGAAGCCGCCGCACCCGCTCCCTGGCCTCCGGCGGTGCGCGCGCGCGCTCACAATGGCTCTGTATCGCGCCCGCCGTCGTATGACGGCGATTTGCGTTACAGAGCCATTCTGTCGCCGTCAATTGCCGACCAGTGGTCGGCAAGCGGTTAAGGGGGACGTGGCTGTGAACAGTAAAAATGTGGCTCCGCTGCATGTTTTCGTGCTTTCAACCATAATTGTAAACAATCCCTAGATCTGATGGCAGCATTCAGTGTTTTTTTTTTTTTGGGGGGGGGGAGGGGTAGACCTCCCTTTTTTTTTTTTTTTTTTTTTTTTTTTTTTTTTCCCCCTTTTATTTTCACCTGGTGATCCTGTCAGTAAGTCTGTTATTTTTCAACTTCCATTAACAATGCTGTTTAGGAAAAGTGGCAGTTGGAGGGTTTGAGACAAAGCATGTATCATTTTAGTTGTTTCTGTAAAACCTTTATCCTAAGGAGAAAAAACAGTTGCTGTAACTGCTTAGTGTGTTAGATGGAGTTTAACTTTAAATTATTAGTCAAGTCATTTAAATCTGCTAGTGCATCTAACACTACCCTCGCTTTGAAGAAATGTCCCTCCACTTCCCGTAGTGTCTATGGGATTATAATTGAAGAGAGACACAAATAGAAGAACTCCAATAGAAGACAAAAGCAAACGCTTGTGGAGGGTTCTAACCATTCCCTACTTTATTAAAAACTATAAAAATAAAAACTATTCATCTATACTTTAATTGCTCAGAGTACCTTTTTAACCACCTCAATACTGGGCACTTTCACCCCCTTCCTTCCCAGACCAATTTTTAGCTTTCAGTGCTCTTGCATTTTGAATGACAATTACTCAGTCATGCTACACTGTACCCAAATGAAATTTTTATCATTTTCTTCACACAAATAGAGCTTTCTTTTGGTGGTATTTATTTACCACTGAGTTTTTTATTTTTTGCGATCTAAGCGAAAAAAGAGCGAAAATTTTGAGAAAAAAAAAATTCTACTTTCTGTTTTTAAAGAAATGCAATAAAATCTGATTTTATCAAAAACTTAGGCCAAAATGTATTCTGCTACATGTCTTTGGTAAAAAAAAATCCTGATAAGTGTATGTTAATTGGTTTGTGTGAAAGATTTAGAGTCTACAAGCTATGCTACGCATTATTGAAAATTGATCAATCCTGAGGCGCTGATGGCCTATCTCATTTCTTGAGGCCCTAAAATGTCAAGACAGTACAAATACCCCCCAAATGACCCCATTTTGGAAAGAGGACAGTCTGAGGTATTTAGTAAGAGGCATGGTGAATTTTTTGAAGTTGCAATTTTCTTCCCACAATGCTTTGGAAAATTAAGATATATATATATATATATATATATATATATATATATTATTTTTTTTTTTTAAAAGGTTTCG
>BLSH010436131.1:278896-291340 GCA_018402905.1 Glandirana rugosa
TTTTCTTCTGTCAGAAAGTAAATTGTATTGTTTTTACATTAGAAGACATATCTTTGTTACCATTGGCTTGCGTTTTCACGTTCAGGATATACTTCCGTGATTTTAATGTCAAGTCTTTGTTTCGCGCCGATGAGTTAAATGTTTACTCGGCTCTTGGGAAAGTTTGATCACACTAAAGAGGATCCATTATGTACTGTTACCTTCAGTGTAATGAAAGATAACACGAATACGTGTAGTCACGTTATTGTGTTATGTTGTGAAAAAAAAAAAAAAATGTCTAAATTTTAATCGAACTTTACCGTGGCGCGCGGGGAGCGCGATTCTGGGAGGACGTCAATAGACGTCCTCCCAGAATTAAGCAACCGCCCTGTAGACGTCATTTGTCTATGGGGCGGTTGTTAACTGGTTAATAAAGAAGTGCTTATGAGCAAATCAGAGTTGTCCTGCACAAAATGCCATTTCAAGCTAATTTTAAATCTGTAAAAAAAAAAAAAAAGTGTTGTATTGTGTTATTGCACTGATGTGCATAAGCACAATAGAAAGTAATGTGACTTCCATTGTCATGTATTACCTAGGAGAAATCACACTAGTTTGAAAGGGTTCTCGGCTCATTTGTAAATTGAGTAGCCGCGCTTTGTTTCTGAACTGTAATTTTAGTGCCTTCATATAGGACTTGCACTTTTGCGTTCGGTTACCATTGTTTCTATACAGAAGATTACATTTTTGTTATGTTAAATGAAAGACTGTCTTCTTTTCACTTTGCTCATTATGGTGGAATCACACTGGTTAAGCCAAGGTAAAGCTGCTCCCCCTGAATCCCATAGTTTTCCAAACACCAAAGCATGGCAACCCTAAGATCAGGGAACAGCGGCTATAATTTCTGAACCCTACACTGACCCAGTCACTGTATATGGAAGTGGAACCTTCCACAGTTCGTTGGTGTGGGAGTTTGCTTTGCAGTCTTTTCCTTGGTTGCCAGAAGACCTTGTCCCAGTACTACCTGAGACCTCTCTGAGAAATATGAAGAGGAGATAAATTTTTTTTTTTTGGCTTTAAACTCAATCTGGGGAATTGGATAAAGCTTTTCTGGCAGTAGGTCCCTTTTTAAAATGACCTGCCCCTATTTTAGACAAGCCTTTGCCGCTGCTTTGTTACCAATACTGACATGTGCATCAAATTCAGGCAGTTTTTACTACCGCCACTTGGAGAACTTGTCACTATGGCTGCAACAGATTCAAAATAAATTGGCCTCCATTTATCTCCTTAGTAAATGGGTGGAAATTTGGACCAAGTCTGAGCTGGCATACAGAGGGGCATGTCTGTGCTGGAAAACTGTCATAAATGTGTGACAGCTTCCTGCACAGGCAAACTTAATGTCGCCAGCTTACCAAGCATTAGTGAAATGGCCAAATGTTTATTCAATGATCATATCACAGTGGTAAAGTGCAACATTTTGGGGCCATGAAGGACCTCTTCATCAGGCATTTGATAAAGTGCATGATGCAGTTCAATTAAATTACCACCCACCAATCAAGAATCAATATAGGAAGCCACCCCCTAACCTCTGAGGTTATGACCTGAAACCTGTCAAAACAAATGTAAGCAATCAAATCATGACCTGTTTTACAATGCATCACGCACGTACATGAAGGCTATGTCAGAAAGGCACTGATTCCAATGTATTAGGCCTGGTACTATGTGGGCTGCTAACTGAAATGAAAATGAGGAAATTGCATAACTGTCTTGAAGCCTGATAAACTCCTATATGATTAAGATGTAATCTGTGTGGTGTTTTGTGTGTGTTTTTATGAATCATCCTAAGGAATTATTTGTATATGCATTTGTATTTCTTTAGAAGTGATGAAGAAACAGGAGCAATATGTCAGCTCTAAGAGCCCTTTCACACTAGTTTTAGCGGCACTTTACCGCTGTTATAGCGGCACTTTTCGGCTGCTAGCTGGACATTTTTAACCCCCAGAAAGGGATTAAAAAGGGGTTAAAACCGTCCCTGGTGCAGTGCTTTCAGGTGCTTCGGAAGCACTGCCCATTCATTTCAATGGGCAGGGCGGTTTAGGAGCGGTGTATACATCGCTCCCGAACTGCCCCAAAGATGCTGCTTGCAGGACTTTTTTCCCCGTTTTGCAAGCGCACTGCCCCACGTGCTTTCACACTGAGGAGGATTGAGAGGCAGTTTTCAGGTGCTTTACAAGTGCTATTTTAGCGCTAAAACGCCTAAAAACTTCTTTAGTGTGAAAGTGGTGTAATAGAAAATAGAAGTTTAGTTATTGGAGAATTTTCTGCTTGAACGTATCTCTAAATAGGTCTATCTGTCTGTCTATCATTGTGAATTTACTTTTATGTTTTGTGTATATTTTTAGATGCATTTTTTTCAATGTGAAATTTTCATTTTCTGCATACCAGCTAAAATGTTAGATCAATTTCACATGATGGTATTGAAATGCAGGAGTAAGGGGGAATGACAAAATATTCGAACTATAATACTGACATTGCCAAATTTTGTGCACTGAAGGTGTGTCGGGGAGGTATCTGTGCTACATTGTACAGTATGTCTAGGTTAGAGATCCTAGGAAACGAATTACAGGCTTAGTTGATTGGGTCTCAGCTGTGAATACAGCAGTCTCCTTGCATAGATATTATTGGCAAATCAAATGAATGGCTATACAAGGTTGAACAAATATGGCTGACTTAGTGACTACTTAACTGGTTGGAAATTTGGCTGACTGTGCACAGTGTAATGTCTATTTTTTCCTAGGTGCTTGGAAAGGATATTGCTGTGGCTTTGTACTCCCCTCGACTTACACAGTTTGATTTCAGCCTGCTGGTTATTTTCCTTATCTCTGTGTTCACTGTGGCATTGGGTGGTTACTGGAGTGGACTGTCTGAGATGTAAGTATAAATGAAAATCTGTAACTCCAACAATGCCCTTGTAAATCCATGCACAGCCATTTACTCTCTGCCTATCAAGTTCATTAGAAAGAAGTCAACTTGCAGATACTTTAATTGTCTAATTTTCTAGCGTATAATGTACATCAAAGCCTACTTTGGTATTTGTATTGCTTAACCTAAAGTGGTTGTAAACCTCAGACATGAAACATTAACAAATAATATCCCTCTGTAGTGTGCACTTGTCTCAGTTAAGAGTACTAGGTATCACTTTTATCTGCTGCTTCATTCCTCTGCTATCACCATGAATTACTTCTGACAAGTTTTTATGACACCAAGAGAAAAATGGTGACACAGAAGGGACGTTCAGCTGATTAACGGCCTCTGCTCTGTTCCTTTTTTTCATAGTTTGTTTTTTTTAAATTGTGAAAACAGGTCATTTTTCTCCTTCACTGATGTGCGCTGATGAGACGGCATTGATAGGGTGCACTGATAGGTGGCATTGATGAGGCGGCACTGGTGTGGACTGATGGGCGCTGGTAGGCGGCACTGATGGGCACTGGTGGCCACAGATTGGCAGCACTGTTGGGACTGCACTGATAATTGGAGCACTGGTAATCAATGACCTGATTACCAGTGTAGGAGTTCCTTTAACACAAGCCAGTTATCGGCTCTCTTCTCTCCTCCTCACACTGTGTCGGCGTGAGGAAAGAAAAGCCAATAACTGGCTTGCTTGTGTTGACATTATGATCAGCTGTCATTGGATACAGCTGATCACATGGTAAAGGGCTGCTGTGATTTGAACTTTTACCTCGATCGGTGATCAGCTGAGTTCATAGGACTCTGCGATCACAGAACGCACCGCAGGGGGCGCTCGGGTAGCGTGATCGCTGTAGGACATCCTGCTGGCAGAGTAAGCCTGCGCTCTAGCCGCCATTCGGCTGTAGCATGGGCAGGAAGGGCTTTATCACCTGCTCAATTACTTAAAATCTACCACAGAATTTCTGAATGGAAAAATTATTATATTAAGTATTGTAAGTAAGCTGTACTATATTTTAATCCAGGGAAGACTTAAGACCCTCTACAAGTGAAGATGAATGTGAAGGAAGAAAAAACAAAGATGAAAACGTTACGTTTACACCACTCACTGTTATCCTGTTTGTTGTCATTTGTTGCGTCATGCTGCTTCTCCTGTACTTCTTCTACAAATGGCTAGGTAATGGGCTTCAATTTCTTGTGAGTTTGTGTGTATATTTTTCTTAATGCACTCAGTTATTAAGAGATGAATACAAAAGGGGTGGGAGGCACCATGTGTTAAAAATTGTGTTTTTTCTTTTGTTTTTTGTTTTTTTTTAATTTTTTAATCAAATTACTACTTTATTTATTTATTTATTTATTTTGTACATAAGATGGGTACCCACATTTGCACACCAACACTTCATGCCCACATTTGCAAACTGATCTGAAAGAAAAAAAAATTAAAAAGTGTTGAATTTTACCTTTGAAAGTCTCCTATCTCTACGTTTTTAAAGTATGACTAAAGGCTAAACTTTTTGCTTTCTCTAAGGACACTTTCACAGGGGGGCACGGTAGTGGTAAAGCAGCGCTTTTACCGCTATTATAGCAGCGCTATGGCGCCGCTGTGCAGGCGGGAGTTGTGTGCTATTAACCCCCAAGAAGGGGTTAATAAGGGATTAAAAGTGCCGCAGCTCTGCACTTCCAAGGCGGCGTACAACCGCTTCGGAAGCACCGTCCATTGGCCATCCATTGGCACCGCCCCAAGCAGGACTTTTTTCTTGTCCCAGTGTGAAAGCTCTCGGGCTTTCACACTGGGGGGGGGGGGGGGGGGGGGTGAGTTTTTCAGGCTCTGTACAAGCTTCTCCAGACCAGTGTACTTTCCAATGCTTTATTCACAATTGTTCACTAATGCATAACTTGTCTGCTACGAATTTGGACAAAGCTTTTATACTTGTGTGCTAAACTTTTTCTTTTTTTATAGAGCATAGAGAGACCCTTCAGGTTTTTATTGCTCTCTGTGCACCCCCCCATTCATGAGAGTCATCCAATTTGTCCTGTTTACCACTCTTATTGAAAGTGAAAAAAAATCCTACATTTTGGGTAGTTACAGTAATAGAAGGGAAATCTTCCAGTGGAATACAGATGGCATAAAAAAAATCCTGTCACTGGTTATAGTCCTCCATTACCCTATTTATAATGATAGAAATTGCCTTTAGTTCTACTTTAAGCCAGACAAATTTAACACAATTTTTTGTTATATTAGGATCTACACTACTGTGCATATGGTTTTTATGCAGGTGTGAAGAATTCTGTAACTTAAGAATGCTTTCCGAAATAGAAGTGTTAATAGTTTATTTTTATCAATTAACAAAATGTAGCGTAAATGGACAGAAGAGAAATCCAAATCAAATCAATATTTGGTGTGACCACCCTTTCTTTGAAAGTGCATCAATTCTTCTAGCAACACTTGCACTCAGTATTTGAAGGAACTTTGCAGATAGGTTGTTCCAAACATTTTGGAGAAATTATCTACAGACCACTTTTTTTTTCTTATTTACACTGAAGATAGTTCTTAATGACATTGGTTGTATGTTTGAGGTTGTTGTCCAGCTGCAGAATAAACATGGGGCCAATCGCACGCCTCCCTGATTGTATGGCATTATGTATAAGTATCTACCTGTATTTCTCAGCATAGAGGACACCATTGATCCTGACCAAATCTTCAACTCTATTTGCAGAAATGCAGCCTGTTGCTTGGAGACACTCATGGCCGGAGCCACCAGACGTCACCCTCACGCATGCGCGCTGAAGCCCGTCTTTCAGGCGAGGTCCGGCACTATGCACCGTGACATCAGCGGCTGCATTTAGGGCGAATATCTCCTGAACCATGCAGGTTTGGGAGATATTAATTTCACCCACAGGTAAGCCTTATTATAGGCTTACCTGTAGATAAAAGTAAAAAAATTAGGTATACAACCGCTTTAAGTTTCCTTGGCCAACCACTGTGTCTATGGTCCTCAACATTGGCTGTTTCTTTGTGCTGCTTCAAAGGAGCTTGAACAGTATTTCTTGAACCCCCAGTATGCTTCGAAATCTTTGCATGGGTGGCCTTGCTGATGCGGTATAACTACCTTGTGTCATGTTGCTGTGCTCAGTCGTTCCATGTTCCAGTCGACCTGTGACATGAAACTGACTTCCGCAACCTAACCTTAGTAGCAGAGTTTGGCTGTTTCTCACCCAGTTCTAAGCCTTCTACACAGCTGTTTCTGTTTTAGTTAATGACTGTGTTTCAACCTACATATGAAGTTATTAGCACCTGCTTGGTTTAAGTGGTTAATCAAACACCCAATTCTGATCTTACAAAATCCCTGAATTTGTGCAAGTGTACAAAGTGTGCAGATGTAAGATCTGATGCTGTTTTAAGCCAAAGAGTAGTCACACTAAATATTGATTTGATTTAGGTTTTCTCACTTTGCATTTTATAAATTAATAAAAATAAACTATGAAAATATGTTTTTGAAAGAATTCTTGCTTTACAGCATTTCTTCACAACTGCCTAAAATGTTTGCACAGTACTGTACATCAGCAGCAGAACCTCATAAAATCCCCGTACCTGTGGTCTGCAGGTATAGTCACACTAATGCCTCTATTTTCAGCTGAATTTTATCTTTTAGGGTTTCATTCACACAGCTACTTCTGTTAGAAGTATATGCAATATCTAATTATTGAAAACCTGTTTTTATTATGAATGTGGAAATGTTTGTTTTAGGTATATACTTACAACTATTTACAGGTTATTCTCTTTGCCCACAGTGTATGTTATCATTTGTGTGTTTTGTGTGGCATCTGCAATGAGCTTGTTCAACTGCCTTTCTGCGTTGATCCGGAATATCCCATATGGAAGATGCAGGTGTGTCTTTATTGCAAATTTTAGACATATTTTTTAGGTCTGACGTCATCAGTTAACATTCTAATTTTTTCTTTGTACAGAATTTCATGCTTCAGTAAAAGTGCAGAAGTGAGGCTCCTTTTCTTGGCTGCCTTCTGCATAGCTGTGTCGGTGACCTGGGCAGTGTTCCGAAATGAAGATAGGTACTGTATGAGATAATGGGGACAAAACAACACTTCACTTTCATGTGACACACGTTCCACTGTACTATAAATAAGTTGTTTGTATTCACTGTGCAGCTGTTGGTGTCTCACATTGAATGATAATATGTGCAGCTGACATGCATATGTTCACAGGATGTTAAGTTTGAGATTTTTCCTGAGGCTTTATGTAGAAAGAGAAATGTACAAAATTTAAAACAAAAAAACATGGAAAATTTTAATATTTTGGGTTCATCCGAGTGTGATATTCTTACCTGTATCTGATGGCCGGTGACTTAAGCTGGCCATAGACGGTTTGAATCTTGGCCAGTTCCCCACTATGACCTCCTATATACACTACTGTGCAGAAGTTTTAGGCAGGTGGGGAAAAAAAAAAAAATGAGACAAAGATAAACCATTTCAGGACTTTTGTCACCTTTTAATGTGACCTAATAAACTGTACAACTCAATAGAAAAGCAAACTGAAATCTTTTTGGGGGGGGGGGGGTAATAAAAATAAACTAAAATAATGTGGTTGCAGAAGCATACGCACCCTCTTATAACTGGGGATGTAGCGGTGTTCAGAATTAAGCAATCACATTCATGTTTTTTACCTTTCAATTTCAATAAATATACTTGGGTAATGCGCAAAGCTGGTGTGCCCTCTTCTTTCTTTTACAGTTTCCATTGGGTGTCCTCTGATACTTAGTGCACAGGCCTTGCTGCCCTCCATCTTGGAACTACGGCCACTTCCACTGCCATCGCACTACTGTTTGAGTGCAGGAGATTTTGTTTGACTGTTATTCGATCATTTAAAGTGCCTCTGAATTAACCCCAAATAAAGTTCAGCTGTTCTAGTAGGTCTTTCCTGACATTTTCTTAGTCGCATCCTACAGCAAAAGCCATGGTCTGCAGAGAGCTTCCAAAGCATCAGAGGGATCTCATTGTTATAAGGTATCAGTCAGGAGAAGGGTACAAAAGAATTTCCAAGGCATTAAATATACCATGGAACACAGTGAAGACGGTCATCAAGTGGAGAAAATATGGCACAACAGTGATATTACCAAGAACTGGATGTCCCTCCAAAATTGATGAAAAGACCAGAAGAAAACTGGTCAGGGAGACTGCCAAGAGGCCTGCAGGAATATCTGACAAGTACTGGCTGTGTGGTACATGTTACAACAATCTCCCGTATTCTTCATATGTCTGGGCTATGGGGTAGATTGGCAAGGCGGAAGCCTTTTATTATGGAGAAAAGCATCCAAGCCCAGCTAAATTTTACAAAAACACATCTGAAGTCTCCCAAAAGCATGTGGGAAAATGTGTTATGGTCTGATGAAACCAAGGTTGAACAGAAAAGATGTGTTTGGTGCAAAAACACTACACGTCCCCAAAAGAACACCATACCCACAGTGAAGAATGGTGGTGGCAGCATCATGCTTTGGGGCTGTTACTCTTCAGCTGGAAAAGGGGCCTTTTAGTCAAGGTAGAGGGAATTATGAACAGTTCCAAATACCTGTCAATATTGGCGCAAAACCTTCAGGCTTCTGCTAGAAAGCTGAACATGAAGAAGAAGTTCATCTTTCAGCATGACAATGACCCAAAGCATACATCCAAATCAACAAAGGAATGGATTCACCAGAAGAAGATTAAAGTTTTGGAATGGCCCAGCCAGGGCCCAGACTTGAATCCGATTTGAAAATCAGTGGGGTGATCTGAAGAGGGCTGTGCACAGGAGATGCCCTCGCAATCTGACAGATTTGGAGTGTTTTTGCAAAGAAGAGTGGGCAAATAGTGCCAAGTCAAGATCTACCATGCTGATAGACTCCTATCCAAAACGATTGAGTACTGAAATTAAAATCAAAAGGTGCTTCAACAAAGTATTAGTTTACAATTGTGCAGTCGTTCGACGCTGTACCCAAACAAAATTGACGTCCATTTTTTTTCCCTCAAATAGAGCTTTCTTTTGGTAGTATTTGATCACCACTGCATTTTTTTTTTTTTGTGCTATAAACAAAAAAATAGCGAACATTTTGAAAAAAAAAAAAAAATTCTACTTACTGCTATAAAACCTTTACAAAAAAAAATAAGTATTCATCAGTTTAGGCCGATATGTATTCTACATATCTTTGGTAAAAAAAAAAATCGCAGTAAGCGTATATTGATTAGTTTGTGCAAAAGTTATCGCGTCTACAAAATAAGGGATAGATTTATGGCATTTTTATTTATTTTTTTACTTGTAATGGTGATGATCTGTGATTTTTAGTGGGACTGTGACATTGCGGCAGACAGATCAGACACCTCACTGGCGTTTTTGACACTCTTTTGGGAACCAGTGACATTGTGACAGTAATCTGTGATAAAAATATGCTCTTTTATTGTATTAATGGCACTGGCAGGGAAGGGGTTAACATCAGGGGTGATCAAGGGGTTAAATGTGTTCCCTGGGAGGTGTTTCTAACTGTATCGGGGACTGTGTGACTGGGGAAACACACAGATCCGCCTTCCTGCATATCAGGAAGACAGCATCTGTGTGCTCTCCCGTCAGAACGGGGATCTGCATTGTTTACCCAGGCAGATTCCTGTTCTGTCACTGCGGGGAACGATCGTGGGTGGTAGGCGGACATCGAGTCCCCCCCACCCGCTGATTGGCTTCCCTGCTGGCCAATGGGAGCGTGCACGCGCCCATACAAACGGGTTCCCGCCATACAGCTGCGGCGATTCGCTGGAAGCAGCCACCTTGCCACAGTATAACGGCGGCTGGAGCCGAAGTGGTTAAGGTTCTAAAAGAGTTGGTACAGTTTATAGGTCACATTAGAAAAAGTTCTGAATTTATCTTTGTCTCATTTTTTTACATCACAGAAACCTTACCATTTTAACAGGGGTGTGCAGATTTTTTTATATCCACTATAAGTATTCACAGCTTTTGCCATAACACTCAACATATGAGCTCAGGTGCATTCTGTTTCCACCGATCAATTCAGTTGATTGGTCATGGTTTGGAAAGGGTCCCATGGTTAACAGTGCATGTCAGAGCACATACCAAGCCATGAAGTCCATAGAATTGTTTGTAGACCTCTGAGAAAGGATTGCATCGAGGCACAGATCTGGGGAAGGGTACAGAAAAATGTATGCAGCATTGAAGGTCCCAATGAGCACAGTGGCCTCCATCATCCATAAATGTTAGAAGTTTGGGACCACCAGGAGACTTCCTAGAGCGAGCTGCCCGGCCAAACTGAGGGATCGGGGGAGAAGGGCCTTAAGGAGGGGAAAAAGGTCACTCTGACAGAGCTCCAGCATTTCTCTGTGGAGAGGACAACCTTCCAGAAGAACAACCATCTCTGCAGCACTCAATCAAGCCTGTATGGTAGAGTGGCCAGACGGAAGCCACTCTTCAGTAAGAGACACATGACCGCTCGTCTGGAGTTTGCCAAAAGGCACCTGAAGGACTCTGACCATGAGAAACAAAATGATTTGGTCTGATGAAACAAAGATTGAACTCTTTGGCCTGAATGACAAGCGTCCTGTCTGGAAGAAACCAAGCACCACTCATCACCTGGCCAATACCATCCCTACAGTGAAGCATGGTGGTGGCAGCATCATGCTGTGGGGATGTTTTTCAGCAGCAGGAACTGGGAGACTAGTCAGGATCGAGGGAAAGATGGATGTACAGAGACATCCTTTGATGAAAACCTGCTCCAGAACACTCTGGACATCAGATTGTGGTGAAGGTTTATTTTCCAACAGGACAAAGACCCTAAGCACACAGCCAAGATAACAAAAGGAGTGGCTATGGACAACTCTGTGAATGTCCTTGAGTGGCCCAGCCAGAGCCCAGACTTAAACCTGGTCGAACATCTCTGGAGAGATCTGAAAATGGCTGTGCACCAACGTTCCCCATCCAACATGATGAAGCTTGAGAGGTCCTGCAAAGAAGAATGGGAGAAACTGGCCAAAAATAGGTGTGCCAAGCTTATAGCATCAAACTCAAAAAGACTTGGTCTGTAATTGGTGCTATAGGTGCTTCAACAAAGTATTGAGCAAAGGCTGTGAATACGTATGTACAAATTCTTTTTTTTTTTTCTTTTTCATCTTTTATTTTTAATAAACTTGCAAAGATTTCAAACCAACTTCTTTTACGTTGTCATTCTGGGGTATTGTTTGTAGAATTTTGAAGAAAATAACGAATTTATCCCTTTTGGAGTAAGGCTGTACCATACCAATGTGGAAAAGGTGAAGCACTGTGAATACTTTCCAGATGTACTGTAAGAATGCTTTCAGAAATAGAAGTGTTAATAGTTAATTTTTATCAATTAATAAAATAGAAAGTAAATGAACAAAAGCGAGATCCAAATCAAACTTGCATTTGGTGGGACCACCCTTTGCTTTCAAAACCGCATCAGTTTTTCTGGGTACACTTGCACACAGTTATTATTAAGGAACTCAGCAGGTAGATTGTTTCAAACATCTTGGAGAAGTAACCACAGATCTTCTGTGGATGTCGGCTGCCTCAAATCCTTTTGTCTCTTCATATAATCCCAGACAGATTCAGTGATGTTGACAGGGCTCTGTGGGCGCCAAATCCTCCCTTGTTCTTTATGCTGAAGATGGTTCTTAATGACATTGACTGTATGTTTGGGGCTGTTGCCCTGCTGCAGAATATATTTAGGGCCAATCGCACGCTTCCCTGATTGGTATGGCATGATGGATAAGCCTCTGCCAGTATTTCTCAGCATTGAGGACACCAATGATCCTGGCCAAATCTCCAACTCCATTTCCAGAAATGCAGCCCCAAACTCGCAAGGAATCTCCACCGTGCTGCACCGTTGCCTGCAGACTCTCATTATTGTACTGCTGTCCAGCCCTTCGGCAAATAAACTGCCTCATGCTACAGCCAGCTATTTTCACATTTTGATTGTTAAACCTAAAGCACCTGCTGCTGTCATTTTTCTGCACCCCAGTTCCTATGTTTTTTGTGCATATTGAGTTGTGTAGCCTTGTTTCCACGTCATGGAGGCATGGCTTTTTTGGCCATAACTCTTCCACGAAGACCACTTTTGGGCAGACTGCTCCGGACAGTAGATGGGTGTGCCTGGGTCTCTCTAGTTTCTGCCAGTTCTGTGCTGATGGCACTGCTGGACATCTTCCATTGTTGAAAGGAAGTAAGCATGATATGTCTTTCACCTGCTGCGTTGAGTTTCATTGGCTGACCACGATTTCTCAAAATTGCCCGTTTCTTGAAACTCCAGTCTACTTTGAAATTCTTTGGGAGAGACCTTGCTGATGCAGTATAACGAAGTTGTGTCTGGTTGCTGTGCTCAGTCTTGCCATGGTGTATTTATTTTTTATTTATTTTAGGTACTTTTATATAGCTCTGTCAATTTATGCAGCGTTTTATATATATATATATATATATATATATATATATTGTAC
>BLSH010436131.1:291596-335680 GCA_018402905.1 Glandirana rugosa
CCCCCCCCCCCCCCCCCAATTCTCCCAAGTGTGAAAGCCTGAGTGCTTTCACACTGGAGCGGTGCGCTTTCAGAATGAGAAAAAAAAGTCCTGAAAGCAGCATCTTTGGGGCTGTGCACTGAGCTCCCTCCATTGTAATCAATGGGCATCGCTTCCGAAGCGGCTGAACAGGAGCAGTGGCGCTTTTAACCCCTATGTTAACCCCTTCTCGGAGGTTAAAAGCGCCCCGCTCCCACCGGCATAGCATAAGTCCCCCAGCAACCACATTTTCAGAATGGGAAAATGTTCAACGGCAGATGGGTGGAGGCTGGAAGCAGTCAGTTAAAAGGAATTGCATGTCAGCAGAGAGTCCCAGGCAGTTTTGTTGCCACTGCAAACAGCTATCTTTGAGTCCAAAAGAAAGGGAAGTTGGTAGTGATTTGGGGAAGTGATAGTGAGGGGGAGGGGGGTCGTTGGAGATACTAAACAGGTGTCTGCTAGTGTTAGTGAGCAACATTTCTGAAAAGACAGAAGAGCAAAAAGGGTTGAAATATTTGTGCACCGTCTTATTAAAAAAAATAAAAAATAATAATGTTAGAACTACCCGCTTACGTATTTTAATGGACAACCATGGCAGGAACAGTATGCTGCTTAGCACTGGATTTAATCCCTGATGGAAATCTAGACAGCAGTGACAGGAATAATGTGGATGATGCATTTGAATAGTAAATAGTGACTGTAATCACTGGCTGGGACATGGTGCTGCTGAACAGCAGATGGTCCATATGTGTTCTAAACCGTAACATGGACAAATGTGCTGCTTAACAGTGTTTGTTACTACTGTACAGGCAGTAGATATTCTATGCTTTGTCAGGCTGGGTTCACACCATTGCCAATTGGATGCGGGTTCCCGCACCCAATACGCTATAGCAGGAGATTTTGACCGGTTCTCTATGGAGCCGGTTCACATTTCTCCGCAGCAGGTCTGGTGCGTTTTTCACAGAAACGCTGTGCGACTTTTGGTCCATTTCAGGTCCAAATTCAGCCCAAAATTCCGGCTGAAATCGGACCTGAAACAGTGAACCAGGACGCACTGGACCCCTGCTGTGAGCCGACAACAGGGACATGTACACTGTGCTGTTGAACATTGAATAGTACATATGAAGAGGGAGTGTTGACAGCAGTGACAAGGACTATGTGCTTTTGAGTAGTGTAGGGTACATTGGTATAGAGAGTGTTGACAGACCACAGTGGCAAATTCATTGAGCTGTACACACTGCACAATCTAAACCCCTGAAACCTTTCTAAATCCACAACATGGTACATGCTTTATAGGAGCAAACATGCTTCTGGCTGTTGAAGAGGTAGAGGGGAGTAAGAATATTTAAAAAAAAAAAAAATGTTCTAGGTAAGGCCTCATTCACATAGGCGGCTCATACACCATGAATTGACTGTTTGTCCTAATCTGACAGGGGATGTGGGTGAGTAGCCTCAAATGCACACGCCTGTCAAATTAGGAAAGGCGGCTGTGTCCTCATAGACCTACCTACAGCTAATTCATGGTGTACAAGCCTCAGTGCGCCCATGGCAAGAAACATATAGTTACATAGTTGGTGAGGTTGAAAAAAGACACACAAGTCCGTCCAGTCCAACCTGTGTATGTGCTTATATGTTAATAGTAGATTGTATACCCCTGTATGTTGTGGTCGTTAAGGTGCCCATCCAATAATTTTTTGAAATTATCGATTCTCCCTGCTGAAACCACTGTTTGTGGAAGAGACTTCCACATCCTTACCGCTCTTACAGTAAAGAACCCTCTATGCAGTTTAAGGTTAAACTGCTTCTCTTCTAATTTTAGTGACTGGCGCTTGTCTTTTTAAATCCCCCTTACAGAAAAGCCTTTTCCCTATTGTGGGGCCGCTAGTATGGTATTTGTACACTGTACTTCATCCTCTGGTATTGGGGTTTGTCAGGAAGGGCATGTAGCTGTACAAAATGTTTAGGTTAGACAAGCATTCTCATGTGTTGGTACTTTTTTTTTTTTTTTCTAATTTGTGAATGGTCTGGAGAAGTTATGTGCAGTTCTTTGCCAAACATGTCTGGAAGGTTGCTGGGGATGCTAAATGGTTTTTTATTTTTGTTTTTTTTTTATGCCGGAAGCTGAGTGCAAGCTATGAGCTTCCACGGATCAGACTGACGGTCCTGGCTGGTGTACACTGAAGGATAGTATTGCTTGATCTTCCCTTCCCCTCTTGTGTTCTTTTCACTGCATACAATGCTTTCTGACAGCAGATTTGGGGCAGATGGGGAGTATGGGGCAGTAAGTCTGGACCCCTTATGGCACCTGGTGTGCAGCTAACGTGTTACTTTTCGTAGAACGTGCAAAGTTTAGGTTTGTTTTCAGTGACACTAATATGCCCCTTTTTAGAATGAGCTGACTCCATCAAGCGGACCTGCCTGCTTAGTGGGGAATCTGTCCGCTGAGCAGGCAGGCGGATAACCGGTTTGTGTCGTCTCTGCTATGCAGAGCAGACAAGAACACACCCTGTTTTCCTCTATGGGGCTGTCATCTTATCCGATTTTCTAGGCTGATGGGGAACGGGTCCCAATCTATCTGTTTTTGACGGATTGGATGTAGGCAGGTGTTAGCAGACACGTGTCCACTGACATCTGCCGCTCCATAGAGGGCTATGAATGGTCTGATAGGGTCCAGCTGAAAAACAGGCGGATGCGATCGGTCCGTGTAAAAAAAGCCTAAAGCTGTTAACAGGTTTTATTTATATATCTGTTTCAGGTGGATATGGATATTGCAAGATATTCTGGGAATTGCATTCTGCCTCAATTTTATAAAAACTCTGAGAATGCCAAACTTCAAGGTAAGGTGTTTGTTTGTTTGTTTGTTTTTTTTTTATATATAGTTGTCACCCAGGTATATTTGAGTCAGTCTGGATCACTATGCTTTCTAAACAGAGTTGTTAGCCTTTCTGTGGTAAGACAAGAACAGTGACTTCATTGCCTCAACCAATGATTTTCAAGTGCTAAGCAATGAATTTACATTTGGATAATAAAAAAAAAGCTCATAATGACTCGATAAACACCTTTTTTGTTTCGGTGGTTTTCCCATCTTTCTTTTTTTAAAGCAGCAGTAAATTGCATAAAAAAAACATAGGCACCGATCAGTTTACGTAATACCTGAAAACTAAGCCCTCCAACCATGCGCTGTCACCGCTGAAGGCGCTTCCATCTTCCAGTCTTCCTTCTGGGTTTGCAGGCTTTGATGATATGAATGGCCGAGCCGGCGATGACTTCACTCCCGCGCATGCGGGAGTCACGGTTTCTGGCGTAGGTATGCCATTCCTTCAAAGCACATGAGCCGGTGATGTCACGTTTAGGAGATCTTTACTGTAGCTATATGTAACCCTTATTATAGACTTGCCTATTGGTAAAAATCATACAAGGAAGTTTGCTCTCACTTTAACAAATGTTTTATTATGGGCAGTGGTAAAATACAGCATTATGGCCACTAGATAGAGCTTAAGAGCATAGGCATTACATAGGTCTTCTAACAAGAGACACATGTAACAATTCTAGAAAACGCTAGCAGGAATTAGCAGCCATTGGTTACATTTATTTGCTAATTCCCTCTAGCGTTCTCTTAAATTGATTGATTGTTTGATAATTGTAGTTAAAGTGGGTTGCAGTGGCCTAAAGAGATCTACTGGTCAGCCTGTGAGTTTCAGGAAGTTTGTCAGAGTTAAATATATTTGGAATAAAATTGTGCTTTTGATGTATAAAGAATTCCAGTTTCTAGGATAAGTGAACACACTATAACATTTCTCAATTTCTAATAGTCCTTTAGAACATTCTATCCTTATATGTATATAATTCATTTGTGCAACATATATCTACGTTTAATTTAGTTTTAGTGACCCTTTGACTGCTACCTAATTTTTAAGACTTCTTAATTACAATGCATTCATTTTATTTTTCAGGCCTGTGTGATCCTTCTAGGACTACTCCTTCTATATGATGTGTTTTTTGTGTTTATTACTCCATTCATCACAAAGGTATGAAAATTTTTGAGAATGTATACTATGCAAACAATTTTAGATCAACTTTTAACACGGACAACCACAATCTGTTGATTTACCAGTTCCATACCGAGCCATAGTAAAATGACGTCGGCAGAAACCCTCTCCCTCTGGATGGGCGTTTTATGACGTCCGCCCATTCTCGCCGCTCCTGCGTGGTGGTGGGAGGGGGGCGGTTGTGCTGTGTAAACCTGGGGAGGGAATGCGCCGGGGGGCGGCGTCATTCTGAGTGGGGGAGTGGAATGGAATGCAGCGGTGATAGGCTCACTTGCTGGTTGCTGGCTGGCTCGCCAGTGCACGTCAATACTGATCTACCTTACACACTGACCTAACTGACACATACACTGATCTAACTGGGAGAGACTACAACTCCCAGCACGTTAGAGAGAGAGAGAGAGAGGGGGAAGGGGGCAGCTCCTCTCCCGCTCCCTCCTCTCCCCCTCTCACTCTCTCACACACACATGCACACACTCTTTCTCTCTCACTCTCACACACACAAGCGCAGTCTCTCCTGCATTTAGAATGCGGTGAAGCCCTTGGACGTCCCGCGCTAGCTGGATTGGACCAGAGTGACGTCCATCATAGGCGCCGCCACTGCGTCACTCTGATAATGGCCGCGGGCTATCAGTAGTGTTTGATTGCCCGAGACCCGGGGCTTTTCGAGGGGGGGCACTCAGGGCTCCAGCTCCTTCTCCCGACGCCACTGGACACAGCCCATCCCCAATGAGGGTAAAGAGCCAATGAAAATGGCCCTTTACCACGTGACCAGCTGACTAGCTGTGTCCAATCACAGCCTCTCATTTTGGAGGTCTGTGTGCACGCCCCTCTGGGAGCCCATGGCAGCAATCGGGCACAAGGCTTGTCCCTTGGACAAAGCGCTTCCCCTATCAGGGTAAAGAGCCAATAAAATTGGCCCAGCCCATCAGAGTACCTGTCTCCAGCACATCAGAGTACCCAAGTACCTGTCTCCAGCTCATGAGAGTACCTGAGTCCCTGTCTCCAGCCCATGAGAGTACCCACGTATCTGTCTCCAGCCCATGAGAGTACCCGCGTACCGGTCTCCAGCCCATGACAGTACCCGTGTACCTGTCTCCAGCCCATGAGTACCCATCTCCAGGTTGTCATGAAATTATATGTAAATTTATGTCCCTAGAACACTTGGATGTTGAACCTTTGTATGTGGCCAGGCTGTGTAAAAGTCTCACCCGTGGTATCTCTATACTCAGGAGGAGTAGCAGAATGTATTTTGGGGTGTAATTGCAAGTATGCATATGCTGTGTGTGAGAAATAACTTATGACAATTTTGTGTAAAAAAAAAAAAAATCTTAATTTTTCCAAAGAAATGTGGGGAAAAATGACATCTTCAAAAAACTCACAATGCCTCTTACTAAATACCTTGGAATGTCTACTTTCCAAAAAGGGGTCATTTAGGGAATAATTGTACTGTCCTGGCTTGTTAATGTCTCAAGAAATGAGATAGTTCGTCAGTACATCAGGTGTGATCAATTTTCAATGATTGGCAGACTAAGGGCCAGTTCACACCACATGCAATCCAGTGCGTTTTTTTTTTCCTGCATCAAAATGCATGGAAAGTAGGTTAAATTGTTTCCAATGGCATAGTTCACACCAGTGCAGTCAGTTCCAGGGCTTTCTAGTTGCAGAAAAAAGTAGAACATTGCATTTTTCTGCACTCAAAAACGCACTGCAACGCATCAAAAAAACGCACTTAACTTTAGTATAGTGGAAAAAAAGCACCAGGAATGCATCCAGAAACACACCAAAAATGCACTGAAACACACCAAAAATGTGTTAAAAACATGCATGCAGAAATGTATCCGAAAGGATCTGGAGTGTGTTTTTATGTTGTGAACCAGCCCTAAATATCCACTAATTTGGGCTATATTTGCCAAAGATTAAGTAGCAATATCCATTTTGGCCCAAATTTATGAAGAAAAATTACTTCTTTGCAAAATGTTTCAATAGAAACTAAAAAAAAGTGTTTGTTTTTTTTCAAATCTAGCAAACTGATGAAGAGCTGCAAGTACAATACAGACTGGATTAATTCTAATAGATTTTACTCCACATCCCCCTCCAAAATATTCACAATTGCCGGCAAAAGTGGAAATTCACTTTAACTTCAATGGGTTCCCACATCTAAACAAAACATAAATTAATATAGGAGTGCAGCACTGCTCCTATGGAAGCAATAAGAATACTTGTGATATATTAAAGCAATACTGTGAATCACCAAAGCACTATAAACAAAATTAATATATAGAAGTATGTGCTGAAACTAATCTAATCAGATAATTCAAAATGCCAAATAAAGTGTTCCACAATCAGAAATTCAGTGCTTGGATGCATATAAGACATAATCTAACAGCAGTTGGACTTGCCACTCCATTGCATGGAATCTAGATGGGATACAGGGGGCCCCTTAAGCCGCTGTATTCCTTTCACCTCCAAAAGGGTGTCATTCCACACAAAAAGGAAGGAGAAACACCAGTGGTGCCATAATCTTATAAAAAACTGGCCTTTTTAGTAAAATAATATGCACTTACTTTTGACCCCATTACAAGCCAGCCTGTAGTATAATGTAGTTTGCAATCCGTACCAGAAGTGACATCACCAAGCAAAGCACTGAATTTCTGATTGTGAAACAGTTTCTTTGGTATTTTGGATTATCTAATCGTATTAGTGTCAGCACATACATCTATATATTAATTTTGTTTATTTGTGTTTTGGCGATTCACAATATTGTTTTCATATTTCACAAGTATTCTTATTGCTTCCATAGGAGCAGCACTGTACTCAGATATTATTTAAATTAACAAAGAGTGGTCAAGGCTGTATGCCTGCACCAATCTTCTAAGCTGAGAAAATTGAGCAGAGGCTGTTAATAATTACCAAAAGGGGTGCACACCCTTTTGTTAAAGTGGGAGTAAATTCCCATGCATAACTTTTACGTATAGTGCATCCGGAAAGTATTCACAGAGCTTTGCTTTTTCCACATTTTATGTATACAGCATTATTCCAAAAATGATTAAATTCATTATAAAATAAATCATAAAAAATCATTCTCAAAATTCTACAAACCATACCCCATACTGACAACATGAAAGGAGTTTGTTTGAAATCTTTGCAAATTGACTAAAAATAAAAAACAAAAAAAATTATAGATAATCCCTGGATCAATTCCGGCTGGGTGCTAGTCCCGGCTCACCACCATAATAAACTGATAAACGGAGAAAATGGCTGCACTACACCATAGAGCCAAAATAGATCTATTCGATCAAGACACCGTTACCATGACAATCAGAGGTTGACGCGTTTCACACTGAACTCCTTCTTCAAGAAGCATGAGTTCAGTGTGAAACGTGTCAACTTCTGTGATTGTCTTGGTGGCAGTGTCTTGATCGAATAAATCTATATTGGATCCATGGTGGAGTGTAGCCGGTTTCTTTGTTTATAAGTGTTTACAGCCTTTGCCATGACACTCAAAATTGAGCTGAGGTGCATCCTGTTTCCACTGATCATCCTTGAGGCATTTCTACAACTTGATTGGAGTCCACTTGTAGTAAATTCAGTTGATTGGCCATGATTTGGAAAGACACACACCTGTCTATATAAGGTCCCATAGTTAACCGTGTATGTCAGAGCACAAACGAAGACCTGAAGTTCAAGGAATTGTCCATAGACCTCCAAGAAAGGATTATATCGAGGCACAGATTGGAGGAAAGGTACGGAAACATTTCTGCAGCATTGAAGGTCCCAATGAGCACAGCAGCCTCCATCATCTGTAAATGCAAATAGTTTGCAACCACCAGGACTTTTTATAGAGCGGGCTGCCCGCCCCAAACTGAACAATCGTGGAGAAGGGCCTTAGTCAGGAAACTGGCAAGAACCTAATATTCATTCTGACAGAGCCACCAGCATTTCTCTGTGGAGAGGATAACCTTCCAGAAGAACAACCATCTCTGCAGCACTCCACTAATCAGGCCTATATGCTGGAGTGGTATGACAAAAGCCACTCATCAGTAAAATGCACGACAGCCCATCTGGAGTTTGCCAAAAGGCACCCGTAGGACTCTCAGACCATGAGAAGCAAAACTCTCTGTTCCGATGAAACAAAGATTGAACTCTTTGGCCCAAATGGCAAACGTCATGTCTGGAGGAAACCAGGCACCACTCATCACCTGGCCAATACCATCCCTGCAGTGAAGCATGTTGGTGGCAGCATCATGCTGTGGGGATGTTTTTCAGCAGCAGTAACTGGGAGACTAGTCAGCATCAAGGATGAATGCAGCAATGTGCAGAGACCTCCTTGAAGAAAACCTGCTCTGGACCTCAGACTGGGGCAAAGGTTCGTCTTCCAACAGGACAACTACCCTAAGCACACAGCGAAGATAACAAAGGAGTGGCTACAGGACAACTGTGAATGTCATGAGTGGCCCAGCCAGAGCCCAAACTTGAACCCAATCTGAAAATGTCTGTATCGACGATCCCCATCCAACCTGATGGAGCTTGAGAGATCCTGCAAAGAAGAATGGAAAAAAACTGCCCAAAAATAGGTGTGCCAAGCTTGTAACATCATATTCAAAAAGATCTGAGGCTGTAATTGGTGCCATAAGTGCTTCCACAAAGTATTGATCAAAGGCTGTGAATACTTGTGATTTTATTTCCTTTTTTATATTTTTAATAAATTTGCAAAGATTTCAAACAAACTTCTTTCATGTTGTCATTATGGGGTATTGTTTGTAGAATTTTGAGGAAAATAAATAATTTAATTCATTTTGGAATAAGGCTGTAACATAACAAAATTTGGTGAAGCGAAAAAGTGAAGCAATGTGAATACTTTCTGGATGCACTGTGTAAGTAAGCCTATAGTAAACCTTACCTAAAGGGAAAAGTAAATATCTTCTAAACGTCACTGGCACGTGCGCTCTGAAGGAACGGCATGCCATGCCGCTCAGAGTCCATCGCGGCTCCAGCCACTCAGAAAGAAGACTGGGTGAAGATGAAAACACCTTCAGCGGTGACAGCGCATCGCTGTAGGGCTTTGTTCTAAGGCAAGTGTCACATAATGTGCTACTATGCTATGCATACTAGCACTTTTGACATTGCCTTGCAGGTTGCAAAAAGAAGAGGGGTTTACTACCACTTTAATTAGGAGTGATCTGCTCCCTGTTCTGTGCGGTCTGTGACAGATCAGTTCAGCTGGAAATGCATGCTCCCATCCCTCTGCCTGCCTCCTCACTCATGTGGCAACAAGGAGGAGGGTTGTTAACCACTTCAGCTCCAGCTGTCTTCCTTACAAGCAGAACAGTGATATGCATTATGTACATAGGCAGACCGCCGTTCTGTCTCTCTCAGAACAATTGCCTGTGTCCAATCACAGAGGGAGTGGGTCGCCAGCGGCGCGTGCCACAGACCCCAAGAAAAAGAATAATTTCACCTTTCCTAACATGTTCCATGTTACACCCATGTTTGGGGTGTAACCTGTTATGAATGCACTGGCCCCCACACCTCCCACTCCTCCGCTGTGACAGCTAGTGGGAGATCATCTGTGAGCGGCTCCACCCACCAGGCCGCGTCACTCATTCACAGCGCTATGTAAATGGAAAACGACAAGGTCTGGCAGCCTTTGAGGGTGTCGGCTTGTAGTTTTCAATGAACTACCATGGCGCTGTGAGTTCTGTGGTAGCTCATGCATTCTTCCTGTTAGCATGTATCGGCTTCCTCGTATGAGGTATGAGCAAGCCGACACACTGACAGATTTGCAGGAGACCTACATAGCACGAGCAATCTGCTGATCGCTGGTACAATGCTTTACAGGCTCCTGCAACAAAAAATAATTAATGCACTTTTTTTTTTTTACCTGCAAAAAAATGTGTGCATTTATTTTATTTTTTTCTGTGAAAAGGTGAACTTCTCCTTTCAACTCTGCAGGCTCGGCTTGTGCATTAGCAGAGAGAGGGATGTGAGCTGTCTGCTGTCAGGTCCAGCCTCACAGAGATCTTTGATGGTTGTCGATATTGAAAACTGATGCAATCTCTAATTAGGTGTGGACCCTGCCCAGCTTCTTTTTCATTCTGTTGTAGAAACTGGTGTGGGCAGCAGAGAGAGACCTAACAAACACCCGTTTCCTTTAATTTCCCCCCCTCCCAATATGTTTGACATTGTATCAGAACAGACTATAATATACTGGTGACAATTTTCCAGTTATCTTCTACAACCACTACATTACACAAGCTTTATTGTCCTATTGAATATTTTACTGAAACAAATCTTCCATGTTTCATTCTGCTAATTGGAAAATATTCAACATATAAGAACTGCTTCTTGAGAGAGAGTGCAGTAAAATTGTGAAGTGTATTTGCCAGGAATTACTGTACAGTGGCAATTGTCAAAATGCTTCTTTCATAGTGTAGTGCAGGTGGTCCCCGGGTTACAAACAAGATAGGGACTGTAGGTTTGTTCTTAACCACTTCAGCCCCGGAAGGATTTCCCACTTTAGGACCAGAGCACTTTTAGCATTTCGGCACTGCGTTGATTTAACTGACAATTGCGCGGTCATGCGACGTTGTACCCAAACTAAATTTGCGTCCTTTTTTCCTACAAATTAAGCTTTCTTTTGGTGGCATTTGATCACCTCTGCGTTATTTCTGATCGCCGCTATAAACAAAAGAAGAGCGACAATTTTGCAAAAAAAAAAAAAAAAAACATTTCTTACTTTTTGCTAAAATACAAATCCCAAAAAAATCTTTTCCATCGGTTTTGGCCGTTTTCTATTCTTCCTCATATTTTTGGTTAAAAAAAATCACAATCGGCGTTTATTGATTGGTTTGCGCAAAAGTTGCCACATTTACGGGTGATGAGAATTAATTTATGGGGTTTTTATTTTTTTTTACTAGTAATGGCTGCGATCTGCGATTTTTAGTGGTACTGCGATATTGCAGCCGACATGTCGGATCATTTTGACACTTTTTTGGGACCATTGGTATTTATACAGCGATCAGGGCTATAAAAATGCACTGATTACTGTGTAAATGCCATTGGCAGTGAAGGGGTTAACCTGGAGGGGGCGCTCTAAGGGTTAACTGTGTTTCCTGGGCGTGTTCTAACTGTATGTGGGCTGGCCTGGCTGGGGGAAGGGAGTGATCACGGCTTCCATATACAGGAAGCCTGTGATCACAGCCCTTCTCCCTCTAACAGAACGGAGATCCGTGTTTACTTACATCGCGGGTAGCCGGCGGCGATCGAGTCCGCCCTACCCGCTCCCTGGCCCCCCCCCCCTCCGAACACAGTGAGTGCGCTTGCACGCCTCCGGTGGCACGCGCGCGCTCACAATACTAGTTATCGCGGCCGCCGTCCTGTGACGGCGTTTTGCAATAACAGGCCACCTTGCCGCCGTCACGCTGCGGCGGGCGGTCGGCAAGTGGTTAGGTTGAATTTGTTTGTAAGTCGGAAAAGGTACATTTTTTTTTTTTTTTTTTTAAGTGTAGCTTCAGCCAAAAAAACTATATTTTAAGCTTTTTGGATAGCATAGGGAAGGGTTACCACCCCTGTAATATTTATTTTGCTGTCTATGTTTCTGTTCAGAAGATTTCACCTCACTTCCTGTCCCAATGATAATTGGATTTTGAATAATTTGGGTTGTTGTGGAAACAAGGATTGGTGATAAAGCTTCAATGGAGACGCCTAATTCCCATAATAACTCTTACAGGAGTGAATTCCCCTTCCTAGGGGGAGATTTCCTCTCATTACCTGTTGTCTCCCTCCATTTGTAAGTAGGAGTCGGATGTTTGTAACTCAGGGACCGCCTGTACAGTGTTTCTCAACTCCAGTCCTGAAGGTGCACCGACAAGTCATGTTTTCAGGCTTTCCATTATTTTGCACAGGTGATTTGATCAGTTTCACTGCCTTAGTAATTACCACAGGAGTTTCATCTGAGGGAAATCCTGAAAACATGACCTCTTGGTGCGCCTTGAGGACTGGAATTGAGAAACACTGCTGTAGTATAATAGAGGATTAAGCAAGATATGAGATTAGGTAATGTGAGCTAGAGCAGTTTTCATACAAAGTTTTTTTTAAAGGGGCTAAAATGATAAGTAGAATACGAAGGTTGGGATACATAACCTTCCTGCTCATGACTTTTTCATCTTGGCATTGCTGCAGTGCAACAAACCACTCCACTCCATTTTGTCAGAAATGTGCTGATCTGGGAATCCCTTCTTGTGATATTGGTGAGGAAATTCCAGACACACCCACATACCCACTGCAGACTGCTTGCTTCTTTTCAGATATAGAACGCTTGATGTACAAAAAAATAATTCCGAATGAAAGATGTACATTCCCACTAATGCTCTGAGGAGCTCTTTGGAACCTGGCTGTTGTGGATAACAGAGAATCAAGATTAAAATAAATTGAGTGATTTGCAGTGTTTCCTGGATATCAATAGATGCTCTCTTGATTGCTTTGACTTGTGGATTTAAACAATGGTATTAATATAAAATGTTTTAATTTTTTTGTGATGCTGTGAAATTCAGAATGGTGAGAGCATCATGGTTGAAGTTGCAGCTGGTCCCTCAGAAAAAGGAGAAAAGGTAAATCGTTAAATATCATTTATTTATAGAAGTACTGTTTTTTTTTTTATTTTAAATATTATTTTCTCACTATTAGTAATGTTTTGTACTGAGATTGTTTGCCCAATAGGTTATGTACTATGCACAGTCAGTTTTTGTTTCCTAAAAAGCGGTTATTGCTTATAAGTATACTTGAGGGGGGGGGATAAAAAGTGTAGTGCCATCCATATAATCAAATGCTAATGAATCAAAAAGTTCAGTGCAATATCAAAAACTTAACTATCCACTATAAATGAATGAACAAATAGATTGATCAACAAATACATACATTGATCAATAGATAAATAAAAAATCCCATAAGCTTTTCCAGTGCAATAGTGAAGAAGTTTATCATCCACCAACTCTGAAATTGCTCTCATCTTCCATGTGGCAAAAGAAACCAGCCACCACCACCTTGTGAGATGCAAACTCACTAAATATATATGCTGCAGGTAACTACAGTAGCAATAGCATATGTGACAGGATCCAAACACCAGCCACCACCTTCATGTAAAATGCAAACTCACCGCATATATATGCTGCAAGTAACTGCAGCATCAATAGCATATGAGGCAATAAGGATCCTTCCAGGATGTGTGTACCAGTCTCATGTCTCCTCTATTCACTTGCATCCAAATCTGCTAACAACTCAGGCAAATAAAGCGTACCAGGAGCCATATAAATATAGACAGTAGTGCAATTTTTTTTTTAAATCTCTGGATACAATAGTATGCAAACATGGAAAAACTATCCAGCTCGCATAGATTGCTGCTGCCGACCCCGAATTGTGCAACAGCGTGAGGTTAGCACCTAGTCTCCGAGGCAAGGGTGCCAGTGAATAGAGAAGACATGAGGCTGGAACACACATACTGGAAGGATCCTTATTGCCACATATGCTGTTGATGCTGCAGTTACTTGCAGCATATGCATTTGATGAGTTTGCATTTAACAAGAAGGTGGTGGCTGATGTCTCTTCTTTTGGCACGTGGAAGATGAGAGCGATTTTAAGAGTCTCTGCCCATATCGCTATGTTTATTTTGCTTTCTTATTGACTATACTTAAATTATGAGCCAATGCTATCTTTATTGCTCTGCCCTTATGCTCTGTTGCTGTGTCTTGTAGTCTTCATTTGGTGTTAAAGTTCGTTCTGTTAGCAATGTGTCCCTCCTATGCAATCCTGATTGATTAATTGTCAATACCCCCACCCAACTCAGTATAAATATCAGCCTCCCTGAAGGTCTGCAAAGGCCTTGGTCTGCATTGCCAGGGATCGCATGGACCAATCTGATCTTGGATAAAGTATTCATATTGGATTAAGTATTACATTTCGGCTCAGCACTTCAGTGAATGCACAAAGCGATAAACAGAACACTCCAAACCACTGAACAGACTACAGGTGACTTGATTCCTCATAGAACTTTTTTATCACTCATCTTGTCTGATTCTAAATCTCCCACTCTGTATCATGCACTCCCTACCTTTTCTTCTCACAGTTGCATCCTCCCTCCGTAAACTCTCTCTCCTTCACCCCTCTTCTCCCCCTCACCACTTATATATATCACCCTCACTCCTGTCTTCACCTTATTATTGCACTCCTCAGCTCCTGCTACTTCTGAACCCACATACCAATAGAACCTCCAGTACACTGGCCATATCACCTCTCTCACCCTACTGCTTCTCCTAACTTCTGGAGACATTTCCCCAAATCCAGGACCACCATCATTTACCTTTGGACAACATACCAGACACCCCCAAACCTCCGACATCAGGCACAATCCACACAATTTAATTTCTATTCCACTTCTGCCTAGAACCAGCCTCCCCTTCTCCTGTGCCCTTTGGAATGCCTGCTCTGTTTGTAACAAACTTACCACTGTCCATGACCTATTTATCACAAACTCCTTCAACCTACTTGCAATCACAGAGACCTGGCTTCAAGATTCTGACTTTTCTTCCTCGGCTGCCCTCTCCCATGGTGGCCTCCTGTGGACTCACTCTCCCAGGCCTAGTGGATGAAAATGAGGGGCTGTTGGAATCCTCCTATCCTCTCAAAGCACTTTTCAAGTTCTTCATCCACCACCCTCTCTGTCCCTCTCCTCATTTGAAGCTCACTGTATTCATCTATTTTCTCCAGTTTCTTTGAGAATTGCTGTGATCTATCGGCCTCCTGGGCCGGTATCAAGCTTCCTTGATCACTTCTCTGCCTGGCTACTCTACTTTCTTTCTTCTGAAATTCCAACAATCATTCTTGGTGACTTCAACATCCCTGCTAATCTTGACACTCCTGCTACTTCTAACTTTCTTAGGCTAACTTCCTCTTTTGACCTAAAACAATGGACACATGCTTCTACTCACACTGATGGCAACTGCCTTGACCTCATATTCTCCTACCTATGCACTCCATGCAACCTCTCCAACATTCCTTTTCCTCTCTCTGATCACCACCTCATTAGTTTCACTCTCTCCTTGTCTTCCTCCTCCTTGCCTTCCAGCTACCAAACAATTACCTGTAGAAACCTTCGCCATCTTAAACCTTCTCTTCTTTTTTCTGCTACAGATTGTCTCTACGACAAAATCTCATCCTTGTCCTGCCCCAACCTGGCCACTTCTATATACAACAGCTCACTGTCATCCACCCTAGATACCTTGGCCCCCCTCACTACACACAGAATCAGGCCCCGACCGCTACAACCCTGGCAGACAGACGATACCAGAAGCCTCAAAAAAAAGAGCCGTGCTCTTGAGCGTCTGTGGCGTAAGACTAAGTCACAGCAAGATTTCAGCCAATATAAATCTGCCCTCCAACAATACCATTCCTGCCTCCACACTGCCAAACAGACCTACTTTATCACTCTTATCAACAACCTCTCACGAAGCCCCCGTCAACTCTTTTCTACCTTTTAACGCTCTTCTTCGTCCTCCATTACCTCCACCCACCAACTTGCTCACTGCCCAGGAGATTGCTCATCACTTTAAAAATAAGATTAATACAATTCGTCTCGAGATCTCCTCCTCCTCCTCCTCCTCTCTACAGATTTCTCACCCCCCTCATACTCTTTGTCCTCCTGCACAATCAATACTCTCATTTAACCCAGCTACTATAGTGGAAGTCACTAAACTTCTCTCTAACGCCCACCTAACCTCCTGTACCCTAGACCCTATTCCTTCTCAACTACTACAGTCACCCTCTGACTCTATCCTACACTCTTTAACTCATATCTTCAACCTTTCCATCTCTACTGGCATCTTCCCCAACCCTCTAAAACATGCACTAGTCACTCCCATACCAAAAAAGGCCACGCTGGACCCCACCAATCAATCTTAACAACCTAAGACCCATCTCCTTACTCCCTTTTGCCTCCAAAATCCTTGAACGTTTAGTTTACAACCGACTGAGTGACCACCTCACTGAAAACAACTTTCTTGATCCCCTTCAGTCTGGATTTTGTCCACATCACTCCACAGAAACTGCCCTCCTAAAACTCACAAACTTACTAACAGCAAAAACCAATGGTCATTATTCCATACTCTTACTCTTGGACCTCTCCGCTGCCTTTGATACAGTTGATTACCCCCTCCTCCTCAAAAAACTAAATTTGCTTGGTCTTCATGGCTGTGCTCTCCGTTGGTTCGAATCTTACCTATCTCACCGCACCTTTAGTGTCACTTACAACTCCACTTCCTCCTCTCCAACTCCTCTTACCGTTGGGGTCCCCCAAGATTCTGTCCTTGGACCCCTACTATTCTCGATCTACATGTCCTCCCTGGGTCAGCTGATCACCTCCCATGGCTTCCGCTATCATTTATATGCCGATGACACCCAAATCTATCTCTCTACCCCTCAGCTCACCCCATCAGTCTCCTCACAGATCACTGCCTTACTAACAGACATATCAGCCTGGATGTCACAGCACTTCCTCAAACTGAATCTATCTAAAACTGAGCTCATGATATTTCCTCCCCCACGTGCCCCTTTCCCTGACTTCTCTGTTAAGATCAATGGCAGAACTATTAGTGCATCCCCACATGCCAGGATGCTAGAGGTAACCCTAGACTCTGAACTGTCCTTTCAAGACCACATCCAATCCCTGTCCAAATCATGCCGCCTCAGCCTACGCATCATCGCTAGAATATGCCCCTTTTTAACCAATGACACCACCAAGCTTCTAATTCACTCTCTGGTTATCTCTCGCCTCGACTACTGCAACTCTCTCTTCATTGGATTACCTTTGCATACATTATCCCCCCTTCAGTCAATAATGAGTGCTGCTGCAAGACGTCTCTACCTTGCCAACCGCTCAGTGTCCTCCGCCCCTCTCTGCCAATCTCTCCACTGGCTACCACTCACCGAACGTATAAAATTCAAAGTACTAACCATAATTTACAAAGCCATCGACAACTCTGCCCCCAGCTACATCTCTAACCTAGTCTCAAAATACCAACCAGGCTGCCCTCTTCGGTCCTCCCAAGACCTCCTGCTCTCTAGCTCTCTTATCACCTCCTCCCATGCTCACCTCCAGGATTTCTCGAGAGCTTCTCCCTTCCTTTGGAATTCCCTACCCCAATCAGTCCGACTGTCTCCTAATCTATCCATCTTTAGACGATCCCTGAAAACTTTTCTCTTTAAAGAAGCCTATCCTGCTTCTACCTAATACTTTCTTTCTACATGAGCTCATCCCCCACAGCTTTTACCTTTTGTATCAATTGACCCTCCCTCTTAGATTGTAAGCTCTAACGAGCAGGTCCCTCTGATTCCTCTTGTGCCAAATTGTGATGTAATTGTACTGTCTGCCTTCATTTTTGTAAAGCGCTGCTCAAACTGCTGGCGCTATATAAATCCTGTATAATAATAATAATGGGCTTCTTTACTATTGCACTGGAAGAGCTTATGGAACTTTTTGATTTTATCTCCTAATCAATTTATGCATTTGTTGATTTATTTATTTATTCATCCATCTATAGTGGCTATATATTTCGTTGTTGATATTGCACTGAACTTTTTGATTCATTAGTGTTTGATTTATAGGTGGTGCTACACTTTTTTTTCTCAGTTTCTTCTGCGTTGTGTGTGTGTGTATGTATGTATGTATGTATGTATATAATATAATATATATATATATGCACATCCCCACAGCGGCCTCTAATAGCCTGCCTTTATGGTTAAACGCTGAGCCATTCTGATAGGTGAGGTCTGACTATTCTAGATAGTTTTGGAGCTTGCCTCTAACCTTTCAATTAGCCCACCACTGTGACAAGGAGGCTGTCTCACTGAAGGAGGCATGAAGAGGTGGGCATTTCACAGTAAAAGTAGGTCTTTGCAGGCTGCTTCAGGTATATGCATGCCGCTCTAGATGCTTGTACTTTATACCTGCCGTAGCTTTTTTCATTTTTGACAGATTCTCTTTAAGCGTAGGTTCACATATATGCGGTGCGGGAAACTCTGCAAATCCTGTGTGTTTTCCGCACCACATTCATGCGATCTGCTGTGGGTGTCAATTTTAAATTAACGACACACGCAAAACCATTAACAAAACACAGTGCAATTGCCAGAATCGAATTGCATGGGTGTGAACATCCGATCCGATTCTAGTGTGGAAAGAAAAGATGCCTGCGCCTGTTTCGTTCGGTTTTGCGATTTGTGCCCATACAAAATGAACGGGCTCAAATCGCACTGCAAAGAATCTCATGTAATTTGAACAGGAATGCGGTGGGATTTCTGTCCGAAATCACATGTGGTTTCCCATACTGCTCCTGTGTGAACCCAGGCTAAAGAAAATCTTTTACAAACTGGGAAATTTTATATTGAACATGTAATGAAAACTTGCATACCCAAGGTTTGTGTTTTGAAGACCACATGTCAAAAGATTTTCAACAGTTCCAGACATATAAGCTGTTACATTTATGTACAGGTCTCGACTTTTTATTTACCTACATTTTTGGCCCCGCTGTTCTCTAACTTTACAGGGTTCCTATTGGTCATTGAAGCAACCCACCACTTTAAGGGCTTGTGTAGATGGGCTTTGGGCTTGTGTCAAACGCATCAGTTTGAGATGCCTATGAGATCATTCAGAATTCATTGACAGGTGCGTGTGATCTGCAGTTGACATACTTCAAGTGGGCTTTGCATTCCCATAGACTTGTCTAGGAATGTAAAGCCTGTTTGAAGTGAACAAAAGCCTATTAACACAGACCCTAAAGGGCCAAAAGGGAAACTCAGAAGTAGGTATGTGGAGAGCTATGCGCAACATTTCCCAGAGAAGTTTAAAATTGCATATAGATTCTCCTGCTTTTACCTGTCGATCTACTGCAACTTTTGCACTTTCTTCCTTGATTTACTGCAACTATCCATGCATTGCAGTAACCAGGTTTATAAGGGGCTTTGCTTGAATCTAGATGACTATAGATGGAGAGTTTTTTTTTTTTCTTTCCTGCAACCACAGGTTGCAGGAAAGAAAATAGATGGATTCCTCCATCAACACAGTTGATGTTAATGGGGGAATCCCTCCCGCCATGGCCTAGAGAACACAGTGATTGCTAGTGGCTACAGCCATGGGCAATAATCCCATGTAAAATCGGACCAGCTGGGTTGTACCAAAGTTTGGTACGATCAGTCTTTCTTATCATGGTTTGAATCTTTTCCGGTCCCTGCTGAACCAGCCAAGATTCAGACTGTCTATAGCTGGCTTTACTTGCTTTAACAAGTGTACAGTAGGTTTTGAGTGTCTTCTATTGCTTTGTTTTTTATGTTAATTCACCTAATTGGTAGATCTGACCATCCTTGTCATGCAAATAAAGTAGCATTGCATAAGATTATTCACATGGTAGTCTGCAAACCAATACCTTGCATTGCGCACATAGCATACATGCTAAAAATATAGACCTCAGAAGAGGAAAGTAATGTTATAGGGTTAAGGAGAATCCTCTTTCCCTGCAGGGTGTCTGTATCTTGCTTCATGTGCACACACATAGTGAAATAGACACTGCACAGATGTAAGCCACCCTTTGAATAAACTTCCTGTATAACACATACTGCTAATGTGCAGGCATTTGCTATGCTGGTTGGTAGATCTGATCACAGCCAATTTTAAGAGAAGATCACATTACAGTGACATCTGACCTGCAGGAAGTGATATTTGGGCTCCGCATGTTCCCTTTACTTTCATAGTTATAAGACATATTGTATTATTTCTATCAACTGTCTATTTTATTATAAGGCATTCCTGGCCAATGTGAATGCCATCATGTTGTATCACTGATTACACTGAATACATGAGATAGCTGAACTCTATTTATTCCTCACTGTGGCCTATATTTGGCTGCTCCTTTTTGGATATTAAATGTCTGTGACTTGGATTTGATCCTAGAGTGGTGAGATCTATGTGGAGGTGCCTGCTGATTCTCAAGCCACCTACGAGAAAGTAAGGACTGTATTTCAGTTATATTCAATAGACCCTTCTTTCAATCTCTTTTGAGGTTTACATTTTCTTTTAATCACGTCTGATCATTTTTATTGGTGCGTTTTTAGTGTTTTCAGTGAAAGTTAATCTGTACCCACATTGTATTGGGGTGCCCATTTGTCATGATTGCTCTTTATTGTACCTGTTATGTGGTTGTTGTGTTTGATCAATAAAGGGTGATGGGATGTATTTTTAATTTTTATATATATATATATTATATATATATATATATTTTTTTTTTTAAATATGACCACTTCATTCATTTCACACATTTTATTTAATTTAAAATGTTTTAATTGATGTTGAAAGCATTTTAAAATGTTGTTGCTCTTAAAATTATTTCTGTAAATCCCACTGCGGAATATCACTGACTTTTGGCATTTTTACAAATACTGGGAATGTTCTTTAATGTAATAATGTAAATAGGTGCATCACACAGGGTACAATATCTAAACATTTGTCAAAACTTTCCACAAAGTTTCATTCCCCCTCCTGCTACCTACCATGTCTAAACTGTAAAAAAGATGTGAGCACATATTTTAATCCAGTCCGGTCACTTGATGCTGCAGTTCTGGCTCGGGGAGTGCCCAGCAACATCCGGGTTCAGTGATGTCACCTATAGGCTCCCATATCCCAGCCATTGTACTCCATCCTCTCCCCTTCAGCAGCCACTCTGACACAGGTGGGCCAGGGCCGCAGGATCATGTGACTCGAGCGGATTAAAAATGGATAAGTATACAGATATCTTCCTTTTTTTTTTTTTTTTTTTTGTTTATACAGGTTGGATAGGAGGAGGGGGAGCAACATTTTTTAATAAAGATAGTGTTAGGCATTTCTTCCACTTTCAAGTATACCTAAAGCCAAAATTTGACAAAGAAAACCTCAAAGCATAGTATCAATTGAATAGCACCGCATCCCATTTTTTTCGCAAAGTAGCACAGAGTTGGGTGGTACTTTAAAGGTGCAAATTATGAGGAAACAAGGAAATATAACATTTCAAAGTTTTATGAAATTACAGTTAAAGAGGTAGACGTGCATAGTATAAAAGAACAATACAGTACTTCAGACTCATTTAGCATCATCTATGAATACAGCATGTTGGCATGATTCCCAATATGTTTTGCCTATTTGATAAAGGCTTTCTCAAGGGATGCTGTACACAGGGGTGAATGGAGCCTTGTATACAAGTGAAAAAAATATACAAATATATTTATATATATATATATATATATATATATAACAGACCAATTCATATAATGAGAGATCACACATGAACGTGTATGCTAGTAGGAGTCTCCACTTACCCTAGATGCAAAATTGCCAAGTGTAGTGCACTTTTAGTAAAAGAAAAGGCGCCTTTTCTTTTACTAAAAGTGCACTACACTTGGCAATTTTGTTCTTTTATACTACTGTATGCACTTCTACTTCTTTTTTTTTTAACTGTAATTTAATAAACTTTGACATTTTTTATTTCCTTGTTTCCTCATAATTTGCACCTTAAAAGTCCCACCCAACTCTGTGCTACTTTGCTAAAGCTAAAATAGTTTTTTAATAAAAAAGTAGTGTGAAAAACCCTGTCAGTTTTTAATTTAATTTTTTTTGCCATCGGTTTTTTTCCCTTCCTTCCTGTATTGTATTCCCAACAGGAAGTGAGAGGACATCTTTCCAATGTAAAGGATATCACCTCTGAGATAACTGTCCCCATTGTAAGATTTCCTCTATTCCTGTTCTGGTAGCAACTCAAAATTTTTGGTTTCTCCCTTTCCTGTCATTCCTGGTGACATTGGGGATCAGATCATGAAAGATATTAAAACCTGACAGAGTTTCTAACCTATCACCACTCTATCCAGATTGAACTTTGCATGTAGTTACACTTAGTGTTCCTAAACCCACAACAGTAAAATCATTCTGTATATGCAGTAAAGCATGCTTGTTATACTTACTGTGGAATCTACGGGGTTAATCCTCCGCATTGTTTAAATAGGCTGTTTGATCCTGTCTTCTCTGATCCTCCCCTCCTTCCACTGTTTCCTAATAATCCCTAATAATTTCCTTATAACACAGTCTATGGAGTCAGCACATGCTCAGTTTGGTGTGTATTGCTAGAGGTTTTTTTTTTACTTGGGAGAATGTATGTGATCATCACCGTGCCATTCAGCACTTTCCAGTCAAGAGGGTCAGGGGTCTTGCAGTGTCATAGGACAGTCAGAAAACTCCTCCTACAAGCATTAACTAGTGCTTGGCTGGACACTGATAGAAGTCCCAAGGTTGTTATATACTGTTGATGAGAAAGGGTATTTAGTAGTTTACATTTACTAAGATTGCATTTTCATGTTCTGTGGGATACGAGATATAGTGAATGCAGGGTCCTGGGTTTAGTAACACGTTAAAACAAATATGAAATTGGCAACTTAAAAGAATTGGTAGCCTTTCTCTACTCTCATTTGCATTTTAGTATATTGCACCCTCAAATGTTTGTTGAGCTTTCAATTAAATAATAATCAATTAAAAAGAAAAGATTTGAAGTATATCTAAAGCCAAAACTTGTTTGGATAGCGTAGGGAATGAATAAAAGCACAGTTTTTTGTGTTTTTTTTATTTTTTGATCTGTATACCATGGGGGAAAATGACCTTCACTTCCTGTCCTGAAGACATAACAGGAAGTAAGAGGATGTCTCTCCAAAATAATGGAAATCCCCACTTAAGCGGTTGCCAACAGAACCATTGTCCCCATTGGTAGAGCCCTCTATTCCTGTCCTGTAACAATGTAAACTTTGATTTTCCCTCACTTTCAGTCCTGTGACAATATTCACCAAGGCACATAGAGAAGGTGAATCTCCGCACTGGGCACACAGCAATAAAAATGTAACTTGGAGTTTGGCTTTTTGCTCCTCAATGCAAAACAAACAAGAATTTGCGATACATTTGGATACATTTTGAAGATAATTGTAATTTCCAAAGATTGATTTGGGATGCACAACATAAATGAACACAGAGATGCGAGGCCTGGATACAAACCAGCTGCTGAAAGCAGGAGAGGTTAACTTCCCAAAGGTGATTTAGTCACAGTAGGCATCCGCAAAGAACCCCCAAGGTAAAAGCCTCATGACCGTTGTAAGTAGAGCAATGGTGGAAAACTACTTGACGCTGGAAAGGCTGGTGGAGATGGTGTAGAGCAGGGATATGCAATTAGTGGACCTCCAGCTGTTGCAAAAGTCCCATCATGCTTGTGGCGATCAGTCTTGCTATATCCATGCTACACTGCAGTTAGGCAGTATTTTTTGATGGCTTTGTAACCATCAGGGAATAAAGTAGTTGGATAAAAGTTAGTGTGTCATACTCACAGGGATAAAACTAAAAGACATAGCTGTCATCCTAGATAATGCTCTGCATCAAAAAAGCACTGTACTAAGGTATTAGAGAATGCCATATACAGAACCCAGTGATCAATGCCACATTTTAAACGTGTTTCACCCTTAATGGACGTACTACCAAGGGAGTCATCAGGGACCTTTGCCCAGGGGGTTACACTACAGACAAGCCCCACATTATTTGGTCTGTTGGGGGTCTCAGTACTGCCTTCAAGGTGGTGCCAAGACTTGGCCAAACTGAATAGCTGCATATGAGCTGAGCAGTGGAATGATGAAGACTTGATTTAAAGTGTTGCTAAAGGTTTGATTCCCCCCCCCCCCCCCTTAAAATAATAAATACATCATACTTGCCTGCTCTGTGCAATGGTTTTCCACATAGCAGCCATGACCCTCTTCTCGAGTCCACTGCTGGTGCTTCTGGCCCCTCCCCCTTGCAGAGTGCCCCAATAGCAAGCTCCCTGAGGGCTCTAATTAATAGCAGTGGGAGCCAATGTCCCCCACTTCTGTGTCTCAGCCAATGAGGAGAGAGAGACACGGGAGAGCCGCTGCTCTCTTGCATATCGCTGGAGCGGGTTGGGCTTGGGTAAGTATTTGGGGGGGGGGGGGGCTGTGTGTGGAGCTGCACCCTTTACAACCTTTTACATTTTTCAACAAAATCTTTTTTACTTTAAAAAGGTTTAGTAACAATGGGTAAACCCTTCTCCAAAGAGAAGATACATTTATTCTCCTAGGACACGAACATAAAACTGGAGCATCCAATCTTTCAGATCCCTCCAGTAGTCAACCTGCCTAGTACTTCTAGCTCAAATACGTCAACAGCTACCCCGGTTACAAAAGCAGTAACCAAGAAGCAGGGCACAATAGAAGAATTGGGGGGAACTTCTCGTTTATCTTCCGACTCTGAGGAGGGGAATCTTAAGAGGAAGGAATGCAAATTGCAAATATTTATTTTTCTTATAGATGAGACTGAAGAATTGCTGAAAGCCATTCACAACACCCTAGAGCATTGATGGCCTACCTATGGCATCCAGAACCCTCCCGGTGGGCACACCAGCTATACTGGGAAGCTGCAGCCGCCATTGTCTGCCCTCTATAATCCTACCCCCACACAGCGAAGCTGGGGAAGTGAGAAGTGCAGTGGCGCTGTGACAAGGGGACTAGCGAGCGCGTGCTGTCAGGGTATTTCCCCCTCTGCCCCCCTTTTTCTGTCAAGCAGCGATGGACTGGGAAAGAGCGGCGCTTGCAGAGCTCGCCCCCTGCTCTGATTCCTCCTACCTCTCTATTGGTTGCAGCCAGGGACCAATGAGGCCAGGACAAGTACACCATTGCCATGTAGTCACAGAAGACTATGGGTCCATTTTAATGTCCAGCCCAGCATCACAACCCAGAGAGAGAGCGGAGTCATTGCTGCAAGAGCGAGAGACTGGAGCAGCATGCTGTAAGCCAGGGGACAGAGCGGCTGCAAGGATATCGCCCCTGCAGTGGCAGTTGCGGGTGTCGCCAGGGGCAACCAAGAGTGAGAGGACATCTGTTCGAAGGCAGCATTGTTGCTGGGATTGGTGAGAGGCCCTTGTGCCCATTATCTGTGGCTGTTTAGTAATTGCAGTGTTGGCACTTTGAAAAAAATAAGTTGGTTTTGTGTCGCAGTTTGGGCACTCGGGTTCAAAAAGATTCGCCATCACTGCCCTAGAGTATAAGAAGAAGAAAAAGTGATATCCATTCATATTCAACTTTATGCAGGTTTGTGGTCAAAACAGGTACAAACCCTTCCAGTACATCCCACTTTTAAGGAAAACATCCTTCCAGAATGGAAAGAGCCAGAGAGGGGGTTGTTCTTTCACAGCAATTTAAAATGAAGAGGATTATTTAAGGATGATGCCAGCATGTGGGACAAATGCCCCAAATTCGATGCTTCCCTGTCTAAAGTATCTAATAAGACAGATTTATTCTTTGAGGATGCTGGAGCCCTTTAAAGACCCAATGGATAGAAAAGCAGAAGGGTACTTAAAAGCTTGGGAACTGAGTCTGGTTACCTTCAAACCAGCCCTGGCCACTACATGCATGGCACAGTCAACTACACTCTTATCTAAAGGGGGACACTCAAATGGAGCAGATTCTCAAATCCTTACCATTACTGAACAAAGCAGTAACCTGTATAGCTGACGCTTTAATGGAGTCAATTGGATTCATGGCCAGATCCACAGATCTCTCAATGCGACCAGGAAAGCAATTTAATTGAAGACGTCACCAGGAGACCCAACATCCAAATCAAAACTCTGCACACTTTCTTTCCCAGATGAGCTTCTGTTGGGTGCAGAGCTGGTGTTCATTTTAAAAAGATCAGAGGACAAAAAGAGGGTTCCAGATCCCCAAGAAACAGCAGTCAGAGAAAAATTGTCATTCCTTCAAGCACCAACAACCAGACTTTTTAACCCTCCCCCCAACCCAAGGATAAATCCCAATTGCTCGGAGGGCCAGGTGGAAGAGGGGGGCTTTATTAATCCTTGAATCTCATTTTTTGGGGATGCTGGTTAGAATTTGATTGCAAGCCCCCCAGAGTTTTTTTGCTACGTTGCTTACAAATGATCTTGAGCTATGGCTGTGCTATCCCCTGTTGGGGAGAGACCAGGGGGAGGTTTACTCCCATATATTCCTGTGGAAAAAGTCTTCTGGGACTATCCACTTAATTCTGAACCTCAAATGTGTAAGCAAAGCGGTGAGATACAAGAAGTCTAGAATGGAATGGATGTACTCCATGACAATTGTCATCTCCAAAAGTCTTCACAACTATCCTGGACGCATCAGGAGTGCATACCATGTGGAGTGCATGGGTCAGGACAACATAATGCACAGGGCAGTAGACAAGAGTACAAAAAAGTACCGTACAAAAATTCCCTGCAGTAGGGAACCCCTCCTCCCAGTACAGATTTCCCTTCCAATACAAATCTTCCCCCAGTATAGCTCCCCCAATGAAACCTACTAAGCAGACCAGATAATTCAAAGTGAGGTAAGTCTCTTGGCTGGGCCTTGTGACCGAACCTAAGGTGAGCCTTCCTCTCTGCTGCCTGTTTCTGAGGTCTAACAAACAACAGGAGCAATGACTGCAACACTTTGGGTCCATGACAACTGTAAATGATAGGTGCTGCACTGCGGACACTCTGGGGGTGAGAGGTTTGGACCCACTTATCTATGCCCCTGTACTTCAGTGCTAGTTGTCCTGTGCATCCAGGGCATTCCCATAATTGGTTACCTAGACAACCCCTTGGATAGAACAGTTAACACAGACTTTGTCAGGCAGGTCCAGACTCTACAAAGGTTTTGTTCGACCCTAAACCTTGAGAAGTCAGCACTAAAACTGATTCATTGCTTGGAGCATCTAGGTCTCCTTTTGGATGTTGCTCAGTCCAGAGGTTTTTTTCCACATGACAGACTTCAGATTCTCTGCTCTCAGATTCAGACTCTACGGTCGAAGCCATTCAACCACCCTCTTCTGCATAAGAGTTCTGGGCCCGATGGTTGCCTCACTCAAGGAAGTCATATTTGCTCACTTCCTTTCCAGACCGTTGAATTCAACATTTCTGGCTTTGTGGGATGGTTCAGTCTCTGGATCAACTAAACACCTTACACCCCAAACTATGTTATTCCTGGCCCGGTGGCCCAAGAGTACCATTCTGGAGTCAGGAAAATCTTCCTCCTGTGCTCCCAGAAGATTGTTTGGATAGATGCTAGCTGATGGGCTGGGGAGAAGTGCTAGACACCCTAACAGAAGCCTATCTTTCCATCAATATTCTGCAGCTCTGAGCAGTCCGATTGTCCCTTTTTAATGCTGGACCACTTTGCTGCAGGTCCATCTGATCAGAATCCAGTTGAAGAACACCACAGCAGTTCTTCCTTTGACTTTTAAAAAGGGAATTGTACTTGCATCCCTTTGTCCAGTTCCAGTACATGCCAAGGAGATGTGGTTATAGTTGTTTGTTTTATCCTTGCAGCGCTACATCTACCTTTAGTCAGACGAAAACTGGCCATAAACGATTCAATCCAATGGAACATATTCCCTTTCCCATACTTTCAAGGTGGATGAAGGAATCTTCCCCACTGCTCTACTGTATGTGGATAGTGGGACTTCTCCGCTCCAGAGTACACTGATCAGTACTGCAGCTGACTGGCTGAAAGCTCTGATGGGACATAAGTTTTTCAACATTCCTGTTTGAGAGTAGTTTATTGCTAGTTCATTACTAGGTTTCTAAACATATTTAATGTTTCTGGGCAACCATGTTTTACAATTCGACAAACAACAGTTCAATAAGTAGAATGAAATTACCTTTTGAAAAAGACCAAACATGATGCACTTTGGATATATACATCTTTTAGGACTTGGTGACCAGTTTGCTTGCTATACATTATAGCCTATGTGTGTCTGGTATCAAATTAAGCATGATTGACATACATTTGGGTAGACGTTTGTTATGACTGTCATTTTATCAAGATAATACAAGGCAAACCTTGTATTATCTTTTAAACAACACCCTATAGATAAAGGAGAGATCTTGAATAAAAACACAAGAACATTTTTTCTTTTTCAATCATTTATTCAATAAAAATGTTATTAGATGTATTAGCACTGTGGGAAAAGTACACCTTTGATCTCAGAAGCTGGCTTGTCCCCATTAGAAAAAAATATATACTTCTTGTTTTTTTTGTATGCATTATGCATATCTGCCCTCCAGTCTCTGACATTGACTACGTGAATTTGTGATCACTCCTTCATACAGAATTCCTTCATTTGCAATATGTTTGTGGGTTTTCTTACAAGAATTTCAGATTTCAAATCCCCTGCCGCCTCCCCCAGAATTTTATTGCAATTTTAAATACAGCCTTGATTGACTAGGCCAGCCCATAACCCTCTGTCGTTTTTGAGTAGACCTCTCTGCATTATGTATTCATGGGTTTACTAGTGTGATTCAGATCATTATCTTACTGAAAAATTAATTCTTAGTTCAACTTTCAGACAGATGGCCTCCTTTTTATCAATCATACTTTGATATAATGCAGCTCTAGAGTTGAGTTAAAGTGTTACTAAACCCAGGACCCTGCATTCACTATATCTGGTCTCCCACAGTACACAGAACATGGAAATGCAATAGTGATGGTAAATATAAACTGCTAAATACCCTTTCTCATCAGCCGTTGGAGCAGTCTTGTGACTATCGTGTCTGGTTAAAGCTTGTAGGAGGAGTTTTCATTCTCCTCTGACTGTCCTATGAGGCTGCAGGACCCCTGATTCTTTGTCTGGACAGTGCTGATTGGCTCTGTGCTGATCACATGCATCCTCCCTTGAGAAAAAAAAAATCTAGCAATACACACCAAACTGAGCATGTGCAGCTTTTCCCTAGCCGCTGTTCTATCAGGAGATATATTGGGACGATGGAAGAAAGGGAGGAACAGTGAGGACAGGATCAAACAGTCTTTTTACACAATGCAGAGGATTAACCCCTTAGGTTCCACAGTGAGTATAACAAGCATGCTTTACTGCATATACAGAGTGATTTTACTGTTGTTGGTTTAGTAACACTTAAATGACTGCAAGCTTCCATGGTGCTAACTCCAAACCATAACAATTTTACCACCATGCTTCTCTGTTTGAGGTTTTTCTTCTGAAATACGGACTTGCTACAAACAGGTCTACCGTTGTTGTGACTAAACCGCTTATCCTTATAGGCCCACAATGCATGGTTTCAGAAAGCCTAGTCTTTGCATATATGTTCAATGGCAAACTGGCACACCTCTCATACAGGTACATTGATGAACCTTTACTCATTGTTAAGGGCTCTTTCACATATGCGGGGGCCGTTCAGGTCCGCCTGTCAGTTTTTCAGGCGGACCTCAACGGACGCTCCATGTAGCTCCTATGGAGCAACGACATCTGATCCGCTCTGCTAAATCCAGACAGATGGAAGCCCTAATTTCCATCCATCGATTGAATGGGATGAAAACGGACAGGGGGATCCATTTTCATCTGATCCCCCATATAGGAGAGTGGGGCTCTGACAGGTCCATCTCTGCACAGTGAGCGGAGACGGACCTGTCATCTGTTGGCTCAGCGTGGATCAGCGGATCAATCCTGCTGAGCAAGCGGAGTGCGTGAAAACAGACAAGCATGTGTGAAAGAGTCCTAATGCTTGAATGTTGACACCAACCGTTAAAAAAGTTACCTACAGATCCTGTGATGACCTTTTGTGGTTCTTGGAGACTTCTTTTAGTATCAGGTGTTAGCTCTTGGGCTAAATTTGCAAGTCTGGCCATTTTTTTTTTTTTTTTTTTTTCATTTTTTTAGCAAAAAATAAACAACCCAGTGGTGATTAAATACCACAAGTTTTATCTGTTTTAAAAACAATTTCAGATGGGTACAGTGTTGCATGATTGCGCAATTGTCATTCAAAGTGCAACAGCGCTGAAAGCTTAAGATTGGCCTGGGCAGGAACGGGGTGAAAGTGCCCAATGGCCAAGTAGTTTATTGCCCTTTAACTTAAATGTACACAGTTTTGATTGATTTCTGGAATTTTAAAATCTAGATCTGATTGTTATAAATGATCTTCCATAAACCAGTGTAGTTTAGTTTGTAGTAGATATTCACAGTCGACTGGACTGGTTCTGCATTGTTGATGATATTCACAGCTTATCCAGTTGTTCAGTTTTAAAGCATGTCAGCCCAGTATTCATAGCAACATAGATAACTCTGTCACATGAATCCGGCCACCAACAAAGTGCCCAGTCAGATGTTGAATGCCCAAGAACAGGATGAGTGGGGTGAATGTTTGTGAAAACGCCCTGTTCTAGTTAAATAATCCAATCCTATGATGCCAGGAAGTCTGCAACAGGTGTTTTTCATTTTACTTGGGTGAAGGTGTGTCAAGGTTGTCAAATTGCCTAGGTAGAGATGTTAAAAATGGATTGTATATCATTGAAAGAGGCAGGAGCAACCCCTTTTAAGGAATGGTTCCTCCATTTAGACATAGCTGACCTCTTTAATGCCTCTTGCACACCAGTTGTCTTCTCAAAATGTTCACCTCTCCATCCTTGAACAAATGTCCCTTTTGCCTTAAAGTGGTTCTAAAGCCTTCAGATCCTGTGTAATTTATTTTTTTCTTTTAACAGTTTCCAGAAAAGGGGAGTATTATAGTCATCCATAGTTACTTGGGTATTTTTTACTCCTTACAAGTTTTGATTGCTTTAATCAAATCTTGTTGGTTAATCTCAAGTGTACCTTTTTCATGTTTGTTTTTGTCTTCCAGTTACCTGTAGTCATTAGGGTACCTAGGCTGCAGTACTCTGCTCTGACATTGTGTGAAATACCTATGTCCTTGTTGGGCTTTGGAGATATAATTGTGCCTGGTAAGTGAGAAATAAGTTTGCGTATATGTTGTTTGGTGCACCCCCTTCATATAACCCTCTGCTTTATATGTTGCTATGCTCTCTTGTGTAGACTTGTTAGACTGCTTTTCTAGGCAATGATGATGTGAAGAAAACCCTTTAGACAGGTAGTTTAACACTCTGCAGAAACATATTTGGAAGCTGCGTTACTTGCCACTTGTCTTGTAGCTTTTTTACAGCCAGCCTTGGGATCCAGGCACCCCTACTATATTGCACAGCCAGGCCCCATACTCCTCTATGCTGCAACACAGTCATGCTCTCTGCTTGTTGAATAGACAGAGCAGAAGCACAGAGTCCGTTTTTATTATTTTTATGTGCAGTATAGCAATGTAGCTTGTTTAGTGATGGCCCTCCTCCCTAAATGCTTATTTATAGGAGGCTGATTGAACACAATGAAATATTTTCACTGCAATGATGGGGAAGTGAGGGCCCTCTATTAACTGAACTGAATGTTTAGCCTGCGATAGACAAAGCACAGCTTCACTTTGAGATGAACTGTTTATTACAAAGGTTGATCTTACCTTTCTCTTAACTAGAGAGCTAATTGCATAAGGTTACAGCAGTGTTTCTCAACACCAGTTGTACAGTCACTCCAGTAGGTCATATTTTCAGGACCTCTTGCTTAATTTAGTTAGAGATTAAATCGACAGTGAACCATAGGTAAGGATATTGCAGAGCTGCATGGGCGCTTGTAACCCCTAAATAACAATTTAATGCAGGACAGCTACGTTTAATTCAGTATGTGATGTTTGTCTTCTGATTTTTTTTTTTTTTTTGTTTTTTTTTAGGTCTCTTGGTTGCTTACTGCAAAAGATTTGATGTTCGATCAGCCTCTTCAAGTATATATTATATATCCTGCACCATAGGTAGGTGCTGCATGTAAAAATGTCTAAATATAGCCAGGAATATTAATGGACTGAGTTCACATAGACTATAGTTTGTAAACCATAGTTTGAAGCGCAATGTGTATAACTTTTTTTTTTTTTTTTTTTTTTTTTTTGATGCGAGCATGCAGTTAATGATGAAAATGGCCACAACATTTGGCCAGTAGAACAATACAAACTGGACAGCATGCAGTTTGTCTGTATAGTTACTAAACCAAGTATCAGTACTGGGTAAAAGGGTGGACACGAGAAGAAACAAAGACAAATGGCGGTTGTTAACCAATGACCCTCCAATTAATTCTTCCATCCACTTAAAATATAAGCTCAGTGGGTCTCCACAATGAACGATATTATGAGAATGGAGGACAGGCTGGACAATGGAGACATTAGACAAATATAAGGTTCTATAGACCTGGCTCCGCTTCTCCGCCTCTGATACTCTCACCAGATTGCTAGGGCCCCAACAAGGTCCTTCCTCACGTTAGCCCTAATATTGGGCATATCGAATGATCCTGTATAGATCGGATTGGCAATCCTGCGGGACTGGGACCATCCAGCAGACCCTTCCCCCTCCCCTCCCCTCCCCTCTCCTTTCTCTGTCTCCTTCTTTCCTCCGTCTATCCATCTCTTTATTCCCTTCTCCACAGCTTTCCCGCCTCCTCTTGCTGTCTTTCAACCCTCTTTAACTTTAAGTGAAACATAGAGCAATGTTCTTATACTTTGAAATAGTTTTACTGATATAATGAGTTTATCTGTTACACAAATATTGTGTTCTCTTTTGCCACGAGCCCTACTGTGGGCGATAGCCAATGAGTGGACTCACGGATATCTGACGACAATTACCTCTCTATTTTTGTATTGTGAATTTTGTTTTCAATAAAAATGATTTTCAACTCTAAAATTAAAATATATTTTACACTATAACCGCTAAGGTCTCCCCTCTTTCCTTTTGTATGGTAACGTTATATGTAGCTTTCAGCAGTCTTTGAGCAGCCTGCTGAATCTCTTAAGGCATCCTTCAACTCAAGTCTTGGAGTTCCGGACACAGATCTTCATGGGATTGTTGACTTTTCAATTTAAACAAGCTGTTTAGCTTTGAGAGGCAAATGGTTAGCCCAACCTCTGTGCTCAATAGTTTAGGTTTTGGTCCAGCCAATTCTGTGTTCTGTAATAATGTGGAGGTTGGTGGTAGGAACTCCTAAACGTAACTGGGGAAACAAGAGGCTGACGCTACCTAAAGTGTTGGCAGGATAAAGCTCCTTTCACATGGACTGTCCGATCAGGTCCGCCTGTCCATTTTTCAGGCTACCCTGATTGGACCCTGCCATGTCCTCTATGGAGCGGGGGTTGCCAGCAGAAACCTGCTGCCATCAGATCCGATCCTGTACACCAAAGACAGATGGATGGTGGTCCTATTTTCCATCTGTCCGGTGAATCGGATGGCATTGGATGGAAACGGACAGGTGGTTTGTTTGCATCCAACTGCCCCATAGAGGAGAGCAGGACTGTGTCCGTGTGCGCACTGCATAGCGGAGCAGACATGGACCTGACATCCGCCTGCTCAGCGGGGATCAGCTGAGAGATCCCCCACTGAGCAAGTGGATTCCACTTAGCGGACACGCCCATGTGAAAGGGGCCTAAAGGGTAAGTATTTGTTTACAGATAGACCTGTTTAGTGGATTTTCATTATTTTCTGACTGTGTTACTTTAAAGTAGAATATAACGCACAAAATAAATGCTCACTGGTAGGGTTTTTATGAAAGAAGACACCATACTGGTCTCTGCTCTCATAAATGCTTCTCCCTGCCTGTCATCATTAATGTACATGGAGCCATGCATGCGCATCTATGCGTACTTTCACAGCACCCCTCCTATGCCATGATGATGTGATTCCTGTGCACATGCATGGGCGTAATGCCATCACTGCCCAGCCAATCAAGTGGCTGAACAGACTAAACCCAGAAGGAAGACCAGGAGAAGATGGAAGCACCTGTGATAAGCGGGAGCACTGACAGCGCAGTCCTGGAGGGAATGGTTTTACAGCTAAGACTGCTATAATGTGCTCATATGAGGGGAACATTATGGCTGACAGCTCCTGGAGGCCCATTTAATAATAATAAAACAAAAATAAACTAGCAGAATTTAATTTGGCTCTAACTTAAAATTTATATATTCCCTTAATTGACCTTTTGATTATTTTTAATTTGCAGCTTATGCTGTGGGGATGGTCTTGACATTCATCATTCTAATGGTGATGAGGACTGGCCAGCCAGCTCTCCTGTATCTAGTGCCATGTACTCTTCTGACTAGTTCTGTTATTGCCTGGAGAAGAAAGGAAATGAAGAAGTTCTGGAATGGAGGAAGTTATGAGGTATGGCAGTATTTACTCTGATATCAAACTTGTACTGAAAACCTCTAATCACAGCTGTGCTAAATCTATGCCACAAGCTATTTTCTAGACTACCCTCTGCCTCTACACTTTCTGGATTCATTTCACTACCACATGCCTTATAAGAACATTATAAAATTATGTTCACAAATCTGTCATTCAAATTCACAGACCAAAATGAACTAGACCTTTCTTCATGACTTCTATTACGTAGTTACATAGTCTGGTTGAAAAAGACGCAAGTCCATCTAGTTCAACCAATAAAAGGGGAAAAAATATCCTAAAAAAAAATCATACAATCCTATATACACAGTTGATCTAGAGGAATGCAAAAAACTCCAGCAAAGCATGGTCCAATTTGCTCCAATAGGGGGAAAAAAACTCCTTCCTCCTTCCCCGAGAGGCAATCAGATATTCCTTGGATCAACTTTACCTATAAATGTTAGTATCCAGTTATAATATGTACATTTAGGAAAGAATCCATCTACTGAGCTGGCCAGAACCAGCTCTTGAGGAAGTCTATTTCACATTTTTGACAGCTCTTACTGTGAAGAAACCTTTCTGTATTTGGAGATTACGTCTGGGGGAAATAAGTTTTAAAGAGCGCTCCCTTGTCCTCTGTGATGCCCTTAAAGTGAATAACTCAACACCAAGTTCACTATATGGACCACTTATGTTATTTATATATGTTGATCATATCCCACTTAATCTCCTCTTCTCCAGAGAGAATAAATACATTTGGTTCCATAAAAATCTATCTGGTAGCATTATTGGGCCTGTAGGTATAAACTGGCAGTCAGATGTTCTTGTTATCTTCATTCCAGACAGTCCTCCCATACATAATACCACCTGCTATCCTATAATATTCCCCTTAGAAGTTTTTTTCTACCCAATTTAAATTGTATTTTATTTGTTGGCATTTTTAAAGGTAGAGGCAAAAGCATGTCAAACAAGAGACAGAAAAAAGATGCAATCTAATACAGTTCAAAGTCTGTCAAAGTTAGATCAGCAATGTTACTTGAATATATACAGCCCATGTAGTATATTCCTTCAATCCGAATAAATGAGACCCTGTGATGTTGGGACCATGAAACGGCCATGTATTTATCTATTTTACAAATATAGTAACAATGGTGGGGTATCCCACCACCAGCATCTAATATGATCAGATTTTCTCATGATGTTTCACAGATAGGGGTATAGCATATGAAAAACATAATTGTAACTTAGTTCCTGTAGATATTCTTTTATAGTGGGGGGGGGGGGGGATGTAGAGACCCATTTGATGGCTAATGTTTTGGGTCCAGAAAACAGTCCTGTAGAAACTGCTAGAGATTCATATTCTTCCAGGGAGGAGTCAAAATTCCATAGGGTGTAGGTGATGGGGCCGACCTCCAGTAGGGTAGCAGTTACATGATTTAGGGTTGTAATAACTTCTGCCTAGTATCTTTGAGCTTGGGATCCTGCCATAGGAGGTGTTTCAAATTTGCTGCAGCAGAAGTCGGAGGTTAGCTCTATTCTATAAAGGAATTTTCATATGCGGTATATTCTAAGTAGACTAAAAAGCAGTGTCAGCCTGTGAAAGAGAGATAAAGATAAGGATTGGATGGCTTTTAGGATATCTTCCCAGATTCATCAGATATTGGACTGAGATCACATTTTTGTTTAGGAAAGGAAATTTGAGCAGGGATTTAAAGTGATATTAAAGTTTTTTATTTTTATTTTTTTTCTCTAATTTTCTATGTAATACTTGCCTGTTCTGTGCAATGGTTTTGCACAGAGCAGCCCCAATCCTCCTCTTCTCAAGTCCCCCCGCCAGCACTCCTAGCTCCTCCTCTTCAGTGAGTGCCCCCATAGAAAGTCACATCCTATGGGGGCACGCGTGCAGGCTCACTCTCGAGCTGCCTTGTCTGCATCTATTGACACAGACATGATGGCTTGTCCCCACTCCCTTGTCACAGGATTTGATTTACAACAGCGGGTGCCAATAATTCCTGCTCCTGGCAATCTGACCAGTGATGAGGGACCGAGCTGGGAGAGCTGCTGTTCTCAAGTACAGCACTGGATCAGGAATGGGCTCAGGTAAGTATGGAGGGGGCAGGTGGAGCTTCTGTTACACAGAAGGTTTTTAACCTTAATTCATAGAATGCATTAATGTAAAAAAAAAAAATCCTAGGCTTTAGAACCACTTTAATCCCCTTAGGCCCCTTGCGCACAGGCGTCATAATTTACTGATGTTTACTCAGGAACTTGTGACGCCCATAGACGATTAAAATTCTCCTACATTGCCAGTATTGTAGTATTCTCATTTATACTTATGATGCCCGTGTGCAAGGGGCCGAGACAAGTAAATGCGAGTAAATGGCTGCACTCAAATGAAGACTTTCTGTTTTTGATTTACTGCTTTGTACTCAATCATGTATTACTGATCTTTACTCAGCTGTGTGCAATGTCCCATAGACAACAATGCATCTTATTTCAGATCAGTAAAAAAAAAGCATGTTTTACTCCCGTGTGCAACAGGCTTTGGCTGTTCTCTGCTGACTTTTGTGCTGGCCACACGCAGTCAGATTTTCCTTTTAAGATTGGTCAAATCAACAAACCTGACAAACTGTGTAGTCTTTAAAGTGATTGTAAGTCTCTTTTTTTTTTTTTTTTTTTAGTTAAAAATAACAAACATGTCATACTTGCCTGCTCTGTGTAGTGGTTTTGCACAGACCAGGCCTCTCCTGGCCCCTCCCTCTTGTTGAGTGTCCCCACAGCAAGCACCTTGTTATGGGGGCGCCTGAGCTGAGCCACAGCTCCCTTTGTACATTAGGACATAGAGCCATGGCCTGCCCCCTTTCTCTTATTGGCTGGCTGACTTTGACAGCAGCGGGAGCCAATGGTGCTACGCTGCTGTCTCAGCCAATGAGGAGGGCATGGTCTAAAGCCTAAACGCTTTCAATTTGTATGCCATATGGCAAGCCCTTGCACTACATAGTTGAAGGTATTTCTAAAGGAAATTGAATAAGAAAATTGTATAAATTATGGCCAGTCTAAGTGTCTACCTGATAGGATGTTCTTTTAATGGATTGTTCAAGTATGTCTGTCTAATCAAATCTGAAGCAATCTGCATGTTTCTTTTGTCCCAAATTAAAGCAGTAGTAAACCCATCCATTTAACAGTTTAAAAAACAGTTACATTTCTGGCACGTGCTGGAAATGTAACACTCCCATTGGTTGTGCTCTAAACCAAACTGTCAAACCATCCAATGGCTGGTGTCATAGCTGATCACATGTGCAGCATCATGTCAGTTGTAGATTAAACAGAGGCCAAGATGGCAGCTTCCATGGTTGAAAATGATAGGAGGGTTTACTACCACTTTAAGTTCAGTGGGAATGCAAAAGCAGTTTAGAAGGAACATTGAATGCTGCATTTATTCAGATTTTAATTCAGCCACAGTTATGGGTAGTAGGCTTCAAATGTCTATTGACACGTTTACAAATGTACCCAAAACCCTTAAAACAATACAGATATCTGATTGGTATTAGGGTCTGTTCACACTGTTAAGCTTAGTTCACACTATTGCTCATTGGATGTGGGTTTCACCCCATCCAATTTGCATGTCAGGAGCCTGTGACCGGCTCTCCATGTAGCCGGTTCACACATCTCTGGGGCGGCTGCGGAGCGAATTGCACAGGAGTCCTGTGCGTCTTCTGGTCTGTTTTCCGTTCCTAATTCTGACCGTAATCGGACCTGAAACGGTGAACAGGGACGCATTGGACCCCTGCTGTGAGCCGCACCGTATGGCAGTGTGAACCCAGCCTCAATGTTTTGCAGCAAGGCATGCAGAAGTGCAACACTAAAGTACTGTATGTATTTCCTAAGTAAGTGTAAAGCCATGTCAGACTGTTGGTTCTGGCAAGATTTCATCAAGAGAATTACTGAGGTCCAGCTGACACCATCCCTAATAGGCATTGCTCCCTCTATGGTTGAAACACTAGAATTTTGGTCCCTAGCGAGAGATCTGCATCAGAGCAATGCCTCTACGGTGAAGGAGCAGTAGGATAAGAGAAGGTAAGGGGGTCACATAGCAACATGCCACGTAGGAAAGGCTTTTTATTTAGAATCCTGTTTAAGCTTAATTTGGACATATTCTCTTGGAGTACGAATTCAACCACTAATAATTTTGATTTCAGTTACTTGTGGTTTTCGCTGTAAATGAAAGACCAATTCAAACTCTGATGTCTTATTACTATTTTAAGTGAACTGAAATCATTCTTTGTTGTATATATTCAGTGGTCTAGTTACATATTCTTTCTGCAACCTCTTATTGTTTTTATTTTTTAATTGTTTTAGATAATGGAGCAAACAGACAACGCTGTTAATGAAGAAAATATTATTACAGGCGAAGCACAAGACGTTCAGTGACGTAATCATTATGCTGCTATGAACTTATTTTTTTTTTTAATCTGGTATTTTCAGATAGGTTTAGAAATCTTCTGCTGTATTCTCCCTATTGAAATTGTAATCTGAATATATTTTCTAGATTTTTTTTTTTTTTTTGTATGTATGTAAATTCGGAATGGGAGGGAGGTTTATGAAAAAAATTGTAATATATTTGTTACTGGCTAACATGGTACAATATACGTTCCACTTCTAATGTTGGAAGATCTATTTCTAATACATTGTGCCTTACTTCAGATTAAAAAGGTCTTTTTTGATCTTTGCACTATAACAAAAGTAGGCAACAGTGGTGTCATCCAACCCTTCCACTTTAGGTTGCCCTAAAGGGGAACTCCTTACTAGTGTTTAAAAATAAGGGTTAGACTCGTTTGCTAATGGCTGACATACTTGCTCCAGGTTGAAAAGTTTACTTCTTTTTTTTTTTTTTTTTTTTTTATATGGTCAGTGCACAAAAAAAAAAAACAGTTTTAGAAGGACAGAGTCACACATGGAAACGTCTCCTGACTCTGCCTTAGTCCAATGCATTTCATACCACTGGTTACAGGAGAGCTCTTAGGTGCAGCCCTGTAAATTCAAGTGTACAGTCTTTGCTACTAGTACACCCGAATTGCATAACAGGATGGCTTACAGCTGAAATGTAAGATTTGAGTATGCCTTTACAACTTGACGCATTGCATGTTGTGTTTTAGTCATTCAGCAGGTAGAATGTGCCAGAATGCTGTGGGGAATCTCTGACAAGGCAATTATGCTGGAGGAATATGTTAACAATTAAGTACAGCTCCTGATGAGTTTGTGGAGGTGAGCTTTAGCTCATCCCTATTCATACCTTCTGGAGTGGAGTTTCATTTTAAGCCAGCCATATACTATATATGCCTGTACAGATATAGTTGTGTCATGTTCTATTCTTTACTAACACAGACATACAGTGGTTTTGTTAATATTATTTGAATTGCTGTCAAATACTCTGAATCTTGTTAATTTAAAACTGTGTATTCTTAAGATATCTGAGACATGGAGTGCACAGTACTTTACCTTTTGGCACCAGAAACGCATGTGAATTCCTGTACAGGCAACCATGTCTTCCCAAATATATCTTCCCAGATATTTATAACAACCATTGTTGCCCCATAACATAAATACCAGACCTACTCCAGAACATTTAAAGGGGTTGTAAAGTCAGAAGGTTTTTTTATCTTAATGCACTCTTACGCATTAAGATAAAAAGCCTTCTGTGTGCATCAGCCCCCCTGATACTTACCTGAGGTCCCTCTCTGTCCACTGATGTCCACGAGTGTCTCAGCCATCCGAGATTCTCCCTCCTAATTGGCTGAAATACAGCAGCAGCGCCATTTGCTCCTGCTGCTGTCAATCCACGTCAGCTAGCCATTCAAGAGAGAGAGGGGGCAGGGCCAGGTCGGGGCTCCATGTCTGAATGGACACAGGGAGCTGTGACTCGGCTCGGGTGCCCCCATAGCAAGCTGCTTGCTGTGCGGGCACTCAACAGGAGGGAGGGGCCCGGAGTACCGAAGAGGGACCCGAGAAGAGGAATACGGGCTGCTCTGTGCAAATCCACTGCAACAGAGCAGGTAAGTATAACATGTTTGTTATTTTTAGAGGAAACAAAAAAACAAGACTTTACAATCACTTTAATGCATTCTATGCATTAAGATAAAAAACCTGTGTGCAGCAGCCTCTCTCAGCCCCCCTAATACTCACCTGAGCCCCATCTAGATTCAGCGATGTAGGAATGTATCGGCTGCCCGGGACTCCCCTCCTCATTGGCTGAGACAGCGGCGCCATTGGCTCCTGCTGCTGTCAATCAAAGTCAGTCAGCCAATGCGGAGAGAAAGGGGATGGGGCTGGGCCGGGCCGCAACTCCATGTTTGAATGGACACAGAGCTGCGGCTCGGTTGCCTCCATAGCAAGCTGCTTGTTGTGGGGGTACTCCATGGGAGGGAGGGGCCAGGAGCAATGAAGAGGGACCTGAGAAGAGGAGGATCCAGGCTGCTGTGTGCAAAACTACTGCACAGAAGAGGTAAGTATAACATGTTTGTTATCTTTAAGTAAAAAAAAAAAAAAAAAAAAAGAGACTTTTTATATCACTTTAAAGTTAACCCCCAGGATAGCCCTTAAAATTAACCTTAAACCCTTACCTTAACCCACCAATCCTAATAATATGAAAATTAACTTTTAAAAATGATTCTTTTTCCACTCTCTGAACCAGTAATCTTAGATACCTAATTCCTGGAACTAAGCCTGAATATAAGCCTTTAGCCTACTTCCTAGTGCAAATATACATCAACCCCTAACAATTTAATATAAAATGTTTTATAGATCTACTGTATGAAAAAAAAGTTGAGGCACTCACTGTACTAAAGCCGGTCATAAATGGAGTGATTTTCTTTCCTGCAACCATGGGAATAGCTTGATTTTCCCATCAACAGAGTCAGTGTTGATAGGTGAATCCTTGCTACGGTGCCACTGTGTTCTCCCAGCCGGGGGGCACAGTGAGCTGTCCCTGCCAGGAGAACACAATAATTACTGCTAGCGGCTATAATAACCGCTAGCAATTATCGCATGTAAAAATCTGACAGGCTCGGTGTACCCAAGTTGATCAGTCAATCAACTTGGGTACATTCAGCCTGCCCTTACCTTGCTGAACCAGCCGATATTCGAACCATCTATGGCCACTTTAACTGTGCGATGTTAGTATAACAATCTATATCTACAATCTATGTCAGTGTTCTGACGAGGGGGACATCGATCAGCTGCTGGTTTTCCAGCATGCCCATTAAACAGGACAGGCTGCAGTACGCACTGACCAGACGTCAGCCAGTTTCTGTTGAACCGGCCAATATTTGGCTAGTGTGTACCAGCCTTTAGGCTGGGTTCACACTAGTGCGAATTTGATGTGGGTTTGCCACATCCAATTCACAATAGAAGGAGATTGTAACCGGCTGTCTATGGAGCCGGTTCACACATCTCCGCAGCCGCTCTGGTGCGAATTTGTGCAGGGGTCCTGTGCATCTTTTGGTCTGTTTCAGGTCCGAATTGAGCCCAAAATTCAGGATGAAATCGGACCTGAAACGTTGAACGTGGACGCACAGGACCCAGGCTGTGAGCCGGAGAGTGCTGCAGTATGAACCCAGCCTGAGATATTGAGGGAAATTTTCAAAACTAGAGCACAGTCCAGACCACACATGGCAACCAATCAATGTCTATCTTCAGCTTGTTCAGTTAAGATTTGAAAATGAAAGGTAGAAGCTGATTGGATGCCATGCCCAGGCACTATAGATTTCGGCTACTCCAGTTTTGGGAAATTCCCCTTATTGGCCTTTACACTAATTGGACACTTTCATTTACTTCGACCCATGTAGAGTACTAGGCAAATAGCACTTTTTATGACAGATAAAAGTTGCTTCTGTTTCCTGGAGGTTGTATATACGCACAAAAGTAAGAACATTTTAAACAGGCAGAACCTGTAATTTGACACACACCTCAGAACAACCACTGTGTCTGTCTTTTTGTTTTTTGTTTTTTTAAACGATACAATAAAGGGTTTATGCTCCCAAATCTACATAGCTTTCTATGCTTGTATTATGCTGGAGTTGTACGTTTACAAAAAAAATATAAGCCTGTCTAGATACATACAAGCTTGTGTCTAGAACTGTATATAACCCACTGTTAAGCCATTTACTTTATAAATCTAAACTTGAAAACCTATGTTTATACTGTTGGAATACAGGTGCTTTTTGAGTTCAAAGTTTGAATCCAAGCAGTTCCTAACAACCTTGACTATTAAAGCAGAGTTCCAACCAAAAGTGGAACTTCCGCTTTAAGTGTTGGTGACCCCCCTGACATGCCACAATTGGCGTGTCATTTTTTTTGGGGGGGGGGGGGGGGATACCTGGTTTTGACAGGTACCTAGCTCCCACTTCTTCTCCTGGCTCAGCGGCGCCGGAAGGAAGTTCACCTCTCCCCCCTCCCGCCCGGCAATCTTCTGGGACATTTTCACAGGTCCCAGAAGATTGCCCGGCCAGTCAAAGCGCAGCTCGCGCATGCGCAGTGCGTGCCCGGCTTTGAAGCCACAGCCGGACACCCAAAGGGGAGAGGAGCGAGGCAGCAGACGGCCGCATCCCTGGACCGGGGGACAGGTAAGTGTCTGATTATTAAAAGTCAGCAGCTACACTTTTTGTATCTGCTGACTTTTTTTAAGTGGTTGGAACTCCGCTTTAAGATGATGCTGGAAACATTGCAGATCTTGATGCAGTCTGTCTGTGGTATTGATGAGGTCTGCAGGAAACCATTAAGTTTGGTGTGTATCACACCTTCTCCAGGGTGCTTTGTCTTGCACCCACTTGCTCACTGCACTCAGGTTTTCATGTTTACACCTAGATTTAAGCACATTGAAGCTGTAAATGGTAATTTGCATCAGCAAAATGTAAGTAATAGTGTGGGAAAGTGGTTGTGTGCACATTGGTCCTTGCCCTTAATTTTATTTCCCCAATGTAATAACTTAAAGCGGAGCTAAACCCATCAATTTTAATGGTTTCAAAAAAAGTTACTTTCCCTGCATGCCAGGAATGCTAACTATCACATTTTGCTTGTGCTTTCAACCAAATTGTCAAACCATCAAATGGCTGGTGTCATAACTGATCACGTGCAACACCATGGCAATTGCAGATTAACCAAAAGCTAAGATGGCTGAAAAGGGTTGTAGAGTTTAGTTCTGCTTTAATATAAGAAGTGGTATGCAGTAACCAATAGTAATCACAAATCAGAAATTTAAAGGAGAAGTATGGCCATACTTTTCCTGTGGGTCACAGGAGTGCACTTGGTTCTGCTCTCCTGTGACCCAGATTAAAATGATTCAGCTATAAAGCTTGATGGCGGCTGATGACACACAGCCACTCCAGGCTATGCATGGATTCTGACAATAATGGCCAACTGGCAGCTGGCTCAGCTTCTCAGCGTGCCACTAAGGCCCTGAGCCAGCCGCTCCCACCCCCTGCACAGGCCAGCGCTAAGCATAGAACAATGATTGACAGTCACCTCTCTGCACAGAGTGGACCCGAGAACTGAGTGATTGGCAGTCTTGGATTTCTCAGCTTTCTGGGTAGAGTTGGCGGCGGACAGCTGCAGCATCAGATTGATGCTGCAGGCATCTAGGTAATTATAAATTTTATTTTCCATTCCCTCACTTTTAATCAGCTGTAATCAGTTTTTGTGCTCGGTTGATGTAGGTCAGATCAGCTTTTTGCACTTCTATAACTGAGAGTAGATGCAAATAAGCTGCTGAATAGCATTCAAGGTTCAGTCACACCAGTGGGCACATTATACCTCAGCTGTGGGAGAGCACTGCTAAGGCGATATAATGGTGCATTGCACTGCGGGGGGGGGGGGGGTTCA
>BLSH010436131.1:356639-375143 GCA_018402905.1 Glandirana rugosa
CGGTCGTCGGAACTCTCTTTTCTTTCAGACCTCGTTTCGTCACGTCTCTAAAAGTCCCTGTTTCGTCGGTAGTGGTCCAAAGAACCCTCTTTTTACCTAGACTCGTCGTTCTTAAGCCAGTGGGTTTCCACTTCAGTTTGATCGTACATGTCACCGGTCTTATCCTATCACTCCATAGTGTCCTCGTCCTTGACTGAGGTAGAACCTTCGCCTCCTTTTGACAGTGCTGACTCCTGGTAAGACGAACATAAAACCCCACAAAGTCAAGAAGAGCTGCGTCTGTCAGTGAACTCGGAGAAAAGGATTTTACGGTAAGTTATAATAAAATCCCTTTATCCCAGAAGGGCACAATGGGCTTTTTTTCTGTCTAGCTTCAATTACATAGTCTCATTCTTACCCGATACTAAGAATGTAAGGGTTCCTTTCTGATAAAAAAAAAAAAAGGAATGTAAGGGCTGATGCATTGTCGTGACAGTTTTCCTCCGCTTCCAAGATGGAGTCAGTTCCTGCTCCTGTGATACCTCACTATCCTATTCTGGCCACTGTACATGCTAGTTTGACTTCACCTTTGGGTGACCGAATTCTTGCTGCTCAGATCCATTTTTCTCCCAAGAAACCTGGTGATGGCTGCTTTGTCCCTGAAAATCTCTGCACTGCTTTGCTCCAGACTTTCTTTTCTCTCAAGGCTGCTGGCCACCCAGGGAAGAATCAACTCATCTGGGCTATTTCTCAATAATTCTGTTGGCCTAGTCTCCGCGCTGATGTAAACGCCATCGTAGCCGCTTTTTCCGTGTGTGCTCAGAGTAAGACACCACAACACCTTCCAGTGGGCCTCCTACAACCCATACCCAATGGAGACCTTGGACTCACCTGTCTATGGATATCATTGTGGAGTTACCCAACTCCCAGGGCAACACAGTTATTCTTATGGTGGTTGACCGGTTCTCGAAAATGTCAATTTGTAATCCACTAAATAAGTTGCCCACATCCAAAGAACTGGCATCCATTTTTGCTTGGGAGATCTTTCGGTTACATGGGCTACCCAAGGTTATATGCAGCTGGGTGTGCAGACGGGACCTCTTTTCAGCCAAGGCACCTCCCGGAGTGGTGAACCTGCGGCAGATCCCGAAGCATTCTGAGATAAATGGGGACAAAAACAGATACACTTCCCCAACAGGGGAGACTAAGTTCTGCCAGCTCGGGGTCCTCTTTGGGACGAATCCCCTCAGGGGAATCCGGACAGATCCGCCTCCCTCCTTTTTGACAGAAACTACATACTGTATGGACCCTGGGTACGTCCTGATCCGGATTCCTCCGTTACCCCACCATAGAGACAGCTACACGATACCATCTGCTGTGTCAATACACTGATCAAAGTTGCATTAACCGCATATGACCCTATAAGACGATATATTTAGATACCGCTAGACAAATTCTTTCTGCAAAAAAAAAAACCCTAACGAAAGTCTTGAACCTGAAACGCGTCGGGCTCTTTCTCCTTTTGTGTAGGATTGCGGAATGTAATATACCTTTGTATATATATGGTGACATGATTGTGCAATATATGCATTTGCTATGTTTTGATTTTTAGCAGACATAAAAGATTTGTAATAATGGATATACATATAAACTTCTTCTACATTTGTATGTGATTTTATCCATTTATCTATATGCACAAATACATCTCTAGTTTTATATAAAACGTGTTCTGTGCCACTACCTCTAAAGTCCCACAAATAGGGGTTTTTCTTACTGCAATGTTATCATCTCGGACAGGGGTAGCCAGTTTGTCTCAAGGTTTTGGTGAGCCTTTTGTGCACAGTTAGGAATTAAGCTTTCCTTCTCCTCTGCATATCACCCGCAGTCCAATTTGGCTGCAGAACGAGCCAATCAAGCTTTGGAGCAGTTACTACGTTGCTATATTTCTGACCACCATAACTACTGGTGGGACCTCTTACCTTGGGTGGAGTTTGCTCACAATAGTGCCGTCAATACCGCTTCCCGATTGTCTCAGTTTATAGCAATTTATGAAGTAGTGTGTGTGAACAATTTGTTGTTTTGTGTTCAAACAGCGCTTGCAGTGTGATCTATAGTATTTTAGTCTGGGTGATTAGATAAAATTTCAGTGCGTTCTCTCTTCTCATAAATAAGATATCACATAAGTGCAATAGTGCAATTCATATTATACATTATATACTGAGATACAATTTTTAAATAAATAGAATAAAAAATATACTGCGAAAAAATTGATAAAGATGGAAATAAAAAATATATGAAATAAAGGTTAAAAGTATGAGTCCAAGGATAAGTGCTGTGCTCTGTGCCAAAATAACTTCTTTAGTGAAAATCCAAAAGTTCCAAAAGTGACTGTGTGCTGCTTCAGTTTCAGACTATTTTTGCTTGAAGTGTTTCTTGATGCTTTAAAGTGCTCGTGATTCATTCACAGTATTTAAGTGATGGTGAAAAGGTAATAATAATAACTCAGGGTATGGTGCCCTGCTTACCAGAGGTCTTTGACTCTCACACCGTACGGTGTAGAGAAGTCAGGAATCGCTTTAGGTCTACAATCCGACCTATGGATGTGGATATCCTCTCCCTTGTCTCGCTCCTTTCCGTGGTCAGAGTATCATATAAGGATAAAAAGAAGGAAACCTCATCGCGTATCACTTGTTTCAAATTTTATTGGCCAAAAGAAGCTTATTCACAGTGCAAACATAGGCATCAAATTTGCATGATACTGTGACTGCTCTATACTAGTAATGCTCGCGTTCAGTGCTGACACTTCCTGCTAACAAGACTAGTGGGCTTGGCCTCTCTCACCGTGTGGTCACCTGACGCGTTTCGTCACTTCCTGTGACGTCAACCAATTTATGGTTTCCAACCATCCATGTTGCCTGACTCATTTATTCCTAAAATAATTCCTGCATTAGAGGAGCATCTCCGTGATCTTCATTCCACTTGGGTGCAGGTCCAAGAGTCCTTGTGACATGCCAGTGATAAGGACAAACTCCATGCTGACCGCAGATGCCTACCTGCACTTTCCTACCAGGTTGAGGAGAGGGTCTGGCTGTCATCTTGTAACCCCAGACTCCCCTCCCTCACTGAAATTGGCACCCCGGTTTATTAGGCCTTTCCCTATTCTCCATAGGATCAACCCAGTGGCTTATGCATTAGACCTTCCTTCTAACATGCGTATTTCAAATGTTTTCCATGTCTCCTTATTAGAATCTTTGGTGTGCAACTGCTTTACCACCATGGTACCATGTCCTCGCCCAGTGCAGGTTGAGAACCAGAAGGAGTATGAGGTACAATTGATTATTGACCCCCGTAGGTTCCATGGGCACATATAGTACCTGGTTCATTGGAAAGGGTACGGTCCAGTGGAACGCTCTTGGGTCTCATCCTCAGACGTACATGCTCCTGTCCTCTACTGTGCTTTTCATAGACATTTTCCCCTCAAACCTGGTGGCCCTCCGAGAGGGGGGGGGGGTAGTTGAGGAGGGGGTACTGTCAGGGCTGGGCTCTCAGCTCTCCCTTCTCAGAGCTCAGGTTGCTCAGCTGTCGGTTAATTGCCAGCACTCATTGTTCCACAGTGGCTCATCTGGTGATCATTTCCTGCTCATCAGTCCAGCCTACAGCCAACCCCTTCTGGCTATTTTAACTGCTTGGTTCATTCCTTCTGTGCCTTTGGCTTGGTCAAACAGATCTGGAGACTCTCTGCTGTGTTCCTGTTGAAGACTTGCCTGGCTGACATCCCTTCTAGTTCCTGATCCTGTCTCCTGCTTCCAACTGCGCTGATCTCTGGCTTTCTGATTACTGGCTTGTTCTGACTATCCGCTTTGGCTACCGTACCCTGGCTATGTTTTGACTACGTTTACTATTTGTACCATTTTTAAAAAAAATTTTAAAAGGTGTGATTTTTACTGCATTTTCTGTCTCTGTCTGATTCATGATTCCTGACAAGAGGTTACTAAAGTTACAAAAATTCTTATATCATAGAATAACAAGTGATGTAATGTATTGTATTGTATTTTTGGACAAAGTACTGATTAAATGAAAATTGTATGTATCTGGTATCGTACAAGAAACATTTTGTGTTTGTCCCTTCGGATAATATCGAATGAAGTGTCGTGAGTGGCCCTCGAAAGCTGTGTACTAACCATCAGATTATCGTACGATCGCTTTGAAAGCGGTATTTTTCATCCGATTTTCTGATCGTGTGTACGTGCCTTAGGCAGCAGTGGAAGACTGAGGGGGAGGAGAGTAACCATTCATAACTGCAGGAGTAGAGACACACTGACAGAGGCACAGATCTTTTTTTTCCAGAAGAGGAGAATACTCTTACCCCTTTAATTATGTAAATGTCTGCAGCTTCAAAAATTAAATAACCATCAATAAAAACAAAAAACAATTACCCCTTGACACCGGCTGCCCGCATATATGCAGCCACTCGGTGGGTGGGCTTTAACACAGAGCGCCCACATCTATATGGCCATGTTAAAACAACTTACCATGCTGAGAGCATGCTCCCTATACTCTCCCAGCATGGTAGCTGACGGGTACCAGAAAGCTCCCGATGCATAGTTGCGATCAGGAGCTTTCTGATCATGTGACCACGGAAACAGCCAATCACATTGGTCACATGACCCGATTTCCCACATTCGCCTCCGGCTTTTATAATGCTTAAACGGCCGTGAGGTGGTTGGTGTGAAAAGGGTAAACAATATTATAAATATTTAAGTGTCATCTTATATCCAAAGCACACATAACCCAAAAATAAACAACTTTATTGTGCAATAAAGTGCCTCAGTGCTCATCTACATAAAGTGCAGCAAAAAGCTCAGCAGCAAAGTTTATAAAAGTCCAAAAAGTGACATATGTAGAAGTGTATCATCCACCAGCTGATCTGAACTGTCAACCAGTCATCTAGGGTATGAACCGATCACCTGCTACCACCTCATGAAGTGGTCACTTGCCAACAGTAAAGCTACAACACATGTAGCAAACTAAGCATATTAACCCAGGTACAGGTCGGTCATTTCAGGTAACGTGTGCATCTGCTCACAGTAAGCTCCTCTGCACTGTGCCCAGACTCAATAGCAGCTGCAGCAAACAAAGCTTGCTGGAGCCAAGAAATTTCATAATAGTGTAGTACAAAACCAGGTCAGGTACACAGCATCCAGATAATAAGGAACAAAAGAATGGGTTAAAAGCCACGGTAAATATATATATGTATATGTAAAGCCATTGCTGATAGAGATTGTGCAGCGGTGTGACGTCACTACCAAAATCTCTGCCACGCACATTTCATCCAATCAGACATCTTCAAGGAACCTCTAGTGCTGACAGCACCATGATTTTGTAGTTCACAATTCTCCACCCATAGGGAAAGAAGGGGGTGGACCCTCCAGTCCTGGCTGGTTTGGAAGGGCATTGTCTTCTTATGAAGTACATTCCAATCAAAGACAGCATTGGAAGACTGAGGGGGATTAAAGTAACCCTTCCTAACCTCAGGAGTAGACAGACTGGCAGAGGTGCAGGAGGGGAGAATAATTTTGCCCCAAACAGGTGTTTGCCTTCAAGGGGCAGTTGCTCAAGGTGTTTCTTGCCAGGTCAGCTGACCAACATTTAAGCCAGAGGATCCTGTGCATGTGCAGAGAGAAGGCACATCCTGGAAATTTAGGGAAGAGTATCCATAAAGCCACTCACATAGTAGTGTAAGACTGAAGGCAAAAGGAACATCTGACTATGGACAGAGGGATCCATAAGGATTGTATGGATCCGGATATGGCTCAGAGCCAAATGCTTAGTTTAGACAGCAAAGGTCTTACAGATCAAGGCAATGATAGCCTTAAGAAGGGCCTCTAATCTTTTATCCACCGAAGATTATTCTCCTTGGGGGCCATGAAGGTGTTCTTGCTATGATAACAATGGTCAGAGCCACCACATAATGCTAGATGAAAAGTTTTGGAAGAGAAAATATCTCTTAAGGTGGGTACACACTATAAGAAAATCAAAAAAGAAAAATTCTGTACGAGGAACGATCGTTTGATTTTCGTATAGTGTGTACAAAACCTACGACATCCGATTCAGACTTTCCAAAGGAAAATTTCCTGAGGGACAAACTCCAATTTTTTTCTCAAAAGTAATAAACAGAGCTAATGATTTTCATTGAAAGGGTAACTCCTCTTTCATTGGGAAAAAAAATAGCAAATAAAGAAAAAATAATATAGCGTATACAATTGCAACACAAGTCATATTGTAATTGAATGTTATGAAAAATGAAGTTTCTTTTCAATCTGCAGCTCTGTCATTTTCTGAAAATGCAATGCAATATGGCTACCTGGAGGTGCTCTGTACACAGAATACAGAACGCCCCCCAGAAACATCATTTACTGCTTGGGTGATTGGCTCACTGATTTTCCCAGAAGTCTGCTCTAAAATACAAATCAGATTTTAGGCATCCCCTGCAACAAAAAGGTCATTTTTGGTGAGATGCTCTCAATAGGAAATCACGTCTAAAGGGATGCAGACCCAGCAACTTTCCTCATTAGTGCCCTGCAGGTGCACAGCTGATTGATAATTATGAGACCACTCCTATTAGATTTACTTTCCTACATGGACACAGATAAACACACAGGGATTTCTTCAGAATAATAAAAGGTAGGAATCGGCAACAAAGTTTTTTTAAATTCTTGCAATGTACATAGATCACCCAAAGGGGAATGTTTTTTTCTCAACAAAAGTGGAGTTACTCTTTAATATGAACTGTTTTCATGTAGTTTTCTTTTGAGAAAAAGCGGATACTATACACTGCGTATGATCAGAAACAATAAACAACAAAAAAAAGCCTTTGTCGTATGAGAATTCTCATACAATTACTACCATCCCTGCTTTCGAGTTGCTGTGGAACGTCAAGGAAAACCGGATGATCTTTGGCACGATTTTCTTATAGTATGTACCCAGCTTTAGTTAGAGCATTCTCCAGACAAGATAGGCCCAACCATGGCATGGACTGGGAAGGTCTCACATGGTGAGCAGGATTCTAAAGACCCCTTATCTTGAGGTGAGAAGGCACTGACAGTGTCCAGCTTTATTCATTGTAACAATAGACCCCTTAAAGAGGAAGTCCTCGCACCCCTGCAAAATTAAAAGCCAGCAGCTACACATACCGTAGCTGCTGACTTTTAACATTAGGGCACTCACCTGTCTTGGAGTCCAGAGATGTCGGTACTGCAGCTGTTTACATCAGCTGTCAGGTGCATCCGCCGCTATTGGCGGTAGGGGAACCCAGCAGTGAAGCATTACTGCTTCACAGACGGGTCCCTACTGTGCATGCGCGAGGCGCACTGTGCTCTCCTACTGGTCCGGTGGCGGGGGATGGAGGAGGTAGACTGAGCCTCTGACGCAATTTGCCGTAGCCCAGTCTCCCGGAAGTGGGGACAGGGTACCTGTCAAAGACAGGTATCCGCCCCCTCCCCTGAAAGGTGTCAAATGTGACACCGGAGGGGGCGGAGACAAATGAGCGGAAGATCCACTTTTGGGTGGAACTCTGCTTTAAAGTGATACTAAAGTCAATAAAATAACAAATATGTCATACTTCCCTGCTCTGTGTAATAGTTTTGCACAGAGTAACCCCGATCCTCCTCTTCTCGGGCCCCCCGTCAACACTCCTGGCCCCTCCCCCCTGCTGAATGCACTCATAGCAAGGCATTGGCTATGAGGGCACTCTGTGTATGCTTGATCCTGAGCTTCGCTCTGTGTGGCCATTGACACACAGAGTGAGGCTCAGGCTGCCCCCTGTTCCCTCCTCACTGGCAGTGATTGACAGCAGTGAGGGCCAGTGACTTCCTTTGCTGTGTCTGAGCCCTGAGCCAATGAGGAGAGAGAGAGCTGCTTCTCTCCTGCACATTGCTGGATTGAGATCATGCTTACGTAAGTAAAGGAAGGGGCTTGGGGTGAAGCTGCATGCAGAAGGTTTTTTACCTTCAGGCACAGAATGAAGGTAAAAAAAACTTCCTTCCCTTTGGAACCACTTTATGTATAGGAAAAGTTTTTGTAACAGGCACATCATGTAGATCTAATGCCGCATATGACAAAACAACTTCCTTAGCTGATGCCTCATCACCCTACATCTGCGCCTAGTTCAAGGGCAAATCAAAGACCAATTTTGGAGGGAAGGTAAGAAGAATCATTCTACCTGATGTCTAAGGCCCAACAAGACCTCAAATTATACCCCAAACTCTTAAATTGTGATAGAAAATTCCTCTCTATAAGGAAAGTGCAGGAGTGCCAAAAGCCTGGCTAAGGAGAGTCAGAATGGGACAATCATGAGATGGAAGGGTACTAGGCCCTGCACTGGGTACTACAGCCCCCACCAGCTAAAGGCTAAGCCTGAGCTATGAAGTCTATATGAACCCTTCAAGTGGAAGACAAGGATAATTACTATTTTATTCTATTATTCTAAAAAGGGCGTCTCCCTCTTACCGCTGCAGTATCTGTGTAAATAATAATTAAAAGCAGCTGCGCACAGAATAATTTACAGAATCCAGCAGCTATGCACAGGTAATTGGAATGTTACTAAATAGAAAAATATGTTGGTGCAGCGCTCAGAAAGTCCATTTACTTGTCCATGAGTGTAAACACACTATTTCAAAAACCCGCCACCAGGGTGTTCCATATGAGGGTATGGTTCCGACTAGAGGTGTAAAATATATTTGAAGACCACCACCGTCACCCATACACACTGGTTCTTACCAGATGGACCGGACCCCCATCACAGAGGCCAGGTCAGCATAGCATAGATGGTCAGGTACACAGGTGGTATGCCTGTTTGTTTCGTGTCACACAATCCCCCGTCAGATCACTCAATAACCAGTAGTGTCCAGGTGTATTCACATACTCTGGCCAACAACCCGTGGATATTGGAAGCGACCGCACACCGCGTCACACACTCCTCCAAGCCGTCACTCAGATAGTAACCATTAAGGGATAGAGGTGCAATATAGTGTAGTATTTCAAAAATAAACCTGTTTTATTCCAATAAAAACATTGCACTCGCATGCTCCTTGGTACAGCTCGCATTGAAACATTAAGGGAAATGTTTTCAACCACCAATATGGCCGCCACGTATGGCTGCGCGATGACGTCACACGTGCTAACGCATTTTGTCATAGGTTGACTTTATCAAAGGCATGGTCAACAACGAGTACTCTGATCTATATGTATCAAAGTGTAGGCGGCAATTGGCTGGAAGCAAATTAGTGAATGGGAACCCGGAGGTCACGTGTTCTCCCAATTAAGTCTGCAAGCCTTATGCGTTCCAAGGGCCGGGAACTTGTTAATACTGGTGACATCTAGTGTTTGATTAGTAAATCCATAGTCTGGGCCTGAATGTGTCTCACACAATTCAAGTGCTGACAGGCTCAGCCTGACTCAACCACAATGGTAGGCCAGGGGAACCCAGTTTAACAGCTATCATAAGCCAAATCCACATCAAATCACATCGATAGGGAACCGGAGCAGGATATAATAGGATGATAATTGCTCAAATATTTCTAAATAAAAATGTTTGACTTCTTATAGTCGCGCATCAGGTCAGGCGCCACCTGGTGGTTGCAAGCATTTAGAACATCTTGGCATGGCGAAAATTTAGAATACTAAAATTAAATTAACACTGCAAATACATAGAAAATTCTCAAAGATACATAAAATTCACTCACAGCTGGATCACTGTAAAAATGATTAGGTCATGAGTGAATTCCACATCCCCTAACACACATAAGGAGTACATGCATGATATTTACAAAAAAGGTTGTCCTATAATAAACTATAAAGAAGCCTTCCTCATTTCGATCCCAAAGTACCAAGTGGGTGTCAACCGTTATTAATAAACGCGTTGACATCCCACTCGAACACAATGTTCATTCCATAAGGTGCATAGGTCTTGGCCCGGTAAATCCGCTTGGTTTCTAAACTGGAAATCTCCCTTACTACGTGGCTCCCTCTCCAATTAGCAGTGAATTTGCTGATACCTAAGACCATAGTTTCCTTTATCTGTCTATTGTGGTGTAACGCGTAGTGTTTCGAAAGGCTATGATAAGGGAAGCCCTTCTTAATATTGGCAAGATGCTCTTTCACCCTGGTGACCATCTTTCTTTTGGTGTGGCCAATGTACTGGAGACCGCATGGACACCGAAAAAGATTCACTACCTTGGTTGAGCTACACGTGATAAAAGGTTTAATCTCAAAGGACTCACGTGACGTAGTCGATTCAAACGAGCAAATCCTCCTTGAAGTTAGACTATTAATATTGCAAACTGAACATTTCCACGGATAGTATCCTTTCAGATTTTCAAAGAAGGAAGTCCTAGTGGGAGCCCCCACAATATTAGGTGCCACCGGCAATCTCAGGGGAGATGCCCCCCGAAAGATTACTGGGGGGATGATCAGGGAGCAAGGGACCCAAGACCCTGTCGTTACGCAGGACCTCCCAATGGCAGCAGCAATTTTGGAACAAAGGTTCCTAGAGAAAGGGTATTCCCCTGATCTCTTGAAGACTGCCCTTGAGGAAGCCAATAAGAGGGATAGGGAGTCTATGCTGCAGCCAAAAGCTAAATGGGACACCTCATCTTTCGAGTTTGCATTCCTGACAACCTATTCTGAGCAACATCAGGAGGTTAGAAGGATTTTCAGGAAACATTGGGAGGTCCTGCGTAACGACAGGGTCTTGGGTCCCTTGCTCCCTGATCATCCCCCAGTAATCTTTCGGGGGGCATCTCCCCTGAGATTGCAGATGGCACCTAATATTGTGGGGGCTCCCGTTAGGACTTCCTTCTTTGAAAATCTGAAAGGATACGATCCGTGTAGGAAATGTTCAGTTTGCAATATTAATAGTTTAACTTCAAGGAGGATTTGCTCGTTTGAATCGACTACGTCACGTGAGTCCTTTGAGATTAAACCTTTTATCACGTGTAGCTCAACCAAGGTAGTGTATCTTATTCGGTGTCCATGCGGTCTCCAGTACATTGGCCGCACCAAAAGAAAGATGGTCACCAGGGTGAAAGAGCATCTTGCCAATATTAAGAAGGGCTTCCCTCATCATAGCCTTTCGAAACACTACGCGTTACACCACAATAGAGAGATAAAGGAAACTATGGTCTTAGGTATCGACAAATTCACTGCTAATTGGAGAAGGAGCCACATAGAAAGGCAGATTTCACGTTTAGAAACCAAGTGGATTTACCGGACCAAGACCTATGCCCCTTATGAAATGAAAATCGAGTGGGATGTCAACGCATTTATTAATAACGGTTGACACCCACTTGGTACTTTGGGATCGAAATGAGGAAGGCTTCTTTATAGTTTATTATAGGACAACCTTTTTTGTAAATATCATGCATGTACTCATGTGTTTTTATTGTTGGGATACCCTGTGGGGTTTCTTTTATGTCCTCCTTATGTGTGTTAGGGGATGTAGAATTCACTCATGACCTAATCATTTTTACAGTAATCCGGCTGTAAGTGAATTTTATGTATCTTTGAGAATTTTTATGTATTTGCAGTGTTAATTTAATTTTAGTATTTTAAATTGTTGCCATGGCAAGATGTACTAAATGCTTGCAACCACCAGGTGGCGCCTGACCTGATGCGCGACTATAAGAAGTCAAAAATTTTTATTTAGAAATATTTGAGCAATTATCATCCTATTATATCCTGCTTCGGTCCCCTATCGATGCGATTTGATGTGGATTTGGCTTATGATAGCTGTTAAACCGGGTTCCCCTGGCCATCCATTGTGGTTGAGTCAGGCTGAGCCTGTCAGCACTTGAATTGTGTGAGACACGTGAAAGGATACTATCCGTGTAGGAAATGTTCAGTTTGCAATATTTAGGCCTCATACACACGGGCGTATCTAAAAAAATAAACAAAACGTCGGGTCCGACGTCAAGGAAAAAAAGTCGACGTTTTTCAGCGTTATGCATTGGCGTTTTTGAGCGTTAGTGAGCGTTGGCGTCAATAGGCGTTTTTTAAAAAAAATCATCCCTCTGCTATTTTTCAACCTAAAAACGTCGGCGTCAAAAAACGCCGGAAAACGCCGGTACAATATTAGGTGGCGTTTGTTGGCGTTAGTTGGCGTTTGTTGGCATATTGTGGCGTCGGCGGCAAAAAACGTCAAAACGTTACAGCCTCAGAACGCGATGGCCATGGGTTATACTTTCTGCTCACTAACGCCGACGCCACCTACAGCTCAGAAACGCCGACGTTTTTATGGGGCCATTGACTAACATGGAGAGCTGCAAAAAACGCCAGAAAACGCCGGCGTCAAAAAACGTCCATGTGTATGAGGCCTAATAGTCTAACTTCAAGGAGGATTTGCTCGTTTGAATCGACTACGTCACGTGAGTCCTTTGAAATTAAACCTTTTATCACGTGTAGCTCAACCAAGGTAGTGTATCTTATTCGGTGTCCATGCGGTCTCCAGTACATTGGCCGCACCAAAAGAAAGATGGTCACCAGGGTGAAAGAGCATCTTGCCAATATTAAGAAGGGCTTCCCTCATCATAGCCTTTCGAAACACTACGCGTTACACCACAATAGACAGATAAAGGGAACTATGGTCTTAGGTATCGACAAATTTACTGCTAATTGGAGAGGGAGCCACGTAGTAAGGGAGATTTCATGTTTAGAAACCAAGTGGATTTACTGGACCAAGACCTATGCCCCTTATGGAATGAACATCGAGTGAGATGTCAACGCGTTTATTAATAATGGTTGACACCCACTTGGTACTTTGGGATCGAAATGAGGAGGGCTTCTTTATAGTTTATTATAGGACAAGCTTTTTTGTAAATATCATGCATTTACTCATGTGTTTTCATTGTTGGGATACCCTGTGGGATTCCTTTTATGTCCTTCTTATGTACATGTGGGATGTGGAATTCACTCATGACCTAATCATTTTTACAGTGATCCAGCTGTGAGTGAATTTTATGTATCTTTGAGAATTTTTATGTATTTGCAGTGTTAATTTAATTTTAGTATTGTAAATGTTTGCCATGACAAGATGTACTAAATGCTTGCAACCACCAGGTGGCGCCTGACCTGATGCGTGACTATAAGAAGTCAAAAATTTTTATTTAGAAATATTTGAGCAATTATCATCCTATTATACCCTGCTCTGGTCCCCTATCGATGCGATTTGATGTGGATTTGGCTTATGATAGCTGTTAAACCGGGTTCCCCTGGTCTACCATTGTGGTTGAGTCAGGCTGAGCCTGTCAGCACTTGAATTGTGTGAGACACGTTCAGGCCCAGACTATGGATTTACTAATCAAACACTAGATGTCACCAGTATTAACAAGTTCCGGCCCTTGGAACGCATAGGGCTTGCAGACTTAATTGGGAGAACACGTGACTTCCGGTTTCCCATTCACTAATTTGCTTCCAGCCAATTGCTGCTATATAGATCAGAGTACTCGTAGCTGTCCACGCATTTGATAAAGTCAACCTATGACGAAACGCGTTAGCACGTGTGTCATCATCACGCAGTGATACGTGGCGGCCATAATGGTGGTTGGAAACATTTCCCTTAATGTTTCAATGCGAGCTGTACCAAGGAGCATGTGAGTGCAATGTTTTTATTGGAATAAAACAGGTTTATTTTTAAAATACTACACTATATTGTGCCTCTATCCCTTAATGGTTACTATCTGAGTGACGGCTTGGAGGAGTGTGTGACGCGGTGTGCGGTCGCTTCCAATATCCACGGGTCGTTGGCCAGAGTATGTGAATACACCTGGACACTACTGGTTATTGAGTGATCGGACGGGGGATTGTGTGACGCGAAACAGACGGCCATACCATCTGTGTACCTGATCATCTGTGCTATGCTGACCCGGCCTCTGTGATGGGGGTCTGGTCCATCTGGTAAGAACCAGTGTGTATGGGTGAGGGTGGTGGTCTTCAAATATATTTTACAACTCTAGTCGGAACCATACGCTCATATGGAACACCCTGGTGGCGGGTTTTTGAAATAGTGTGTTTACACTCATGTACATGTTAATGGACTTTCTGAGCGCTGCAGCAACATATTTTAGTATCTGCGTAAATACCTTTTTTTAATCCTGTCCAGTCATGTCACTCAGCAGCTCCCGCTCCCCTGTGTCAGATAGTGACTTTTCCTGGGGAGAAGAGGGAGCGCAGATAACAGAGCAGCAATGGGAGACAGGGGGTAACCTCATGACTTCAGGAATTCACAACAGTTGTCAAGTGCTTAGGGTTGCCACCTGTTTGGATTCACCTGGACAGTCTGGGTTTTGAAACCCGGACACATTATTCAGCCTGGACTGTGGCTCCCCACACTCCAGGGGCCTGTGTGGCCTCCTTGTCACACCTGGATAGGAGGAGGGGTGGGGGCATTTCTACTCTCCTTGTGGAACCCAAAGGTGTCCCAGATCTTTTACAATGCTATAGTGTATACTACAAAAATAATTTGATATGCTTTGCCAAAGTGTTCAGACTTGACTTGAAGAAAAGGTGACAACTCGACAAGTGCTCCCTTACACAGAAGAGCCATAGATGCTGGATCAAGTGACCGGCCCAGATTAGAAATAGTTTGTTACACAGATCTTTCTCATATGGGCTATGCAGCATAGTAAGGAGAAGGCAGGAAGCAACATTTTTTTAAAAACGTTGTAATTAGCATTCACTATAACTTTACTCCATTGGTCTGCCACAGTTGTGAATAATTTTTTGTGACACCCGATCCCAGTTATAATGATGTAAAAAAAAGCTGGTGTCCTGCACTGCACTCCAGAAAACGGCTTTTACTGGTAAATCAAAAAATCCTATTTTTAAAAATGGCAGTTGTTTAAATATCAGTAAATGTAAAAAAAAAAAAAAAAAAAAGGCGGTATTAACGTCAATTCTTTTCTTAAATCAGATAAAAATAACATAACTCACATGCATTTTATTTATTTATTTTTTTTTTTTCACAAATGCTGTAGACACAACTCCAAAGCTCATTAACACAGGCCCCTAAAAATAATAAAATAACATCTATTTCTCATTCATTAGAAAATGCAGGTTTCAGTTATTGTGAGACAATTGAATTATACTGCCACCTTCAGGAGGAATTGAATACTGAAAAACAAAAAGGCCAATAACCAGCCAAGTACAACCCCTCCAACTCCCACCATGCTAGATCTTTGCTAGTGTCTTAGGAGGATAAATGTCTTTTCTCTTTTAATAAAACTGTAACCATTTTGGCTTTTTTTTTTCTCAATTTTTTATTTTTTTTGATTAAGATGTCATCTAGATGCTGCTGACCTGGGCTCTTTATGCAGCTATTCAGATAGGCCTATACTGAGCAATATCTTTGGAGGCTGTAACTGGAATGTACCAAGGATTGCAAGGCCTGCATGGAATGTAACCTTCAGGACTGGACTTTGCTTGTGATGCTACTGTATTAGTTTTTAGGTCCAGAGCCATGGCACATTTGGTGTGACCCAATCTCTGAAAACTTTCTATGAGTATGTTGTGTAGGGTTGAGTGTCAGGATCTACTTCATTTATTTCAATTGCCGAGTGCCATTATCATCTCCCATCTCTAGCCTGGAGCAGTGTTTGTTCTTTTCCCTTTTTATGTTGGTTTCCATGGAAAGGGTTATCGCATTAGACAACTAATGGATGTGTTACTAGGGTTGTGTGTACACACTATGAGCTCTGTTCTTGCCTTTTCAGCATAAGGTGGCTGTTTTCTGCAATTGTTCCTATTTTCAGGAGTTATACAAATTCAACCCAATTAGTCATTGGTGCCACCTACAGTGGCTTGGTCTCTTTTGGCCATTGGAACTTTTCCTGCTCCCAAGCAGCTGGTTTGTTAGTACCCACAGTTTTACCTAGTGTCTTCAATCAAGGTAACTCTTCAAAGCAGTGTTGCCTACCTCTCGCAGCGTTTTTTACTGGAAAAACATGGAAAATTTACTGGCGGAGCACATTTTTTACTGGCAACCTGGAAAATAACTGAACTCCTATTAAAAACTAAGACAATTGATATTTAAACACAACATGGAAACACTGACAATACCCATATCAAGTAGTTTTCCCTGTTTACACTTAAAAGTCAGCACAGCATGACAAATTATCAGACCTTGATATCTATAGACAGTTGTAAAAATCACAGATTTTTACGAACTGTCAGTAAATTTACTGGCGGTTGGCAACACTGCTTCAAAGACCACCTTTTGAGCCCATTAGGATAGTCCCTTTCCATTATTAAAAGGTCTCTATTGTTGCCATCACCTTTGTGGGGCATTTGTGCTGGCAGCCTTGTCCTGTAAAGAATATTATTTGGTGCCACAGAAAAACAGGGCCATATTGAGGCATAGGCCATACTTCCTTCCTAAGGTGGTTTCGGCCTTTCACCTCAGCCAAGATGTCATATTTCTATTTCTCTGCCCAGCTCTTTCCCTTCACTGCCTGGATGTACATGTAGGCCGAGCTATGTGAATTTACCTCTCAATCACCGCTTCCAATAATAAGAGTGACTCTCTTTTTGTCATCCCTGATGGTCCCCATAAATGGGAACCAGCTTCTCACACAACCATTTCTCGGTGGCTTAGGCAGATAATTGTTCAAGCTTAAAGTCTTATGAGCAAGGTTGTCATGTAACAGAAGAAAGGTGCACCCATCCCTACAGTAAACTATTGTGCCCAGGGCAGCTGATCCTCCTGCCCACCCTTTGTACAGTCCCTGTGTAGAAGCATACAAAAATATATTTCGGCAAGCCATGCAGCTGAGACATTTCCTTACTCAAACTTTTAGGAAATCCATCTCCCACTGATATGCACTTCTTTTGAGCAACTATGCTTGGAATCTTCTCCCATCCAACATGGTCTGTCAGCATCTTATAAGCTTCTACCGCAGCCTCCTGATCGTTTTATTCCCTGTTTTTAACTCTGAGAAAAAGACCTGAATAGGACCTTTCCAGAACAACGACAGAGGATACTGCAGTTTGCATATAAATCCTCTATTTCTAGCAGAATACAGGAATTATGGTACAAATTGATAGCTCGTTGGTATAAGGTCATGAAAACTTTACATAAAATGTTCCCACAATGCTCACACCTTTGCTGGAGATGCCAACGGCACTAAGGGTCGTTACTACATGGTTTTTTGTGACTGTCCTATTCTACGAAACTTTAGGGACAAAATTCAAGATATCACTTTCTTGATTGAGTGATGTCTGATATAATTTGTTAACTAATATCATTTTATATGCTGGATACTTCTGTTTATCTAATACACTGTTTGTTAATGTCATCCTCTTGCCAATGGATAAATGTCACATTGTTCTGAATGCCAGAAGTTATTTACTTACTGTTTTGCAACAGAATAATGAACTTAGGCTTTAGTACTACATCTGCCTTCCACTACTTCTGCTGTCTCATGCTTAAACTGGTTTCAGACGTGTTTTGTGGTGCTTTTCTTTTTTTTTAATCAAGGTAAAGTTTTATTGAGCATATGGAGATAAAGTACAAACAAATTCAACAGTGCAACAGGCACTATCCATTAGGATGCAAAATTGACATTGCCATACGGGATATAAAATGCAACGGACAAAATATCAGCGTATAATGGAGAGCGCATACTGCAAAAGCCAAGTATACCCAGGTGCAAGGATGTGGGGGTGGACAGAACCATGCGCCCCAATCCAGTGCACCCCAGGAAGGAAAAGCATATATTCCCTACATTTGGAGTGAGTAGAAGTTATACATACATGTAAATAAAACAGAGAGATGGTGAGAGGTTACTTCTGATCAGCACAGGTGGAGGAGTCCTCTAACCACCTGTCCCAAATTGTATTGTATTTGGCCAGGCAGCCCCTGTGAAGGTGCAGTGTACAGTGCTATTTTATATGGAAGAATAACATATACAGCTCTGTGTTGAGCTGTTAAACAGAGTGGGGGGGGGGGGGGGGGTGGGGGTCTGTTCCAGGACCTAGCTATCTGCATCCAGGGCTGGTCAAAGATTTTTGACACCCTAGACGAAACCTCATTCTGCCGCCCCCCCTTGGCTCCACCCCCTTTTCCCTAGCCAGCCTAATCAGCGCCAATGAATTGCTGCCAGCTCAGCACCAATCAAATACAGCTTCACCAGCGCCAATCAATGCAGCCTCACCTGTGCCCATCAAATACAGCTTCACCTGTGCCCATCAAATACAGCCTCATGGGGGGTGGGGGCGGAGGCGGTGGTATTTGGCAGATCAGTCACTATTTCTATATACATTTGCAAATGGCATGTGATAATACAATCTCATTATCTCAGTCAGACAGTGTCAGTTTTTACATGAATCAATTCAGAGCAGCCAGTGACAGATCAACAGTGGGCAGGCGCCCCTAAGCGGCAGTGTGCCGTAGGCGGCCGCCTACTTCGCCTAGTGGTAGAGCTGGCCCTGGGTTGGACGACCTTCTTTTTGACGATGCCTGCATAGTTCCAGTTT
>BLSH010436131.1:423538-446832 GCA_018402905.1 Glandirana rugosa
CCCATCTGTCATGTTTATGTTATGTGAATTTATGTCATCCTTAGTCTCCCGGGACGAGCAACTTTACATTGTAGCAAAGTGTCATTTCTTCAGTGTTGTCACATGAAAAGATATAATAAAATATTTACAAAAATGTGAGGGGTGTACTCACTTTTGGGAGATACTGTATATTTGATATGGAAATTTGGCTATAGAAAAAGTAGCATATTTTAAATCCAATTCTTTCTGTGGGTTGTCTGAGATGAGCTGGGAATATATCAAGATCTTGTGAGGTTAAACTCCTTCTAGATCTCTGCGTCTGTACACCTGGCCTATCCTGTTCTGAGAATGTCTTTATTTCGACCTTCCCTCTTAGATTGTAAGCTCTAACGAGCAGGGCCCTCTGATTCCTACTGTATTTAAGTGTATTGTATTTGTACTGTCTACCCTCAAGTTGTAATGCGCTGCGTAAACTTTTGGCACTATATAAATCCTGTATAATAATAATAATAATAATTTCCTTCCTGATGCATGGACAGCCAGAACTTCCAGTTACATCTGGCAGAAAGAGCCACCTAGCAAGGGAATCATCTCTATGGATTTTTCACAAGTTCACGAGAATGAGTGCTTCACTTGGTTTGAATATAATGGCATCCGAAGGTGCCAGAATATCAGCCCTCTCCCTTCTAGTAGTTTCAATATAAAGGAGCTGCAAAGCAAGCTTATTTTGATATGCCGTCTCTTTAGTTAACCCACAATGGTTTGGGAATCCTTTATTGTGTATTATATGTTCACTATCTGTAAAACAGAATTGTGTGATTGCTTGTGTGTGTGTGTGTGTATATATATATATATATGACGAATAGCAGGTGAGGTGCACTCAGGTATAAGGCAGTGCATGCTATCGAGCCTTCCCACAGACTATATGTAGAAAAAGATATAGTCAGGATTGCTGCACTTAAAATTTATTGGACATCAAAAATTTTAAAATATAGTCCATAGTTACAGTCCATGGTATGCTGGGACAGTTTCGGGCTAGTCCGTTAGCGCCCTTCTTCAAACCAGAATGCATACACATGTCCAGGAAGAACGGGCGTTGATTGCACAGCAGATCACGGACATAGAGACACAGATCACTGAACTAATGAAACAGGAGGAGCTGATCAACATGAAAAAAATTTTGACTGACAAGTTAAAAACTCCAAAAGGTCCAATATTGAAACTCGTAAAAGGATCAAAATGGACAGAGATCGTGAAGATTACCAGAACAAACGAGTATACAATTGGACTGATACAAATCGCTTTTGCACAAGATTTCAACATGCCAAACGGAACCAACAACTGTCTGCTTCATCTTCCTCAATGGCATCTTCAGGTTCGTCAATGAACTCAGCTGGTGTTTCTTTTTTAGAACACATGACAAGCCAAAAACCAGGAGAGGAGGGAAGAGGAACAGAAAACGCCACCACCAAGGTGATAACCACCCGTGCCAGGACCAGACAAAGGATGTGACCAAGTATGGGGTACATAACATTTCTTCTGTTGTTTTGTCAGCTTTACAGTTGAACTTATTAAATAAGGGTTTGGGCTTTACCAATTTTATAGACAAATTCGTTTGAAAGCACATTTTTCATCCAAATCCACTGTGACTAATGAGAACTCTTTGTCTGTAAAAAACCTGGGGTTAAAGATTAAGAGTAAATTTGTCCCTCCAACTTCATATGCAGCAGCTGAATTGTATATTACTAAAGTAGAAGAAGATATTACACTTTTTTACAGGACCAAACCAAAAGGGATCACATCAGTAGGGCTGGTGAAATTTTAGGATGGGAGGGCGCCAGACTCCGCCCTTCCTTTATGACCCCTCCCACTTCTCATAAGCCCCACCCTTATAGTTTACACTCCTTGTCAGGAGTATACAGTCCAGCATCACCAGATAGGGTATACAGCATCACAGATAGTGGTATATACAGCATTACCAGATAGGGTATACAGCATCACAGATAGTGGTATATACAGCATCACCAGATAGGAGTATACAGAGTCACCATATAGCAGTATACAGAGTCACCATATAGCAGTATACAGAGACACCATATAGCAGTATACAGTCTCCATATAGCAGTATACAGAGCCCCAGGTAGCTATATATAGAGCCCCAGATAGCAGTATACAGAGCCCCAGATAGCAGTATATAGAATCACCATATATCAGTATACTGGGTCCCAGGTAGCAGTATACTGGGTCCCAGATAGCAGTATACAGGGGTCCCAGATAGGATATACAGAGCCCCAGGTAGCAGTATATAGGGTGCTAGGTAGCAGTATACAGGGAGCCAGGCAGCAGTATACAGAGCCCCAGGTAGCAGTATACAGAGCCCCAGGTAGCTGTATATAGAGTGCCAGGTAGCAGTATACATGGTGCCAGGAAGCAGTATACAGGTGTCCCAGATAGGGTATACAGAGCCCCAGGTAGCAGTATACAGGGTGCCAGGTAGGGTATACAGGGTGCCAGATAGCAGTATACAGGGCCCCAGGTAGCAGTATGCAGGGCCCCAGGTAGGGTATACAGGGTGCCAGATAGCAGTATACAGAGCCCCAGGTAGGGTATACAGGGTGCTAGATAGCAGTATACAGGGCCCCAGGTAGCAGTATACAGGGTGCCAGGTAGGGTATACAGGGTGCAAGGTAGGGTATACAGGGTGCCAGGTAGCAGTATACAGAGCCCCAGGTAGCAGTATACAGGGTGCCAGGTAGGGTATACAGGGTGCCAGGTAGCAGTATACAGAGCCCCAGATAGGAGTATACAGGGTGCCAGGTAGCAATGTACAGGGTGCCAGGTAGCAGTGTACAGGGTGCCAGGTAGGGTATACAAGGGTCCCAGGTAGCAATATACAGGGTGCCAGGTAGCAGTGTACATGGTGCCAGGTAGCAGTGTACAGGGTGCCAGGTAGGGTATACAGGGTTCCCAGATAGCAGTATACAGGGTGCCAGGTAGCAGGGTACAGGGTGCCAGGTAGGGTATACAGGGGTCCCAGATAGCAGTATACAGAGTGCAAGGTAGGGTATACAGGGTGCCAGATAGCAGTATACAGGGTGCCAGGTAGGGTATACAGGGTGCCAGGTAGCAGTATACAGGGTGCCAGGTAGGGTATACAGGGTGCCAAGTAGCAGTATACAGGGTGCCAGGTAGGGTATACAGAGCCCCAGGTAGGGTATACAGTCACGAGCCTTGACGCCCCCCCCCCAGGTCAGGACAAGTCCTGCACTTACCCCATCTAATAGGCAGGCTCAGGCTGGCAGTGTTGCAGAGATACAGAAAGCGGGCTGAGAGATGCAGAGGCAGCGCTAGCAGAGAGCATGCTGGCAGTCTGCACGGAAGTCCCGGGGAGTGCTGTGCCTGCATGAGTAATCACACAGGCAGCACATCCACCTTAGTCCCGCCCCCGCCAACAGCATCCAATGACAGAGAGTCATTGGCTCTGATGGCTCAGGGGGCAGCCAATCAGCCTATGTGTGTGCGCTTGTTTAACGCACACAGATAGACTTTAATGGCTGACCAATCGGCTCACTACTTGCTGTCAGCTGACAGCAAGGAGCCGAGAAAAAAAAAAGAACAGTCAATGTACCGGCGCCTCCTGCAGGGGGGGCGGGCTGACTTTTTTTTTTCTCCTTCTCAGCGGCGGGGAGGCGGCGCCCAAGTGCCCCATATGCACCAGCCGCCGCTGGATCACATCCCTAATAACCTTAGTAAATCAGAGAGATCAGCTTTGGCTGACCTCTCTAAAAGGTGGGATTTCACGATCCAACCCGCTGATAAAGGGGGTTTGGTCATGATAATGGATACAATTAATTATGAAGGGGAGATATGCAGACAATTAGCTGACATTAAAACATATAAGAAACTTGAATTTGACCCTACACCTAGAGTTATCAGGAGAATTAAAAAAGTGGCCACACAGGCAGTATCAGCAGGCATCATTGATCAAGACATTTCTTATACAGGAATTTCCAGTGACACCAGTCAATTATATTGCCAAAAATACACAAAGATCCCCTCAATCCTCTGGGGTGTCCCAGCATGGAGTCAGTTACCACACCTATTGCTAAATTTCTTGATAAATGTTTATCACCATTGATTACTCTAACCCCCTCATATATAAGGGATACACAACATTTTTTAGAAAAAATCAAGGATGTTTCATGTGGTCCTGACTCCCTGTTGGTGACATGGGATGTAGTCAGTCTATATACTAACATTCCACACCAATTAGGTTTGGAAGCTTCCTGACGACTGCTGGTGCATGCTCATGCACCACCAATGAGACAGAATTCCTATTGGAACTTTTGTCCACTGTACTGGAAGAAAACGTCTTCCTTTTTAAGGAATCCTATTATCTGCAAGTGGCAGGCACAGCTATGGGCTCTAATGTCGCTCCTCCATATGCTAATGCATTTATGCACATGATTGAAGAAGGTTTTCTATACCATTGCAAATTGTTTTTGGACAACTGCACCTATTGGTGCAGATTTGTGGACGATGTGTTTGCAGTGTGGAGGGGTGACATTGAGTCCCTGATGCTCTTTGACACATACTTGAACTTGCTAGTTCCAGGACTTCGTTTTGACATGCATTATGGCAAAACTGGTATCCCATTTTTGGATACCCTTTTATTCAGCATAATAAGATCGTTAGCGATCTATATAGAAAGCCCACAGACTGTAACCAATTGTTACACCATACTAGCTTCCACCCCCATGGGGTGTTCAAATCCATCCCTAAGAGCCAGATGGCTAGGATATCCAGGATTGTTAATGATCCTGGCAAACGACAGAATAGATTAAAAGAAATGGAGGACAGATTATGTGAACGAGGCTACCCCAGGGAAGAGGTGTATAAAGCATGTTGTAATATAGATAGCAGAAAAGAAAAAATCCATCAGCCAAGAATACCTTTTGTTTCTCAATGTAATCCTTTTTCTAATCGGATCTATAAAATTATAAAAAAACATTGGTCCCTCTTGAAAGAAAATTATCCTACTGTCCCAGAATTTCACTTTTCTCCTTTACTGTCTTATCGACGGAATAAAACGATTTATAACAGTATTGTGAGATCTGATCAACAGACTCAGCAGATCGGACCCACTACCTTTTTAGGACTCGGTAACAAGGGCTCTTATCCTTGTTTGAACTGCACTGTTCAAACATAAGAGGTAAGTCCTTTTCCCATCTACATAATGGTTATGATATCCCCATTAAGAAAACTTTACTTGTCAATCTAGTTACGTTATTTACATCATTAAATGCCCATGTGGCCTCATATATATGGGTGAGACCACCCCGAAAGTCAAGGAGCGTATAGCACGCCATAAATATTCGATCAGAGACAAACTGGACAAATTGCCATTAGCCAGGCATTTTATAGAGAAAAGGCATTCTGTAGCACAACTAAAATATATGGTGATTGACAGCATTGAATGTAATAAACGGGGAGGCAACAGAGAATTACAGCTTAGGAAACGTGTGATCTATTGGATAAATCGTCTTAATACTATTTGGCCGAGGGGACTCAATTCTGATTTTGATTTGTATTTATTTCTATAAATATTATTGGTACATCTGTGGCTTTGTATTGGTGGGACGCATGTGTGTGTTATAGAAAATAACATCCTTTATATTTAGAATATGATCGCATATATACATACCCTTTTGGTATGGATGTGTTCTCTCATATATATATATATACATGCGTTTTATAGATGTACTTATATAATCATGCTATATTAGATTTTTTTGCCTATGTAATATAAGTAAAAAGGAATTCGTTTATACATGGGTGATGTTTTGTCTTATGCAGATCATATAAGAAACTTCTCCATTTGTTCTCATAACATGTTTAAAGGTACCAGGGGATTTGATCGCTTCTTGTGTCCACACTGCTTCAATATCCCATTGATTGAATAGATTTGACTTGGTAAACGCATTCATTGGATGATGAGTTCCACCTGTTATAACATTGTTAACATCTTGATAGTACTATTATATATGTGGGTCTGTAAATGTGTATGCCTTCTGATTTGAAGAAGGGCGCTAACGGACTAGCCCGAAACTGTCCCAGCATACCATGGACTGTAACTATGGACTATATTTGTAAAATTTTGGATTTTTGATGTCCAATAAATTTTAAGTGCAGCAATCCTGACTATATCTTTATATATATATATATATATATATATATATATATATATATATATATATACTGTACATAGTAATTCCAGGGTGGAATGCTGGCACACAGATGCATAAAAACAGCCTAGGTATACTCACAATTCACCAAAACTGTAGACCAATTAAGCAGCCATTCACTCACTGTCTTGTTGAATTTTAATTATATGTGGAGGGTGTAAACTCTGTATATTCAGAATTCTAAAATGGATAGGTAAATAAACGACATGAAACATGAACTATGATAGGACTACAAAACTGTTATTCCTCACTTGACGCTATTCCCCCTCTTGAATATTGTATAAAACAAAGACCTTATGATGAAATATCTGATGACCGTCTGCAAGATTTTTTGACCATATCATGCCGTCCCTCCTGTATTGATCTGTCCACCCGACAGCGATATTATAAATTCTCTTCCCCCACTGGTGTGGAGTGGGCTTGTTACTATTCTTACCCAGAGAAGAACTCTGTTTTTAATGTACACCTGTATGCCACAGCCCATTGTAAAGCTACCCCTGATGAAGGGCTTGTCAATTTTCCGAAACATATATGTTGGGTAACCAAATTCCATCTCGGACAACGGACATATCAGCAATGCTTTTTAGAGCACTATTCTACCCAGGCAATATTGGTGTAATGGATTTGTGACATTTTTAATGTACATGTGAAATGATATCTCTCTTTTTTGCTTTATAAGATGACATTTTGACCTTTTTGTACACAAATAATAAAAGTTTACATTTTTTTTAGATGTATGTGGTTGGTGAACCTATTTAAAGTCCCTTTTTTGGGGGGGAACTTTGTTTGTTTAACAGTATGCTTTTGGGATGAGGTTGCCACCACATTTTCTCCTACAGACTGTATGGTACATCTATACAAAACTGTTATAGCCCTTAACAGAAAAAAATGAGGCAGATGATTTGACCCATTATGCTGAACTTAAACTTTCACTTTTGGGTGGATTGGCCCTTTAATTTTAAGTGGCTTTTCCTAGTATAATCTGTACAGCTGCATATTTTCGACTTAAACTTCCTCTTTAGGTGTTCTGTTTTCTGAACTGAGATTTTATTTTCCAACTACTGGAAATTCCTCACTTTCATGTTTAATATTTATAACATCCTGCCGAATTTCATTGTCCTTGAAAAAGGGGCCATAGATCAACAAGCCGAAAGGTTGTAATGGAGTGCATCCTAAAAAAACATGCAACATCATGATTGTCGATAAGTGTATTCATTTTCCCATTGGCTCAACTGTACTGTTTGTCTGATACAGGAAGAAGCAATCATTTTGCTGAATGACTTCCCTAGAATTTGGTCGGAAAGGAACGAATGGTTAATATACACATGTGAAGGTGACATGGTGTTTGGAAATGAAAAACCGCTTCCACTGGTGAACTCAATGACAAAAGGCTTGGCAAACATACTTCTTTATATATAAATAACATTTCCTGCATTGGTTTATAATGTGGCTATGTTAGATACATGAGGCTGATTTACAAAGCAGCAGTAGGGCTTTATTCCTGCTATACCATTGCTTAACCAGTTCCTGCTCGCCATATAGCAGTCAGAATGACAGCTGGAAAGTGATTTCATTATCCTTATCCGATGTCATATGAGGTCCAGCAGTATAAGTCGCTAGCGCATGCCCACAGGGGCGTGCATCGCGGAGATCAGATGTGTGGTGTGTCAGTCTGACACACCGCATCTGCGATCCTGGTAAAGAGCCTATGATGTAGGCTCTTTACCATGTGATCAGCTGTGTCCAATCACAGGTGATAACATGGTAACCAGGAAGAGCTGTTTACCAGCTTTTCCTCTATAATCAGCGCATTGATTGTCAGTGTACACCCATTGAGGATGCCAACTTTTTTTTTTAAATAACATACTGTTCACATTTTTATTCTTTGTGGCATTTTAGCCTCTTTTCAGCAACATCCTATCAGCAGTAGCTACTTGACATTTTTTAGCATGGGTTTCCTGATGGTGATGACTGGGGATTTTTTCTGAGAGAACAGGTTCAGGAACTCAAACACCCACGCCCACCCCTCTGCCAAACTGCATCACATAGTGGGTTTTGCCAAATTGCACTAACAGTTGGAGGGTCTTAAAGGGCCATTAAACACCAAGAGTGCGTACAGCGTTCAAGAGTGAGCTATGTACTGATTACAGGGTTCAGGAGTGCGCTACGTACAAAGTGCAGGGTTCAGAAGTGCTCTACATACAAAGTGCAGAGTACAGGACTGTGCTATGTGCAGAGCACAGGGTTCAGGAATGTGCTACATACAGAGTGCAGGGTTCTGGAGTGTGCTACATGCTTAGTGCACGGTTCATTAATGGACTACATACAGAGTGCAGTTATGTTTTGTCCTTTTTGGTTTGTGATTTTTAGGATTGTTTCCTTCTGAGAAAAATATATATATCCGCAGTGACCCTGTCCCAGCCAATCTTCGTTTTAGATAATTTGTGACCTTTTTATCAGCGGCCTGTATATGGACATCTTATATTCCACTCCTCTCCATCGTCTTGGGTTATGGTCAATCAGGCTGTGTGGGGGTTTCTCCTCTCTGCCCCATGAGATGCGATGAGTGTCTGTACCCCTCCTACATGCCAAGTATACCATGCCATGTATTTATAATGTTGATATGTACTGTGTTCGGTTTTAATGATTATACTGCTCTCATCTCAGAATTCCTCCTCTTAGTTAAGATCATCCCTGAAGAAGAGCTGCTATTTTCTGCCTCAGAAAATCTCGAAACGTGTTGGGTGCTCTCCAGTCTTACCATCTCAGGAGTCTCCTCTCTCATATATCCAGCCCAAGTCAACATGGTTTTATGTTTTGTACTGTGTATACCTATGTATCCCCTCTGTCATTAATTTTTTATCGGCAACCTTGTCTGTTTAGGGCCCCTTTTTTTACTATGCAAAACCTTTTTTACTTCCTAAACAATAAATGCTTTGGTTTGCATAAGAACTTTTGTCCGTTATTGCCTTTAAAATCCCTTCTTGGAGGAAAATGTTCTGTCTACGTCTATATTTTGGGATGATGCCATAGCTCTAGTAAATCACCACATTTTTTACATACAGAGTGCAGGGTTCAGCAGTGGCCTACATATACAGAGTGTAGGGTTCAGGAGTTTGCTACATAAAGAGTGCAGATTTCAGGAGTGGGCTATATACAGACTGCAAGGATCAGGAGTGTGCTACATACAGAGTGCAGAGTTCAGGAGTGGGCTATGTACAGATTATTGGATTCAGAAGTGCGCTATGTACAGTACAGACTGCAGGGTTCAGAAGTGTGCTACGTACAGATTGCAGAGTTCAGGGGTGCACTACATACAGAGTGTAGGGTGCAGGAGTCTGCTACTTACAGATTGCAGAGTTCAGGGGTGCACTACATACAGAGTGCAGGGTTCAGGGGTGTGCTACATACAGAGTGTAAGGTTTAGGAGTGTGCTAATTACAGAGTGTAGGGTGCAGGAGTGTGCTATGTACAGAGTGCAGGGTTCAGGGGTGTGCTACATACAGAGTATAAGGTTCAAGATTGTGCTACATACAGAGCGTAGGGTGCAGGAGTGTGCTACATACAGATTGCAGAGTTCAGGGGTGCACTACATATAGAGTGTAGGGTTCAGGAGTACACTACATACAGAGTGTAAGGTTCAGGAGTGTGCTACATACAGAGTGCAGGGTGCAGGAGTGTGCTACGTACAGATTGCAGAGTTCAGTGGTGCACTACATACAGAGTGCAGAGTTTAGGAGTGTGCTATATACAGAGTGAATATACTGAGTGAGTGAGTTCAGCTCTCTTCTGCAGGCCTTTTACCACATCTCACTTCCATCCCCCCTCAGAACTTACCATTGCAAAAAGCACACAGCCTGGCTCTAGTACTTCTCTCTCACACTCTAGCCCAGATAGCATGCAATTGAACTGCAAATTTGAAAACAACTTGCTAAGCTCTTGCTAGACTTTGTCAGGAACGCACTAGAATGCATAAGAATAGATGTGCACCAGTGCGCATGCGTCCGCACACCTCACGCACAGAGGTACACATGCGCACGCAATAGCCATGCTTTGGCGCCCAGTGGCCTATAAAGATGCTTCAACTGCACTAGTGCTTTGCTGTTTGATCTGCAGCTGTACCCTGAACTCTGATCCTGTGCCTGTATTTGATCCAGTGATTGACCAGGCTTCCTGACTTCTCTGCTTTCTCCGGTCCTGATCTTTGGCTCGTTTGACCTTGCTACCTCTGACTGTTTGCCTGATTCTCCGCTGCTAGACCCGGCCTCAACTCTGACCAATCACTGCCTGCTGTTTTGCTGATTGACCCTTTGGTGTATGACCCGGCCTGTCTGAAGCTTCTCCAGCCTTCCTGCATCCGCAGCACACCTGCATCTGCTGTCCTGCATCTGCTGCCCAGCATCCGCAGCACACCTGCTTCTGCTGTCCTGCATCCGCAGCACACCTGCATCTTCTGTCCTGCATACGCAGCACCCCTGCATCCACTCTCCTGGAATCATCTGCTGTTCAGCAACCCAGCTTGATCCTGCCACAGACCAGTGTCTACCACCCCAGCAAGAGAATTTGCAGGCACTCCTACCTCACCGTGCTCTTGCGACCACTGTTGCAATATCAGTGGTCCCTGTGCCGGGGCTCTTCTATGGATGAGATCGGTCAGCACCTCACAGCACTCAACCAAGCCGTGAACTCCCTTCAGGACAGTTACGTCCGATTGGAAAAACGTGTGCAATCCCTAACTACTGCCTCGAGTCCTCCTTCAGCTTCTTCCACAAGCACGGAACCAGCTGAGATGACTGCTGTATCCACTGTAATGATGTTACCCCCTAAGCCAAGGGTCCCCATTCCAGAGCGGTTCTCCGGGGACCGAAGCAAGTTTCGGGCATTCCGCAAAGCATGTGAACTGTATTTTGCTTTGCAGCCCCAGACCTTTTACTTGGAAAGGACCAAGGTGGAATTTATCATATCATTGTTACAAGGTCCACCACAGTCGTGGGCTCATCATCTACTGGAGGAACGCCATAAGTTGACGGAATCCTCATCGGCCTTCTTCAATGTCATGGCCCAGTTATACGATGACCCGCTGCGGACTTCCACTGCAGAGGCTGCCCTTCATGCGCTCCAGCAAGGCTACGGAGTGGTTGAGGACTATGTTACAGACTTTAGACACTGAAGCGCAGATACCCGTTGGAACGAGGCAGCCCTGCGACAACAGTTTCACCTTGGTCTATCTGAAAGCTTGAAAGATGAACTAGGTCGGGTCGGTGTTCCAAGTACGTTGGAGGCTTTAATCTCTGCGGCTATCCAGATAGACTGGCAACTTCAGGAACGTAGAACGGAGAGCCACGCAGCAGTTCCATCCTGCCTGGATGTTGCCCGGGGTGCCAGTCCCTGTTCACACAATCTCTGCCAGTCCTGCTCCAGCTAAACCTGTACCTGCTAACCAGGTGCCAGATATTTCTGTACCCAGGCAGGGCTGGTGCAAGGATTTTTGACACCCTAGGCGAAACCTCATTTTTCTGCCCCTTTGGCTCCACCCCTGACTCCACCCCCTTTGCACTGTCCATGTATACGATCCAGGTGGCGGAGGTGGAGATTTTTGCAGCGCCTCTCTACCTATTTCTTTAGCCGTGGTCCACAGGCCCGCACCTGTGCCTCTGGACCTGGCCTAAAGACAAATAATGGCGGCACCGGCTCACTTCCTCATGCCAGCCGTGGTTCGTAGATATATGGACAGGCTGGGGTAGTATATGGACAGGCTGGGGTAGTATATGGACAGGCTAGGGTAATATATAGACAGGCTGGGGTAGTATAAAGGCAGGCTGGGGTAGTAAATGGACAGGCTGGAGTAGTATATGGACAGGCTAGGGTAGTATATAGACAGGCTGGGGTAGTATATGGACAGGGGCTTGGCGCCCTGGGTGGCAATGCACCCTAGGCGGCCGCCTACTCCGCCTAGTGGTAGAGCCGGCCCTGTTCCCAGGCAACTTGGACTAATGCGGCCTTCTTTATCAGCCGAAGAGCTCTCACACCGGCAACAAAATAACCTGTGACATTATGTACACTCATGTCCCGCAAAGCTACGGAAGTGCCTGTCTATCAATCCTTCCAGCTGTTCATCACCACCTGCTAACACCACACATCTGGCCCTTTCCATCTCGTTTCAGCTGCCGGAAGATACAGTACCAGTCACTGCAATAATTGACTCTGGGGCATGTAGTTGTTTCATAGACTTGAACTTTGCAGCACAACACATCCCACTCCGGCCTAAGACCCAAAGACTTTCTGTATTTCTGGCCGATGGGTCAAGCATCAAATCTGGATTAGTAACACAGGAGACCCCACCGCTACCTGTGACTGCCTGTACAGACCATAAAGAACTGTTGAGTCTAGACGCAATTGCGTCCCCCTGTCACGTACCTGGTGGTGTCTTTCCTGACACCCCCCTGTTTCCAGTTACCCTGGGCCTACCTTGGTTGCAGGCCCACAATCCACAGATCCATTGCGGTTCTGGATACATAAAGTTCAAGTCTTCTTACTGCCAGCATCACTGCCTACCTGCTTCCCCCAGCTCGTCTAGCCCACTGCTATGTCTGGAATCTGATTCGGAGACCATTCATTAGTACCTGAACCATATGACAAGTATCTGAACATATTTAGTAAACGGGGGCTCAAACTCTTCCCCCCATCATTCCTATGACTGTCCAATGGAGCTGCTCCCAGTGGCCGAGATTCCTTTTGGACAAATCTTCCCACTTTCTAAACGTGAACTGGAGACACTAAAGGAGTATGTGTAGGAAAATCTGAAAAGGGGATTTATCCGACCATCCACTTCTCCTGCAGGGGCAGGAATCTTTTTCGTGGTAAAGAAAGACCACTCTCTCTGGCCCTGTGTGGACTACCGTGAACTGAATAAGATCACTGTCAAAAAACAGTATCCACTTCCCCTTTTGCCTGAACATTTTCATAGATTAAGGACTCCTTCTGTGTTCACCAAGCTGGACCTCCGAGGGGCCTAAAATTTGGTCCTTATTAGTACTGGGGATGAGTGGCAGACCACATTCCGCACTAGGTTCGGCCACTATAAATGCCTGGTAATGCCCTTTGGACTATGCAACACCCCTGCCACCTTTCAACACTTCGTCAACGATATCTTCAGAGACTGTTTAGATATCTATTGTTTATTTGGATGATATCCTGATCTTTTCTGCATCTCTTATTCAACATCGGGGACATGTCAAAAACATACTCTGTCGGCTCCGTCAACATGGACTATATGCAAAGCCAGAGAAATGTGAGTTTGAGTGGCAGAGTATTCAATTTCTGAGTCTAATAATATCTACTGAAGGATTCAAGTGAAAAGTTTTAGCCATCCTGTACTGGTCTGCACCCTCAGATAAAAAGGGGGTGCAGCATTTTGTAGGCTTTGCAAACTTTTATCAGAGATTCATCAAGGGGTTCTCGCAATTATCTCCCCAATCACCCAGCTGACAAAACAAAATATGCGATTTCGCTGGCTTTCCGGGGCACAGGCTGCCTTTTCAACCTTAAAGGGATTTTTCACATCTGCCCCCATCCTGAGTCATCCAGATCCTACTCTACCCTATCTGCTTGAGGTAGACACCTCAGAAACAGCATGTGGGGAGGTTATTTCCCAGCGCCAGGGCCTCAAGGACTTGATGCATCCAATTGCTTTCTTTTCCCATAAGCCAAAAAGAATTATGACGTGGAGGATCGAGAGCTTTTAGCCATCAAGGCTGCACTTGAGGAATGGAGGTATCTGTTAGAGGGAGCAGCCCACCCCATACTCATTTACACGGATCACAAGAATCTTGAATATCTGAGGGCTGCCAATCGTCTGAAGCCGTGTCAAGTGCGGTAGGCGTTATTCTTCTCCAGATTCTCATTTCATATTACTTACAGGCCCGATTCAAAGAACGTCAAGCCCGATGCACTTTCTCGTATGTTTGATGATCCAAAGGAAGTGTCAGCACCAGATACCATTCTATTGGAAGGTAACTTCCTACTGTTACAGATGGACCTGATGTTGGGCTTAAAGCAAGCTTCAATGAATGTTGTCTGTCCTACTGGAATTACTCTGTTACCCAAGGGGGGGTTGCTGTGGAAGGATGACAAGATTTTTGTACCAGAGAATATCCGGGTGACGGTGTTAGGCCTTTGTCATGACCATCCCCTGGCAGGCCATTTTGGTATTCACAAGACCCGTGAATTTAAACAACGCATGTTCTGGTTGCCGAATCTCGAGAAAGATTGTAAGGAATATGTAAATTCTTGTGCCACCTGTACCCGGAGTAAAACTGCCAAAAGCAAAGCATGAGGGCTGCTCAGACCACTACCAGTCCCTGATAGACCATGGGAAATGATCGCTATGGACTTTATAGTGGAGCTTCCCCCTTCTGAAGGATGTTCGGCCAACTTTGTAGTGGTGGACCGTTTGTCTAAAATGGCTAATTTTGTTCCCCTAAAGAGTACACATTCTGCAATATAAACTGCCCGGGTCTTCATCAAGGAGATTGTTAGGCTGGATGGGATCCCAATGAACATTCAGACAGAGGGGTTCAGTTCACCTCTTGTTTCTGGAGAGCACTGTGTGAAATTCTAAAGATCTACCTGTCTATATCTTCTGCGTATCGCCCTCAGACTAATGGGCAAATGGAGAGAACAAACCAGACGCTTGAGAAATATATCCGGTGCTTCACTACGTTCGTTCAGGATGATTGGGTGACACTTTTGCCCTAGGCGGATTTTGCATACAACAATGCCAGTCACTCGGCCACAGGTCAGTCCCCGTTCTTCACCAATTACGGCTTTCATCCAGTCTTCCTGCCTGGCATTGTTCCAGAATCCACAGTTCCAGCAGTTCAGAGTACTGTAGAGTCACACCAATAAGTTAATGCAGGAGGCCGTGATTAAGGCACAAGCGACTGACAAAAGGATGTTCGACAGGAAGAGGAGAGGGGAACTGTGTCTCCAACCAGGTGATCAGGTATGGTTGTCTACAACTAACCTCAGACTGGCTTGTCCTTCAAAAAAAATGGCACCCAAGTTAATTGGTCCATTTCCGATAAAGAGGAAATTAAATGAGGTTTCATATAAACTTTCTTTACCTGACTTGCTCAAGATCCATCCGGTATTTCATGTATCTTTATTAAAACCCTCAGTGCCAGATCCCTTCCCAAACTTGGGATTGGGGCCACCTGATCCCGTGACTGTTAATGGGGATGCATACTAGCTCATTATGCCTTTGCTTTACAGGTTATTTTTTTTTTTTTTTTTTTTTTTTTCCTTAATTTGGACATAGAACTGTTTTATTGACTTGGAGAGGATCTGCAAAGAGGAGTGGGACAAAATCCCTCCTGAGATGTGTACAAGCCTGGTGGCCAATTACAAGAAAGGTTTGACCTCTGATTGCAAACAAGGGTTTTGCCACCAAGTACTAAGTCGTGTTTTGTGAAGGGGCCAAATACTTATTTCACTCATTAAAATGCAAATCAATTTATAACTTTTTTGAAATGTGTTTTTCTGGATTTTTTTGTTGTTATTCTGTCTCTCACTGTTAAAATAAACCTACCATTAAAATTAAAGTCTGATCATTTTTTTTGTCAGTGGGCAAATGTACAAAATCAGCAGGGGATCAAATACTTTTTTCCCTCACTGTAAGATGTAAGAATACTTATTTTAAAAATGAATAAAATTACTAAAAAGCACTACAGTGACTACCTTTGTCAAAGTCATACCCTCTGAAAGTAAAACTTTACAGAACAGAATGAAATTTGATATCCACTGCTCAGAAAGACATGGAAAAAGTATAAATGTTTCATATGGCTACAACTGTTTAACCTTTGATCCTCTATAAACCATTTATTGCAACATGTATTCCTAAATCTCTTCCCTATGCATGGAAAGTTATATATAATTACCTCTACACAAGGAAATTATTTCATGTGATATTATGCAATATTGGTGTTGCAAATTTCTTCTGTACTTGCTACTGATCTACTTAAACTTGGTTTGGTTTTGCTAAAAAGAACTTCATCATTAAAATTACAGCAAATGCACCTTTCGAGCCCGTTCACACAGGGGCGACTTGCGCTCCAACTTGAGTCGCCTCAAGTCGCCCCAAGTCCCTTGACATCTGAAATCCCATTGAAGTGAATGGGAGCTGTCTTAATGTACACTACTGAAGTCGCCCTGACTTCAGAAAAGGTTCCTGCACAACCGACTTGTGCCCATAGAATTCAATACAAGTCGCCTCCAAGTCGGATCCCCCATCTATATGGAAGTGACTTTACAGTGAAAAGAAAATAATTTATTCATGGCAAACCCCTCCCTCCCTTCTCTGATTGGCCACAGGCAAAGTCGTCTGGCATGAAGTTGTGTTGTAAGTAACCTGAAGTCGCGCTGAAGTAGTGCTGAAAGTCGCCTAGCAAAGTCCACCGAAGTTGGATCGCCCCTGTATGAATGCAGGCTTAGAAACGTTTGTAATTACATAGTTACAAATTTAATCTAATGTATATGTAAATCGCTGCGTAAATTGACAGCGCTATATAAGTGCCTGAAATAAATAAAAAATAATCTGGTTGAAAAGAGACACTAGTCCATCTACCATAAAAAGAGAAAATAAACAAATAAAAAAAAACCACACAAATAGAAAACCTCCATATGCACTATGCTATACCCAGTGTTGATGCAGGAGAAGGAAAAAAATACCAGTAAAGCATGATTCAATTTGCTCCAACGGGGAAAGATTCTTTCCTGATCCCCCCAAAAGGAAATCAGATATTCCCTGGATCAACTTTACCTATAAATATTAGTAACCAGGCGTACTATGAACATTTAGGAAAGAGTCCAGTCATTTTTCTAACAATCTACTGAGCTGGACAGAACCACCTCTGGAGGGAGTCTATTCCACGTGTTCACAACTCTTACTGTGAAGAAGTCTTTCCTTATTTGGAGATGAAATCTCTTTTCCTCTAGACATAAAGTGTGTCCCCTTGTCCTCTGTGATGATCTTAAAGTGAATAACTCTACACCAAGTTCACTACATGGACCACTTATGGATTAATATATGTTGATCATATCCCCCTTAAAGTGATTGTAAAGAATCACCTTATAAAACAACCCATTCAGTTTAAAACATAAATGAAAGGTAAAACATTTTTGTATAGATATAAAAAAACAATATAAATGCTCTTTTTCCATTTTTTTTAAGTGATTACATCCCCTCTGTTCTCAGCTGCATAAGAGCTGGGGAGGAGAAGCAGAAGCACACCGAGCTTGCCAGTGAATGGCTGTGCAGCAGGGGCGTGTCAGGCAAGTCTGATCATTGGAGGAGAGTACACTAGTTACACTAGAATTGACCACGGGTGTGCTCTTCTGCTTAGTGTGGTCAGTTTTTAATAGGAAAGCAGAGGGACTGGCAGGAACAGCAGGAATTTCACATAAAGGAAGCAATACGAAGAGAACAGGAGACTTTCTCATACAAGTACATGGTACAGCAGGAGCATATCAGGAATATGAAGTGTTGGGGTAGCAAACGCTTTAATCTCCTCTTCTCAAGAGAGAATACATTGAGTTCTTCTAATCGTTCCTCATAGCTGAGCTCATCCATGCCTCTCACCAGTTTGGTTGCTCTTCTCTGCACTCTCTCCAGTTCCCTGATATCCTTTTTCATATGTGTACACAGCCTATTGCATTAGGGTGTGCACCCCAAAGCTCAAACCCTCATGCCTTTCTCTGCAGCCTCACCTGTATGTGACAGTGAATGAATGGGAAGTGCTCTGTGCTGAGTGGCTTCCTGTTCATTCACAAACTGAAGCATAGTAAACCGTTTACTATGCTTCAGTTATGAATGAATACAGTGAGTGTGTGTTAACTGTTTATTTAGAAAAAGAAGGGCTGGTAAATTACATATTTACTAGCTTCTTCCCCCACTCTGCATCCTAAAACATCCCTTGCAGCAGCTGGGGGGAGGGGGGAGAGAAGGGAAGCTAATACAAGAAAAGATTTTGCTTGCTTTGGAAACTGCTGCTTTTTTTCTAGCAAGAGTTCATTTATGTGGTCTTTTATTAAACTCTCCAGTATCTTCCCAACCATAGAAGTTAAACTAACACGTTTATAGTTACTTGATAAAGACTTTGATCCCTTTTTGAATATAGGCACAATGCTGGCGCAACGCCAATCCAGTGTTAAAAAAATAGAAACAATGGCTTTGAAATGACGAAGCTCAATTCTTTTAGGACTTGTAGATGTATGCCACCTGGACTATGTGCTTTATTGACCTTTATCCTATCTAAATAATTATGGACCATATCAATTTTGACCCATTGTGGATCATTTGGGGCTGTGTCAATATCATCCCGATTATGGACAGGAGCTCCCCCATGCTCCTTTGTATACACAGAGCTGAAGAAGGTATTTAATAAATATGCCTTCTCTTTGTCCCCAGTCACCCACTCTAGCTTATTTTGTACAGAGCCTATATGCTCAGACCTGACCTGTTTACAGAGGCGTAACTAGAACATTCAGGGCCCCGGTGCAAGAAATTATGAAGGGCCCCCCGACCCCTGGCCAGGGCCCTTCCCTCTTCCCACTGATCCTGGGGCCCTTTACTCCTATTGTGGGTCCCTTTATTACGGTACTGCAGTGGGGCCCTTTCACAAGTTCTACAGCAGGCCCCAGGGGGACCAGGGAAGCACACAGGGGCCCTGGGAACAGCAGAAGACAAGTAAACTGGATAGAGGAAAATGGAGGAGATTGGGTCCTCTAAATGCCACCCCGCCATCCCTCCTATTCAGGTGTACAAGGGAGGCACATGGGCCCCCTGGACCATGGGGCCCGGTTGCAATTGCAACCCCTGCAACCCCTATCGTTACGCCCCTGCCTGTTTACTATTAATATATTTGAAGAATTTCTATTTGTTTAGTTTTAACTTCTGCAGCCTTGATTTACATTTTACATATTCTGTTATATTCTTTGTAACATTTAAATGATGATAGTGTTCCTTCAATTTTATATTTTTAAAAAGATATTTTCTTTTTATTTATATATTTTTTTAACTTTGGATGTGAGCCACATAGGTTTTATTTTTAGCCTTTGAAACATATTGCCCATGGGAATATACTTTACAGTGAGTTCGCATACAGTCGTTTTGAAAAATGTCTGTTCTGTGTTCATTTATGCCAATATTCCCTCCCAATCTAAGACCCCTTTCAAACTGAGGCGCTTTACAAGCGCTATTTAGCTAAAAAATAGCGCCTAAAAAGCGCATCAAAAGTCACGTCCCATCCACTCCAATGTGAAAGCAGGAGTGCTTTCACACTGAGGCGGTGCGCTTGCAGGACGTTACAAAAAGTCCTGCAAGCAGCATCTTTGGGGTGGTGCGGTGAGCGGTAATATACCGCTCCTCCACCGCCCCTGCCCATTGAAAACAATGGGGCAGCGCTTCCGAAGCGGCTGCACACCGCCTCGGAAGCGCAGAGAGCGGGCACTTGCTGATGCATCCCTTCCCAAAAATGCCCCATTGTGGCATAATGCCAACTTTGGAGAGCTGTATCGGCATCCTGATACATCATGGTGGATAGCTAAGGGTATTCTATATGTGTATCAGGTATATGAAGAGGGTAGTTTTATCTCCTTTGATATGTTGAAGGAACGGACAAATATAAACAATAAGTTTTTCTTTAAATATCTCTTACTGAGACATGCAGTTCAAACACAGTTTGGTAGACAAAGAGTGGAACTGGGAGTGACCCCGTTGGAGAGGGCTATGGCTGATCCGTATGTGGATAAGTTGGTGACTACGCTGTATGGTGTCCTGCAGGCAGCTGGTCCCCATCCATTCGCAGTCTCATGTGTGAAATGGAAAAAATATATTCCTGACCTTGCGGATGAGTATTGGGAGGAAGTTACTGATTCCTGCATGCAGGACATCATCAGCACAGCAGACAAACTCATACATTTTAAATTTATCCACCAACTGCACTACACCCCTGATAGATTGAACAAAATGAGAGCTGATGAGCCTATTTCATGTCCTAGATGTGATGAGACCTCGGCGAATGTACTACATATGTTCTGGTCATGCCCGGGTTTAATACAGTTTTGGTCTGAATTATTTGATATGCTTACTACAAACTTTGATCTCACAGCCCCTAGAACTCCAGAGGTAGCCCTTCTGGGAGTAATGGATGACTATGTAAACAGGGTGCATAAGCGTATTATGTTTAGATTGATTTTTTTCTATGCAAAGAAGACGTTGCTACTCCACTGGAGAACGCATACATCCCCCACCCTTGCTTATCTATGTCGGTTGATTAATCAAGCACTACCGGTATACAAAGTTATATATAAGAGTCGGGGATGTGGGAAAAAATTCGCCAAAATCTGGCAAATGTGGCTAGATAGCGCGGTTACAGGGTCAGCAGACCTGACACCATCACAGTCATCCTCTTAGAGGTTGGTAGACTACATCTTCTTGGTATGCAGAGTATAACACGGAATGTATGGTTGTATGAATGCCTGGAGGTATGAATGAATGAGGCGTGAATGATGTATATATATATATATATATATATATACATACACACCAAATATAGCTCTTGGAAAAGAGCTGAGTGGTAAGGAAGGGAGCCCACTTGCTTTGGTTTTGTTTACTGTTTTAGAGGTATCAATATATCCTAATTTGTTTTACTTTATTTACATATTTTACAAGTGAGAACATATGATATGTCAAGACTGACCGCTATGATACTTACTTTAATAGTAAATTTTAAAAGGGCTCTGCGTAGCCTATCATCATGCCTGGACTGTTAATGGCACTTGTATACACAGTACTATGCAAATGTTTAATGTTTTGTGTAAGTATTTAAAAATACAAAAATAAACACTTTTTAAAAAAAAACAATACATGAAATAATATTATGGTCACTGCTACCCAGGTGTTCTTTTATATGAACATTGATAATAAGCTCTGCATGGTTTGAGATTACCAGGTCCAGCAGAGCATCATTTCTAGTCGGGCCTCTATGTACTGTACCATAAAATTGTCTTGTAATAGGTTTATAAATGTTTGCTCTTTAACTGTTCCTGCAGTGCCATTACTCCAGTACATCTCCAGGTAGTTAAAATCAACCATTTTTATCACTGTCCCAGTGCTTGCAGCCCTTTCTATCTGTGCAAGGGGCTGAGTCTCTACCTTCTCAATAACACTGGGTGGCATATAATAAACCCCAGTGATTACCTAACACACCCATATGCAGCTCCACCCATAATGCTTCAGCAGTAATGGAGATCTATAGAAAGATACTTATGAATAATTACATGATTTTTATTATTTGAATACCTTTGTTTACTTTTCCTCCCCATTCTTTTCACAGAGGCCATTTTCAATAAGGGAAGATGACTCCATCTCATTTTACCAGCTGAAACCCTGGGCCTGCCTCTTGGAACATGTGACAGTGCAAATTATTTGAGGGGGAAGCTACTGGTGATGTAGCCTACCCAGGATGCAGATGTGATGCCAGGGTTACATCACCAGTGCCTTACTATACCAGGAAGAGGAAAACACAGAAAGGGTGCAGTCACACTTGCTAATGTGCAAACATGCATGTACAGTGATCACTCACATGCAGCGATCACATGCAAGTGACTGGCCCTTGAAATAGACTGCTTGCATTCAGGGCTGATCATTCGCATGTGCTGCTGTGGGAGCCGGCAACTTCCCATAGCTTTCAATTGGGATGCCTCTTGCAGCTAATAAAGGGAACCCCTGCTGGGGTTCCGGCATATAATCGCAGACAGGGTGCATTTGCAAGTCTGAATGCACCCTAATTTCAAGCAAAATCAAAAAATGAATCTAATTAATGTAAGAAGATTTCATATCAGCATTCAGAGATGCATGCTACTGTGATTTCCAGTGAAAGGGGAGAAAGATCCACTTTAAAAAAAATGTTCACATAAAGGAGGAACTTCAGTAACTCCCCTGAATTTTTTTTAAGCTCTACAAACCTATAATGGAGCTTTGTGTAATTGGTGCACCGGAGCAAACCTAACAAAGTAATTCAATTAAGAAAGATCCCCAACGTGATCTAGAGGTGCTATTACAGCTATAGTGTTCACCTTTGGTGTAACCATACAATATTAATATCACAGTGGTAGCCACACTCCTCTTACTAATGTGAACATTCTTGTCACCAATTAATTAATATTTCATCATTCAAATTATTGTGCATATACAGCTAATAAATGAAAAACAGAAACATAAAACGTTAGTGTACAACACTGAAGAAATTACACTTTGCTACAATGTAAAGTAGTGAGTGTACAGCTTGTATAACAGTGTAAATTTGCTGTCCCCTCAAAATAACTCAACACACAACCATTGATGTCTAAACCGCTGGCAACACAAGTGAGTACACCCCTAAGTGAAAATGTCCAAATTGGGCCCAAGTAGCCATTTTCCCTCCCCGGTGTCATGTGACTCGTTAGTGTTACAAAGTCTCAGGTGTGAATGGGGAGCAGGTGTGTTAAATTTGGGGTTATTGCTCTCACTCGCCCATACTTGTTACTGGAAGTTCAGCATGGCACCTTATGGCAAAGAACTTACTGGTGATCTGAAAAAAAGAATTGTTGTTGTACATAAAGATGGCCTAGGTTATAAGAAGATTGCCAAGATCCTGAAACTGAGCTGCAGCATGGTGCCCAAGACCATACAATGGTTTAACAGGACAGGTTCCACTCGGAACAGGCCTCGCCATGGTCAACCAAAGAAGTTGAGTGTACATGCTCAGCGTCATATCCAGAGATTGTCTTTGGAAAATAGATGTAAGAGTGCTGCCAGCATTGCTGCAGAGGTTGAAGGGTTATGGGGGGGGGTCAGCGTTACCAGAACCCGTGGTACGACGTCGAGTCAAAGTCCTAGAACCGTTAGAAGAATATTGGATCCGGTAGAAATACATGTTGTTGTTAAGAAAAAAAGTCTAGTGGTCATTCAAGAAACGGTATTCCACGGTACGACTTGAAGGTCATTGTTCATACCCGCTCACTCTCGTT
>BLSH010436131.1:457833-476406 GCA_018402905.1 Glandirana rugosa
TCCCTCCTCCCTCCTTCTTCTCCCTCCTCCCTCCTTCTTCTCCCTCCTCCCTCCTTCTTCTCCCTCCTCCCTCCTTCCCTCTTCTTCCTCCCTCCTCCCTCTTCTTCCTCCCTCCTCCCTCTTCTTCCTCCCTCCTCCTCTCTTCTCTCTCCACCTTCTTCTTTTCTTTCCTTTCCTTCTCCTCCTCAAAAGTAATGGGGCACATGAACTTTAATGGCATCCCAGCCTTAGTCCATAGGGTTCAATATTGTAGTCAAATCCCTCCATCCTAAACTCACTCATCCATGTCTTTATGGACCTTGCTTTGTGCACTGGTGCGCGGTCATGTTGGAACAGGAGGAGCCATCCCCAAACTGTTCCCACAAAGTAGGGAGCACAAAATTGTCCAAAATGTCTTGGTATGCTGACTCCTTAAGAGTTCCCTTCACTGGAACTAAGGGGCCAAGCCCAACTGCTGAAAGACAACCCCACACCATAATCCCCCTCCACCGAATGATTTGGACCAGTGCACAAAGCAAGGTCCATAAAGGCATGGATGAGTGAATTTGGGGTGGAAGAACTTGACTGGACTGCACAGAGTCCTGACCTCAACCCTTTGGGATGATTTCGAGTGGAGACTGTGAGTCAGGCCTTCTTGTCCAACATCAGTGCCTGACCTCACAAATGCTCTTCTGGAAGAATGGTCAAACATTCCCATAGACACTCCTAAACCTTGTGGACAGCCTTCCCAGAAGAGTTGAAGCTGTTATAGCTGCAAAGGGTGAGCCAACTCAATATTGAATCCTAGAGACTAAGACTGGGATGCCATTAAAGTTCATGTGTGTGTAAAGGCAGGCTTCCTAATGCTTTTAAAAATATAGTGTATGTATATATAATACTCTCCCATCCTTTTATATAGAGATGGTTTCCCCTTGTGTGATCTGTACCCCCCCCCAGGCAGACATGACTATAGCAGAGAGCTCCCTGTATTAGAGGTGTCTGGAAATGTATAGTCAGAGTCTGCAGAGTGTACACATGTGTCTTCCTTTGTGATAAAGTTCAATGTCATTTCTACGTCAGCTGTCTATGGAGGGAACTTTGTAACCTTAGTGAACAAGCTGCTGTTCTCCACTTCCTCCCTATAACAGATGTCAGTAGGAGAGGGGGTCTGTGACATTGACTAGTGCCCTTCGGTAAGCCATTGTTTCTCAACTGGGTGCCTTTTTGGGTCTTGTGTAGGGGGGGGGGCTTCTGATGTGAAGTTAATTTCATCAAGGCGACTGTGCATCGTTTTTCCATTGATAACTAAATTACATTTAATAACACTTTAACATAATAATAACATTTTAGTCTGGGGTGCCTCAAGATTTTGCATACCTTTTTTTTAAAGGGTGTCTTGATCAAATAAAGAAACCGTGCTCTAAGGTTTGGTTTTCTAGATATTGGCTAAGGTTGTTTGGAGTATATGGTTAATTTGTGTATGTGTTAGCCTTTTCTCAGCTGGTATTCCTCCAGAGGTTGCTAGGGGTTCCTTCAGCAATGAGCAATGTCTGACTTTCTGATAAGTGACCACTGACAACAATAATCTATCCGTAAGTGAGGAAGGGCGAGTACATTCTTTTCAATCCTTACAGCATTATAAGGGAAATGCTTCCCTCTGGGCACTAATATAAGCGTCAAACCAAAAGAATAACCTGCGTTCAAGAGGACTGCACTAGCAACATTGAATCACAATCCATCAGCCACTCTGCTGTTATGGAAACTTTGCAGCCCCCAGGACACTAATATAAGGGGCATTCGTAATACTGACCCACCACTTTGTAAGGGTTATTTTTCTCACTGTCCACCAATAAAAAGGACATCTTTCTCAATGACTACCAGTATAAGGGTGTTCTTCATACTCACAACCGGTATAGGGGCATTCTTCCCTGTGGCCACCACTGTAAGGGGTGTTCTTCATGTTGACCACCACTGTGAAGGGCATTCTTCATACTGACAACCGGTATAGGGGCATTCTTCCCTGTGGCCACCACTGTAAGGGTTGTTCTTCATGTTGACCACCACTGTGAAGGGCATTCTTCCCATTGGCCACCAGTGTAAGAAGCATTCTAACTATTGACCGCCAATGTAAGGAGCATTCCTCTCCGTGACCACCAATATATGGGGCATTCTTTATACTGAACACAATGTAAGGGGCATTCTTCCCACTGACTACCAATTTAAGGGCCCTTCTTCCCATGGCCATAAGCCTAAAGAGACCTTTTAAAGACCAGCAATTTAAGGGGCACATCTCCACCAATGTGAGGTAACACTGCAATTTTCATTGAGTCGTTTCTTGACATTATTTTTATTAACAAAAGTATTTTTTTGTATTGAGCAGCTCTTGAATTTCACCACCTTCTTTTATCTATTTTTATAAATCCATGTACTATTCATGCAAATGCTCAGTGGGTGGTGAATATAGTAATTGTTCATAGGGTTCCCTGAAACCTGAAAATTATTTTGAGGGTTCCTTTGGGTTAAAAAAGAATGAGAGGCTGTCTTCTACATTGTGTAAATTGCTGAAGTATACAAGTCGTCTTCCCTAATGTTTTTTTTATTTTTTACACCTCCTATCACCCACGGCCTTTAGGGAACCTGTACTGAGAGAAATACACTATATTACCAAAAGTATTGTGACACCTGCCTTTACATGCACATGAACTTTAATGGCATTCCAGTCTTATTCCGTAGGGTTCCATACTGAGTTGGCCCACCCTTTGCAGCTAGAACATCTTCAACTCTTCTGAGAAGGCTGCTCACAAGGTTTAGAAATGTGTCTACTAGAGCTGCATGATTAATCGTAATAAAATCGCAAGCTCGATTCAGCCCCCCTGCGATCTCCATCACGCATTACCGCAATTTTCAGTGCAGTTAATGGAGTCTGACTTGCGGGGAGACTCAGTGCGACTTGACTGTAAGTCAATGTAAGTCGCCTGAAGTCTCCCTAGGAACCTTTTTCTAAGTTGGGGCGACTTGAGTCTCTCCTATCTGGGCAGACTGCCAAGTCTGAGATCATTGCTGATAAAAGATACAAAGGTCTCAGTGTTAAATTGACGGCCACAGCGCGGATCTACTAAGCCGGGGCGCCGTCAATTGACGTCCGCCCCATTGCGTGCTCCCCACATGCCCTCGCAGCCGCTGGCTTGATGTCCGCCAGAGACCCGCGTCCATCTAACAGAGAGCCAGAACAGGGAACCGCCATTGTAAACACGGCGGTTCTCCGTTCTGTAAGGGGGACATACCAGATCTACTGATCTCTGTGATCGGGATCAGTTAAATCTGTTATGTTCCTGCCAGCCCAGCCCCCTCACAGTTAGAACGCACACAGGGAACACAGTTAACCCCATGATCGCCCCCTTAGTGTTAACCCCTTCCCTGCCAGTGACATTTATACAGTAATCTGTGGCTATTTTTAGATCTGATCACTGTATAAATGTCATTGGTCTAAAAAAAGTGTCAAAAATGTCTGCCGCAATATCGCAGTCCAAGATAAAAATCGCAGATCGCCGCCATTACTAGTAAAAAAAAAAAAATATATAAATGCCATAAATCCATTCCCATAGTTTGTGGACGCTATAACTTTTGCGCAACCTAATCAATATACGCCTATTGCGTTTTTTTTTTTTAACAAAAATATGTAGGAGAATACATATCAGCCTAAACTGATGAATATATTTGTTTTTGGGGTTTTTTTTGGACACGTATTATAGCAAAAAGTAAAAAAATGTCCTTATTTCAAAATTGTCGCTTTTTTTGTTTATAGCGCAAAAAATAAAAACCACAGAGGTGATCAAATACCACCAAAAGAGAGCTCTATTTGTGGGGGAAAAAAGGACGTTCATTTTGTTTGGGTACAATGTTGCACCTCTGTGTAATTGTCATTCAAAGAGTGACAGCGCTGAAAACTGAAAATTGGCCTGGGCGGGGGGTTAAGTGCACAGTAAGCAAGTGGTTAACCATTTAAAGACTAAATCTTTTCTGACATTTGTTGCTTACAAGTAAAAATCCAGTATTTTATTTTCTGCAAGAAAATTACTTAGAACCCCCAAACATTATGTATGTGTGTGTGTATATATATATATATATATATTTATTTTAGCAGGGACCCTAGAGAATAAGATGGCGGTTGTTGCAATATTTTATGTCACATGGTGTTTGCGCAGCGGTCTTTCAAACGCAATTTTTTGGGAAAAATTGCACTTTCAAAAAAAAAAAAAAAAAACGAAACAGTGCTGTTAGCACAATTTTTTTGTATATGTAAGATGTTAGAATCGTGATCTTTATTCTAAGCAAAAAAATTGTGATTCTCATTTTGGCCAGAATTGTGCAGCTCTAGTGCTTACTATAGGGATGTTGTTTGACCATTCTTCCAGAAGTGCATTTGTGAGGTCAGGCGCTGATGTTGGATGAGAAGGCCTGGCTGGCAGTGTCATCTCAAATGTGTTCTATCAGGTTGAGGTCAGGAGGCCAGTCAAGTTCCTCCTCCCCAAACTCACTCATCCATGTCCCTATGGACCTTGCTTTGTGCAGTGGTGCGCAGTCATGTTGGAGCAGGAAGGGGCCATCCCCAAATTGTTCCCACAAAGTTGGGAGCATTAAATTGTCCAAAATGTCTTGGTATGCTGACACCTTGAGAGTTCCCTTCACTGAAACTAAGGGGCCAAGCCCAACCCCTGAATATCAACCCCACAGCATAATCCCTCCTCCACTAAATGATTTCGAGAGGTGGTCCAATGCTTTTGGCAATATAGTGTGGATGAGTGAGTTTGAGGTGGAGGAACTTGGCTGTCCTGACCTCAATCCCATAGAACAGTGTTCCACAACCCAGTCCTCAAGGCCCACCAACAGGTCATGTTTTCAGGACTTCCCTCAGATGAATCAGCTGTGGTAATTACTAAGGCAGTGAAACTGATCAAATCACCTGTGCAAAATAATGGAAATCCTGAAAACATGACCTGTTGGTGGGCATTGAGGACAGGGTTGGGGAACACTGCCATAGAACACCTTTGGGATGATTTAGAGCGGAGACTGCGAGCCAGACCTTCTTGTCCAACATCAGGGGCTGACCTCACAAATGCACTTCTGGAAGAATGGTCTAACATTCCCATAGACACTCCTAAACCTTGTGGGCAGCCTTCCCAGAAGAGTTGAAGCTGTTATAGCTGCAAAGGGTGGAACAACTCCATATTGAACCCTATGGACTGAGACAGGGATAAAGTTCATGTGCGTGTGAGGCAGGTGTCCCAATACTTTTGACAATATAGTGTAGTTCTGTAAATAATTGCACACAGAAATATTATGAAACTGTGAAATCATTCTAGTGTGCTTTCATTAAGGCTCCGTTCACATCTTAGCGTTCCAAATCGTGGGCGGAATCGCCACGATTATGCATGATATTCCAAATAGCGGCAAATCGCCCATGCATTCCCCATGTGTTCCCTGTCACTTTCAATAGCACCCCAAACACGACACAATTTTCCCGCAATTCGTCGGGCGACAATCGCGGTAAAATCGCACAAACAGAATGGCGAGACGCCTGTCGCACAAAAGTACAAGAGCTTCTTTTGGGCGACAGGCATCCCCCGATTCTGTTTGCACGATTTTACCGTGATTGTCGCCCGATATGCCAAGATGTGAACTGAGCCTCACGAGCAATCTCCCTCTGGTGGAATGTTACAATTTATTTTCATTCCTGAGCTCAGGGCAGAACATTTCCACACTGATACATTGTATACTTTCTGGCCAGTGCAGAGTTCCCCAGATTATTATTATGTGAATTGTCTTTAAAGTGGTAGTAAAGCCCGCTTTGTGATTTTTTTATTTATTTATTTATTTTTTAACCTACAGATAGACCTATAATAAGGCTTACCTGTAGGTAAAATTAATATCTTCCAAACCGGCACCGTTTAGGAGGTATTCACCATGGATGCAGCTGGTGATGTCAGGTCCATGCCAGACCTTCAGAGCTTTGTGCCGGAGCCAAGAGCTCATGAGGCTCAGGCCAGTCATTCTGCTGGAGCCTGGGAACCCATTATAGCTGCTGACTTTTAATAAACACACTCGTCCAGTCCAGGAGTCCAGAGCTGGTGTATTTGCCAAGGCCAGTTCTTCACCGGTATTTCGATCGCTGGTGCCGCCATCTTTACTGTTGGAAGCCAGCTGTGACTTCCTGCCGTTTCACACCTGGTTCCCCACAGTGCATGGAGATTTGTTTTTGGGGGAAACTTCCACAATATTGGCTTAGGCAACAAATGTGGCAGTGGGGACCTCCCAAAACAAAAAAAAATTAAAATCTTACAGCAAAAGTAGAAAGGAGGGCGAGACGAACTTTAAAATTAAATTCCGCTTTAAGTAATGACAACGTTTTCATGGAATAAACTGGTACATAGCAGAATTGTGGAAATCGCTCTAGTCCATAGTGGGTGTATGGGGGGAGGGGGTGTGAGTACACGTTTGTGAGGGGAAGTGGTTAAGTAGCATTGTACTTTGTCAAGGACGTGTTTGGAAAAAAAAATGGTTACTACATTTCCAGAGTACTCCCACCAAGAGGCTAGGTTCACACAAGTTTCTTCTAGCTATGGGACTTTAAAGGTGCTAATAATTGTATCAAAATATGCTCTACTATTAAAATTCAACTTTTAGCCTTATTCATTCACACTTTTGTGACTTGTCATACAACTTTGGACCCCAAAGCCGTATGACAAGTCGCACCCCAGGTTTCCCAAAGAGTGTCTTTCATATCTGTGCAATTTAACATTGCAGCAATGTTGAATTAGTTCCTGCATTACTTTGGTCTGACTGCAATTTGAGGGCCATAGACTTCAATGTAAACCCTCAAAAGTTGCATGAGTAGCGCCTGCATGATATACATGCGACTTTTGTGCAACTTTGTAGAGCACAATCACATTGGTCAAAGCCAAAGTCACACTCATCCAAGTCGCACTGGAAATTGTACCATTTTGAAGTCGCACAAGTGAGAATGGAAGGCTCCATTCGCACTAGCCGATTTCAAAGGTGTGTGATTTTCAGTGCAGCTTTGGAGTCCAACTTTCATACAACATTAAAGTGACTTTGATAAAACTTTTACACTCTCTGGCATGGATGTCGTGTCAAAGTAGTGCAGGAACCTTTTCTTAAGTCCCAGTGACTTTTATAGTGCCATTTGGAATGACTTTCATAGAGATACATGGCATTTCACATGTCCTGCAACGTCGCACAAGTGTGAAAGGAACCATAAAACAGTTAAAATGTTTGTTACCCTAAAAAAACAAGGATCCTGCTCCTCTAAAGCATGTTATACAGCACAGTGCTTGTGCTGTGTAATTGGGCCCCTGTAACACCTGAAATACCTGGCTGATCCTGCCTGGCTCTGCCCTTCCCTTTGTACAATGACCACGGTTTATCATGGCTGCTGAGCCCCTGACACCTTGGTCAGTTTACGTGCCTCCGTCATCTGCAGCTCTCCTCTGTCCTGTCTCCCCTCCCCTCATCTCAGCTCATACTAATCCCCCCTCCTGCTGTTGAAATACCTTTATAAACTACACACAATCCCCTTGGTTATAAAGCCTCCTATGCTGCAGTGTATGATCTTTGTAAAAAAGATGCCTATTTCTACCTGAATTCACAGCGCCGATCGGCGGTCACATGACTACTCGAGGCTCCCCTCTTCCCCGGCTGACGTCTTGGCTCTCTCCTCCCGACTGAAGTCAACGGGGGTAATCTCTGCCCCTCTCACTCTAGCTGTCAGATCTGGAGGGGGAGCCTCGAGGAGTCATGTGACCGCCGATTGGCACTGTGAATTCAGGTTAAAAATGGGCATCTTTTTTACAAAGAACAGTCACTGCAGCATAGGAGGCTTTATAACACAGGGGATTGTGTGCAGTTGATAAAGTGGCTTAACAACCACTTTAAAACAAGTGCGATTGGAACTTGGTGACATACAGTTTACAGGTATATTGCATAAAACTTATTTTCATTCCATAAAACACATGGAAAGAGGTTTTATGTATCCATATTATGTAGTATACTTGTAAAAATGTATGTTACTACATTCAAATCGCACTTGTTTTAACTGTTTTATAATAAAAGTTGAATTTTGACAGGAGAGCATATTTTGGTACAATTCTTGTCACCTTTCAAGTAGTGGTGTACCGAAAATTCACTAAGCCCGAAACCGAAAATGACAGTTTTTAAAACATATTTATATTTTTATATACAATTGTCATATGCAGCCCACCTGTGCCTGGGCACTGACAGGCGGCACTGATTGGAACTGATAGGTGTCACTGACAGGCGGCACTGATTGGCAGCACTGGCACTGATAGGTGGCACTGACGGCCCTGATTGGCACTGGATAGCACTGGCAGGTGGCACTGGCAGAAGAGATGAGAAGATTCACATTGCACAGATTGCGCGGCTTGTAAGAGTCGCTCTGTGCATGATACTGTCATGTAATTACACTGAATGCAGAGAGAGAGCGGTCAGATCTTCATGCTGATGTCGAAGGTGGGCGGGACTGAACAGCCATCAAACACCCGCCCAGCTCCTATCCCATTAGCTAGCGTTTGATAGCTGTTCGGTCCCGCCCACCTCCGACATCAGCATGAACATCTGACCGCTCTCTCTCTCTGTGCATTCAGTGTAATTACATGACAGTTTCATGCACAGAGCCGCTCTTACAAGCAGTGTGCTCTGTACTGAATCTTCTCCTCTCCTGTACCCATTGCGGGGGGTATGTGATGCACACATACCCCCGCAATGGGCGGTACCCAGGGTTTTCTCCGGCCAATACCGAAAACACAGTTTTTTGCCGAAAATGCTGATTATTTTCAGCGCCCGAAATTTCAGTGCATCCCTACATTTAAGTCCCATAACTAGAAAAAAACCTTGATTGCAACTTGGTTGTAGTTTGCCTATCCTATGGGGCCAAAATTGTGCTGAATTGCATTGATGTAAACAGGCACCATTAAAAACAATGTGATTTTCATTGTGATGCGACTCTGAGACTCAAGTCGCATCTGAAATCACACCAGTATGAATAGAGCCTTAAACAATAGTGCTCAAATGGTAAAGTTTTATTTCAATCTTTCTCCTGATTTATTGTATTATAAATAAATAGGCAATATGGATGTAATTTTCCCTTTCTTTTTTTGTGCTTAATACTTTTTTTTTTATATACTGTGTATTTCTATGCACTGCTTGCCTAGGGATATTAAATATACAAAATTAAGAAGCAGCCTTTGTTGTACTCAGTTAAGAAGTCATAACTCCTAGAGAGAACCATTGGAGAATTGAAAATAATGGACTTTATAGGCATACTTTAAAAAGATTTAGGGCCGGTTCACACAGGGGCGATCTGACTTCAGGGACGACTTTGCTAGGCGATTTGAACGTGACTTCAAGGCGACTTCAGCGCGACTTTGGGCAACTTACAACGCGACTTAACGCGATCTCCATGCCAGGCGACTTTGACTGTGTCCAATCAGAGAAGGGAGGGAGGGGTTGCCTGGGTAATTCGTGGGGAATACCTGTGTAAATTCTTTTGTTTTTCCTGTAAAGTCGCTTCAATATAGATGGGGACCCGACTTGGAGGCGACTTCCATTGAATTCTATGGGCACAAGTCGGATAGAAGTCGCCTTGAAGTAGTACAGGAACCTTTTCTGAAGTTGCAGTGACTTAAGACAGCTCCCATTCACTTTAGTGGGATTTCTGATGTCTAGCGACTTGGGGCGACGCAAGTTGCCCCTGTGTGAACCGGCCCTTACAATTTTATTTATGAAAAATATTGAAAAACAAGCAAATTTAAAAGACCTATAGATCTGTGAGCGTGATTAAAAATTGTCTCAGTGACCAGACAGTAGCCCAGAGTCTAAACTGGACTTGATGGGGACTAGGCTGGTAGGTCAGAAAGAAACATGCATTTGCCAAATATCCCCAATAAGATAATATACACAACCTGAAAGGGTACAACCCTATAACAGTAAATCAGGGGTTAATGAAGCCAGTTCAGAAAATGTTGATTCTGCTTTTTCAAGAGTTCACCTTTATACTCTGAAACATCCTCTTACTCTCCAATAAACATGTATATTTTGAGTGGATAGCCAGCCCCAGAATGATATATCTGAGGATATGAGGAAGTGATTACCTACCTGAATTTACAAACTCTAAGGATTATTCACACAATATATCACCACTATAAACCCCGATACCCAACTCTAGTCCATGCACCCCCATGTCCATCTCTTGTGATCTGGTGCCTTAAAGCCTTTGTCCGCCTCTCTGTCCTGACTCAGTGACACATAATATATACAATATTTGTACCTACCTAGCTCCAGAAGAAGCGCTTTTTAACCACAAAACTAGCCGAGCAAGCCTTTTGAACCCTTGAAAAAGCAGAATCAAGATTTTCTGAACTGGCTTCATTAACCCCTGATTTATTGTTGTAGGGTTGTACCCTTTCAGGTTACGGTGTATTAGGGGTGTTGAATTTAACTGCAGCATCGCGATTCAGCCATCCGTGATTCGGCATTGATGCTACCACCGATTTTCGGATGATGTCATCCGTGCACGGCGCTGTGTCCTGCCGTTCCGAAAGGAGCCATGGGCATTAGTCGTACCCTCTTTTCCCGCCAGCCGCCCGTTATCGCCGTGTGTTGAGCTGGCTGCTGCAGGAGAGGAGACACAGGAAGAGGAGGGGACCCTCGCTCCACAAGCTCACTGTCAAACAGGCTGCTGCGCGAGACCTGAGCCAGCGTCCCGCGCTTGTCCTCCGTCCTCACATAGTTACATAGTTAGGTTGAAAAAAGAAAGTCCATCTAGTTCAACCAAAAAAAAAAAAAGCAAAGGGAAAAAAAAAAGTTGGATATAACCATACAATCCCATATATACAATCCTTCTCCCACAGTTGATGCAGAGGAAGGCAAAAAACCCCAGCAAAGCGTGATCCAATTTGCTATAGTGGGGGAAAAAATCCTTCCTGATCCCCCGGATTCACCCTGGATCAACGTTGCCTAAAAATATTAGTATCCAGTTATAATATTTACATTAAGGAAAGAATCCAGGCCTTTTTTAAAGCAATCTACCGTGCTGGTCAAAACCACCTCTGGAGGGAGTCTACTCTACATTTTCACAGCTCTAACTGTGAAGAAATCTTTCCGTATTTGAAGATGAAATCTTTTTTCCTCTAGACGTAAAGAGTGCCCCCTAAAGGCAACATACATATTTTAGTAAATCCTCATATTAATACCTGAAAGTTACACAGGATAATAAACATAATGATTATTTCCCTACCATGTAGCCATGATTGTGGTCTATAGTCCCCTCCATCAGTTCTCCTTAGCTGTATAGTGTAGTGATGATGGGAGGAGTTCTGCAGAGCTCAGATGTAATTTCCGGTCAATGAAATGGCTTGTCTATCCCACAGACATCCAGACTTCTATGGTGCTCAGTCTATTTTACATAACACACACCCACCTGCCAATCAATAGCTGGGTGTGTGTTATGTAACCACACCACAAGATAGTACAGGTTACTTTGCACACAGATCAGTCTATTAATCTGTGTGCTTCTCTCTGTCCGCACTCCTCTGGTAATTTGTAATCTGGCAGAACAGAAGGAGTCGGGAGCATGATTCTATGTAGAATGGAATCCCTCAACTTCCCATGTGATACAAAGCCCCTCCCCCAGTGATGTCAGGACGTTTTTTGCAGAGAGATTGACGCAAATGGGGACAACATGAGTCTAACGCAGGCAATTCAAAAACCAGGAAGTAAAGTTGTCACCTCACTAAAGGAAGTGCACATGAGAGCAGGGGACAAGGTAGAGATCTCACCATCCATACTGCTTTTTGCAAAACAATCAGTGACATGTTTAACAGACTGTATAGGTACATAGCATATTGATTTTTATCATTTTGTCCATAATTCTACTTTAATTTCCTCTTCTCAAGAGAGAATAAATTCAGCTCCTCTAATCTTTCCTCATAGCTGAGCTCCTCCATGCCCCTTTAATAGTTTGGTTGCCCTCCCTTCTCTGTACAACGGGCTGCTGCGGGCAGTGTGAGACCTAAGCGAACCATGCCAGTGTCCCAGAAGAATACTGGATGGCCACGCTTGTCCGGCAGCGGGAGACCAGTGCACACTCTGTCATCATCATCAGGTACTGACAGTATATACCTGATGCACCTTTATATGCAAATTTGCCAAATTATGACCATAATAAAATAATACATAAACATGATGTTGAATTAATGCTGGACCTAAACATTAAAGTGACCCTGCCATTTCTTAAATTGTGGTTTATGTATGTCTTATTGTCTTAGTGATTGATTCACATCACAACTTCATTGATACCTTTTATTTTTGTATGGTCTATGGTTTTGCTCATCACTGACCCTCACATCTCCCCCTCACTATCTAACCCGTGTCTCCCTTCTCTGCCTAAGCTGACAGCTGTTAAAAAACCCAAAACAAAACAAAAAAAAATGGGCAGTCTGCCAACACACAGAAGATACAAAACATACAATGTATCTCTTAGTAGTTTTAGATCAAAGGAGTTTACTCTCTAGCTGTGGAACGTTTAACCACTTAAAAACTAAACCTTTTCTGACATTTATTGCTTACAAGTAAAAAAAAACTGTATTTTCTGCTAGAAAATGACTTAGAACCCCCAAACATTATATATTTTTTTTAGCAGAAACCCTAGAGAATAAAATGGCGGTTGTTGCAATATTTTATATCACAGTATTTTTGCAGCGGTCTTTCAAACGCAGTTTTTTTTGGAAAAAATACAATTATAATGATTTAAAAAACAAAAAACAAGAAAAAACGAAACAGTAACGTTAGCCCATTTTTTATAATGTGAAAGATGATGTTAAACCGCGATAATCATGATATTTATTCTAAGCAACAAAATTGTGATAAAGCCCTGTATACCATCAACAATTACCACTCTTTATGTGCAGCTGGGCTCCAATATTTCATGGTGACCGGAAACCCACCAAATCAATGAATAGTGGGGACACACATGTAGGCAGGAAGTGGCTACAAAGAGGCAGCAGAAGATCAGCAGCACTGGAATACTTATTTCATCTTTTTTTTGTATTTTAAGTGTCACTAAGGGTTCTTTTAGATGTACAGCAGAGACATGTTTTTGCCACATTTAAGCTGCATTAGGCAGCAGATGAAGGTGTTTTACATGCCGCAGTCACGATATATTCGGTATAATAAAAAGTTTCCCCCCCATAATGGGTTTATAGTGTCACTCTTTCTGGCCAGCCTATAACCCTGATGTAACAGTGTTACGTTGGAGTTATTGACTGTCTGCTCTGCTGTGAGTAAGTTAGGGTTAGGGGGCGCAAATTTACTTGCCTTACCCCGGGCGCTGACAAACCCACACTGTGCTAAAAAAAAACTAACTTTTTTAGCTGGCTCCTAGATCCAAAGCAAATTTGTCATGCCCTGTGTTATGGAGATCATTGTATGACATAGCCATAATTGATATGCACGTGCTACATTTTTATTGAGGACCAGTAATTTCTTAACAGTAGTGGTATTGGACCATAATATTCCCTTTGGGTAGAATGGATAGATTGCATTACTTCCAAATGCAATCCATGGAATATTATTGGGATGTGCCACACATTGGGCTGTTTGTAAGAATCTGGCCCAAAGATTGGGAAAACCCAAACCGCCCGGTGATTGAGGTCTATGTAATAATGAATTACTACATCTTGGTCTACCTCCTGACCAAATGAATCTGTTAATTGCCCTCTGAATGGAAAGGGAATTTTTCTTTTAGGCTGGGTTCACACTTGTCCAACAAACGGACCGACATTGGGAGCACAAGTCGCATTACGTCACCAAATCAATGTTTCCCTATGAGAGCCGTCTTAACTTGTCCAACACAAGTCGGTCCGACTTTGAAAAAAGTTTCTGTGCTACTTTGGTCCTACTTCAGCCCATTGAATATCATTGAAGTAGGATCAACGTCTGATCCTTGTTCTAACCATCCGACTTGTGACATCCGACTTGGTGATTACAGGAGCAGTAAGTGCCCGTTCACACAGGGGCGACTTGCGATCCGACTTGAGTTGCCTCAAGTCACTTGACATTTGAAATCCCATTGAAATGAATGGAGCCGTCTTAATATACATGACTGAAGTTTCTCCGACTTCAAGGCGACTTCTGAAAAGGTTCCTGTACTACTTCTAGGCAACTTCTATCCGACTTGTGCCCATAGGATTCAATAGAAGTCATCTCCAAGTCGGATCCCCATCTACATGGAAGCGACTTTAAAGTATAAAGAATAGAATTTATTTTTAGGCAGCCCCCTCCCTTCTCTGATTGGTCAAGGCAAAGTCGCCTGGCAAAAGTCGTGTTGTAAAGTCGCCTGAGGTCCTTGAAGTCACGCTGAAATCGCCTAGCGAAGTCGCGCCGAAGTCGGGTCGCCCCTATGTGAATGCAGGCTAAACTGAATTTATCTCACACTGGGAGTCACAATCTCAAAGTCGGAGCAAAATCTTATCTTCTTCATTCAAGTCAGATGGAAGTAGGACCAGAGTAGGACCGATGTTGCAGGGCAAAGTAGGATGAAAAGTCTGACCGTTTTTGTGTCCGATAGTGTGAACCCAGCCTGAAGGTAGATAATAAAATTGGTTGTATATTAATAGCCATAGCAGAATATTTATCCAGATTGACACCCAGACCTGAAATCTCATGGAATAGATCTAACTCAGAAATTTGATTGGGGATAGATTCAAGGGGGTTGGAGATGAATAATAAAAGGTCATCTGCGTATAAACTTATTTTAAATTCTTTAGGGCCTTTGGGATATCCATTGATGTTGGGGTTATTTCTAATAGCATATGTGAGGTTCTAAGATAATAAAATAGTAGAAAGCCCGCGCTCACAGATAAATAATTAAAAGAGAAATTAAAAAATAAAAAGATAAAGAGGATTGAAAAATAAGTGTCCAGAGAATACTATATATCAAATGAAGGCAGCTCGCAAAAAACAACTGATCCAATTGTTCAAAACAAGTCCATAAAATATTAGCAGCGCCCCTTTAAAACTATGAATAAAAAAATACTTAAAACCACAGGATCCTAAACAGATGGTGAGTCCACTGAAGGGACTCTGGTGGTGCAATACGTCTTAACAGTACTTCATTAATCAATGCAAATCCTATAATAGTTCCAAAGAATGCAAATCCTGTGAGAATATAACAGGGCAACAGGGTATATGATGAATCCAAATACAGTATGGATGTACGCTTACCAGAAGCCCAGAGGCTAAGCGCGAATGGTCAAATGGTGGACCCACGGATGGTCCTCAGCTGTCATCCGAATCCAATCAGGTAGTGTGTTGAGATCAGGTAGTTGGTTCCAAAAGAATGGTAGAAGCAATGTCATCTATCCATAGAGCCCAAGGTACATTGAGATGAATCTTTATTCAGGTGGATGGTCCCGCTGTCTCCAGACAGATACTCCTCGGATGGTAAGTTGCACTCAGAGGTGTTGAATAGAGAAAAGACGCAATAGTGTAATACTGTATACAAAATATTTATTGCGCCAAAAGAATAAAATGATACAATATGATAAGTAAAACAGAGCTCTCAAACAAATGTGACAGAGGGGTCAGGAAACCCGACGCGCTTCAGCTCAGAAAGCCGTCATCTGCGGTATAACCCCCCCCCCTGTCACTACCCTTATTTATAATAAAACCGAAATGAACAAGAACACGCCCCTTGCGGGGCTAAAACCAGATGTCAGTTTTTGCTTACTAAAATGGCGCCAAACGGCGTGAGTTCCAAGCCTCCTTTCCATCCCTGCACATGTTTGACTAAGTGCACATAAAAAAGATCTGAAAAGAAAATTACTAAGGAATATTATGTGTGAAAAAGATCATATGAAATTAAATTAGACCAGACAGAAAATGAAAAGATTAAAAGTGTAAAATAAATGATTGGGGTATAACAAAGATGTTTTGGACCCGGAAGTAGAAAAACTTGGAATGGTAACATCCCCCGGAAGTGGCCCCATGTGTCAAAGTGTTAATAACCCGGATCCGGAAGTGAACCTTCTGACGAGGAGAGGTGTGTAGGATAAACACTACTCACTATGTAGAATATATTGCCCTTTCCGGATGGCGGGATCATTGGTTCACTTCCGGATCTGGGTTATTAACACTTTGACACATAAGCCGATTATTATTTAATCATCAGTATCTGTTTACACAGTTTCTTTCACTCAACAATACCAGCACATTTAGGATTTTTTCACATTGACACCAATTGATTCACTCCCTGTGATCATACCCAATTCTGGGTACTGACGCTTCCTGACCACTTTTGCTTCTTTTCGGTTCTATCTTGGAATCAACTATTTCACGGTTCTTTACACTCTCGATGAACAAAAATGTATATATCATGGTATTTATTTGGATTTTTATAACCATGCAATGTTATCTAATTTAATTTAATGTGTGACTATTCAGTTCACTCACTACACATGGGGCCACTTCCGGGGGATGTTACCATTCCAAGTTTTTCTACTTCCGGGTCCAAAACATCTTTGTTATACCCCAATCATTTATTTTACACTTTTAAAAAAAAATGCCCAAACGACCATAAACGTTTGTTTATCAGCTTCAATGTGCATGGAGCCTCATGCTTTGCCTATCTGAGCGTTCAGTCTGTGTCTGGGCCATGTCTTGTGCTGTATGCATGTAAACGTTTGTGCTAATGTTTACATTAATATAGCATAAATGGACCCAACTGCTCAGGGCCTTCATGTGAATATAAACAGTGTGTAGCCGCTGATTATGTATTATTGAGATTTATATTGCCTCCTGAATCAGTCATTTGATGTGGTGATAGCGCATATGCAGGATGACCTTTGGCCTTCAGTCATTCATAATCGGCAGAGGTCATTCAGCGCATGTGATGCTGCCACAGGAATCATTCAGGGGGAGACCATCGCCATCAATAGTGAGTAATCCGCAGCGCATGGTTCTGAGCAGTAGCAGCAGCCAATAGGGTCCATATTTAATAAATGTACTGTATGTGAACGTCACATTTGCACAGCTTATAGACAACTTTTTGTGCAGGATCTTACATAGATATGGCCGTGTGAATGAGGCCTCAGTGTGTCTGTAGAATGCAGAAAATATACAGGAACTGACTCCTGTGTGTTCTGTGATATCAGCTTGCTGACTATGACTCATTCTAGAGTGAGCCATCCTCATATATAGAATAGATCTCTCTTCCAAGAGGGAGGAAGGCACTAACTGTAAGTGACTGTAGAAGTTCAGACATGTTTGTTATTTTAAAAAAGAAACCTGAACCTTTTTAATATCACTTTAAATTTTTCCTGCATCTTTAAAGGGGTTGTAAAGGTTCAGTTTTTATTTTTATTTTTAAATAACAAACATGTCATACTTACCTCCTCTGTGCAGCGGTTTTGTACAGAGTGGTGCCGATTCTCCTCTTCTGGGGTCCCTCAGCAGCGCTCCCGGCTCCTCCCCGCAGCGAGTGCCCCGACGGAGAAGCGTTCTCCCTCGGGGCAACCATGCGGGTGCGCTCCCGTGTCCTGCTGCTGCATCCATTGACACAGACAGCAGGACTCGGCCCTGCCCCCCCCCCCTCCCCGTGTCATAGGACTTGATTGACAGCAGTGGGAGCCAATGGCTGTGCTGCTATTAATCTACCCAATCAGGACCTGGGACATCGGCTGGAGCGGGTGTGCTCGTCCCCGGTGCTGGAAAGTCAGAGTTTGGGGGCTCTGGGGGCTGGTGCAGTACAGGAGGTTTTTTACTTTTTTTTTTTTTCCCCCATATCTTTTTATTTATATTGACACAAACCAGAAGAGTTACAAGAACACTACATGAACTGACATGGACATAAACACAGCAATACACATCAATACACCTTAACCACTTCAGCCCCGGAAGGATTTCCAGCTTTAGGACCGGAGCCCTTTTTGCGATTCGGCGCTGCGTCGCTTTAACTGAAAATTGCGCGGTCGTGCGACATTGTACCCAAACGAAATTTGCGTCCTTTTTTTCCCACAAATAGAGCTTTCTTTTGGTGGTATTTGATCACCTCTGCGTCATTTCTGATCGCCGCTATAAACAAAAGAAGAGCGACAATTTTGCAAAAAAACCCAAATTTCTTACTTTTTGCTAGAATACAAATCCAAAAAAAAAATATAAAAAAACATTTTTTTTCACCGTTTTTGGCCGATTTATATTCTTCCTCATATTTGCGATAAAAAAAATCGCAATCGGCGTTTATTGATTGGTTTGCGCAAAAGTGGTCGCGTTTACGGATGGTGAGAATTCATTTTTGGGGTTTTTATTTTTTTTTTATTTTTTACTAAAAATGGCGGCGATCTGCGATTTTTAGCGGTACTGCGATATTGGGGCGGACATGTCGGAACGTTTTGACACTTTTTTGGGACCATTGGCATTTATACAGCGATCAGTGCTATAAAAATGCACTGATTACTGTGTAAATGCCATTGGCAGTGAAGGGGTTAACCTGCAGGGGGCGCG
>BLSH010436131.1:478196-501097 GCA_018402905.1 Glandirana rugosa
CAAACAGGCACAAGTAGGCTAGGTTAGGCGGTCTGCCTACCTTTTATCCCAAAAGTAGGCAGACAAAAACCGCCTAGTCCACAGTCGTCTGTACAGTGACGACTGTAGGTAGTGAGGTATCTCTCGTTACCTCGCTGGCAAGCCCAGGCGGACAGTCAAAAAGTTACTAGGTGGGTACACTTTCCCCGGAATCCGTAAGTGGATGTCCACGGATTTATAAGTTTGTCCCTAGTAAATTTTGGTCCCCTAAACGGAAGAACTCGTACGTTCAGACTCAAAGTTCGATGTTTTGTGTCTCAACCCCTCGTATCCTCTTAGTGTAGCGAAATAACGAACTAATAGTCACTGCGATTGATAGAATAAACAAAGATCATCCGAGTCTCAGTAGCTCATGTAAATGAGAGAAGATGAAAGCTTGTGTGGAAAGCCTAAATATTTTAGTCCTTGGGGCATCTGCCTGCAGCTTTGAAATTTAAAGTAGAAAAAAACGGAAGATAATTTGTATGTAATTGGCATTAATCAAGCAATAAAGCGATGTGATTCTCCTATGCTCCCCAACTCTGTGTTTTGTAGCTTGAAACTCAGACTTGCATGCTCAAGAAGGCAAATCCCCTGGTTTTAAATGATCCCTGTTTGAATATTTAGGCACCTGTAGGTGAATGCCTAAGGCCCCTTTCACATGGGTGGATCATTGAAAAACTGACAGGCGGACCCGAACGGTCGCTCCATTGCTCTCTATGGAGTGATGGATGTCAGCAGTGACATGTCTGCTGACACCTGATCCGCCAAAAACAGACGGATGAAAACCCTATTTTCCATCCGTCTGGCGGATTGGATCGGATGAACACGGACAAACGGTCCGGGTTCATCTGATTCTCCATAGAGGAGAATGGAGCTCTGACAGGTCAGTCTCTGCACCGAGTGCAGAGACTGTCCTGTCATCCGCCGGCTCAGCGGGGATAAATGGATGGATGCCCGCTGAGCAGCGGAGTCCGTCAAAACGGGCTCCGCTAGTGTGAAAGGGTCCTTAAGCTCAAAAAGGTGTGTGATCCTGCCCCAAAAAGTTCCTGATAGGCACACAAAAAATGTGAAAAACCATGTGCGAAAATCGGTCAAAATTGCATATATTTGCTACACTTAAGTGTGAATGGGGCCGCAAGTGGTTGTGGTAAACTTAAAGTGGAAGTCCAGCCTAAAACTAAAATCTCTAAATCTACTGGCAGCCACAATCTAAGACTAACCTATCTAACCCTGTAAAGCAAAACTCGCTATACATACCTTTTTCTAAAGCTGCTCCAGTTCGGTCTCCAGCGGCGGATGCTGTGTGGAAGAGACAGCCAACAACGACTATGAAATGCCAGGGAAGTGACGTCACCCATAGACTTACTATGGGGCTTCCGTTGCTGTTGCTTTTTCTGCATCCGCCGCAAGCAGCTCATTGAGGGGCCGGACTGGAGTGGCTTGAGAAGAGGTATGTGTGTATATAGTGAGTTTTTGTTTTACAGGGCTAGATAGGTTAGTCTTAGATTGTGGCTGCAAGTAGATTTAGAGATTGGTTTTAGTGCTAGTTCACACCAGATGCAGTTCCGTGCGCTTTTTTTCTGCACTAAAATGCATGCACAGTGTTTTCCATGTATTCCAATGGCTCTAGTTCACACCAATGCAGTCAGTTTCTGGTCAGTTTCCAGTGCAGAAAGAATGTAGAGCATGCTGCATTTTTTCTGCACAGAACTGTACTGGAACATAGCAAATTATGTTCACACCACACGCAGTTCCACTGTGCAGAAAAAATGCAGCATGCTCCACTTTTTTTCTGCACTGGAAACAGACCAGAAACTGACTGCACTGGTGTGAACTATATGCTCTACATTTTTTCTGCACCGGAAACTCACTGCATTGATGTGTAGAGCCATTGGAATACATGGAAAACACTGTGCATGCATTTTTAGTGCAGAATAAAAGCACACGGAACTGCATCTGGTGTAAACTAGCACTTAGACTGATCTTCCACTTTAAAATAGAGCATGACAGTAACTGTAACCCTCAGCATTGGTGACCAAGAGTGTAAGAATTACCCCAGGCACTGCTGTCGGTGGACGCAGCAGCAACCCCTGGCACTGCTGTCGGTGGGCGCAGCAGCAATCCCTGCCACTGGTATCAGTGGGCGCAGCAGCAACCCCTCGGCACTGGCGTCGGGCGCAGCAGCAACCCCCTCTGCACTGGCGTCGGTGGGCGCAGCAGCAACCCCCCCGGCACTGGCGTCGGTGGGCGCAGCAGCAACCCCCCCCGGCACTGGCGTCGGTGGGCGCAGCAGCAACCCCCCCCGGCACTGGCGTCGGTGGGCGCAGCAGCAACCCCCCCCCGGCACTGGCGTCGGTGGGCGCAGCAGCAACCCCCCCCGGCACTGGCGTCGGTGGGCGCAGCAGCAACCCCCCCGGCACTGGCGTTGGTGGGCGCAGCAGCAACCCCCACCCGGCACTGGCGTCGGTGGGCGCAGCAGCAACCCCCCAGCGTTGTTCTGTTGGTAGGAGGCAACTCCATTAGACAATACAATCTTTATTTCAGTGCCCTGTGCTGCTGCATTGAGAGGGTTTCAGCTCCTGGTACCCCGTTGCTGCTCTGGTGCCAAATAGGTAATGGACCCAGGCCAGCATGTGACGGGTCACCCTTTTGTAATGTAAAGCCCTGTGCAAACTGTTGGCATTATATACTGTAAATTCAGTGAAATAGTAATGTAATTTCAAAAGTAATTTTTAATGAATTTAAATTTACAGCTTTCTGTAAATTAACACATTGTGGTATTGCCATGAAGGTCCTTATTAAGGCACTTCCTGTTATAGTGATGGCGCTTTGTTCTTTTCTTTCTGTTCCTTCATTGTCCCTATATCACATAGGCTTTTGATGAAAGTATCCTTAAGGCTGGATTCACACCATAGCGGTGCAAATTTCAGCCTAATTGACGGAGAGAAGGACAGGCCCCGTCATTCATCGGCACCTGTCTGTTCTCACAGCGCATCGGCTGCTCGGGGAGGGGAGGTGCAGCGAGGAGGGGGAAAAATCCCCGTAGAATCGCCGTTCAATGCGGAGCACATCTGCGGGCCAGATGCACTCCCATTGAACATAATGGCCTGGAAATTCGCACCGCACTGCACAAAAGACGGACACGTTTTCTGTGCAATGCGGACTGGAAATGCACCACACAGATGTGAACCTGACACATTGAAAACAATGTGTTTTTCAAGTGTCATTTGAATTGGATGTGGTGTAGGCTGCATCCAATTCGCATAGGTGTGAACCCAGCTAGAGATCTTGCACAGGGATGGCTGAGCTCTTTTAATGTAATTTCTGGCATATTTCCTCTGATCAAGCAGCCCTGATGCATCAGCCTCCCGTGGCTTTTGTAAACCTTAATACAGCATATGACTGTAGTCAAAAAAGTAAAACGTTTTCTAATGTTTTGCATATGCCCTGCACGCCGTGTTTATGATAGCACCACTGTATACACGAGTACAGCAGTGCACAACTATTCATGTCAGTGGGAGGCTGTACGTTGGACCCAGGCTGCCTGGGCAAGCAGGACTCGACAAATCCCGGGTCGCCTTGGCAACTCGAAATTGTGTCCTAGCACCTGCATCCGCCTCCCACTCCGTCTGATGGCCACTGCGTGGTTGTGTGGTTCTGGAAGGGCGTGTATTGACGTCTTCCTAGAACCGCACCCTCGGGGCGCACTCTGTGATCACGGTGTCCTTCGGACACAGCTGATCACAAGTCAAGGTAAAGGGCCTATCACCTTTACTATGTGATCAGCTGTGTCCAATCACAGCTGATCACATGAAAACAAATGCCAGTTATCACGCGCTTGTCAGCGCTGTCACAGCATGAGGAAAGAAAAGCCGGTATTCGGCTATCCTGTGACAGGGGACATTTACACTGCTAATCGGGGCCCTGACAATCAGTGAAGCCCCATCAGTGCCCATCAATGCAACCTTGTCATTGCCGCCTCATCAGTGCCAATCAGTGTAGCCTCATGACCACACATCGGTAAAGAAGAAAAATAGCTTATTTGCAAAAATGTTATAACCAAAATGAAAGGGTGTTTTTTTTTTCCCCCAAAATTGTTGGTCATTTTTAGTTTGTTTAGCAAAAAATAAAAACCCCATTGAAGATGCCAGCAAGAGAAAGCTCTATTTTGTGTAGAAAAAAATTATACAAATTTCATATGGGTAATATGGGTGCAGGGTTGCATGATTGCACATTTGTCATTGAAAGTGTGACAGCTCTGAAAACTGAAAATTGGCCTGGGCAGGAAGGGGGTGAAAGTGCCTGGTAGGCAAGTGGTTAAAAAAACTGACTTCTAACTTTTTTTAGCTGGCTCCTAGATTCAAAGCAAATTTGCCAAGTCCTGCTGGCAAGTACTTTAAATGGGTTTAGCTATCTTTGTGCAAGGTCCCAGGCATGGCCCACTGTTGTCACTGTTGGTAGAATGTGACTGCAAAAAAGACTGCAGATCAGGAGAATATGCATGTTGTAAATTAATGTCTAAATCTAAAAAAAAAAAAAGTGAGTCTCTGACCTCTTTACTTGCTCCAGCTCAGTGACCCCGGAATCAATAAAGTTCATACATCAGGAGGGGACAGTCAGGCAACTAGCATTTTCAGAAGGCATAGCCAAACGTGACAGCCTCCGTAATTCTCTTGTGACCGATTTCCTTTACCGTAACTTATTGTTGGCCATTATTTCTTTAGCAATACTTTGATTTCAGTGTGCTACAGATGAGCGTGGTTCACCTTTAAATTCTATGCAACTGGGATTGAGTTGGTAAAGCTCTACTGATGTATAAATTGCCTTGCACAAGGTTTTCCTAAGAAATTCGATAAATTGTGGTCGGGATGGGTGACAGCTGTGTCTGGTGACATAAAGGGGTCTTGGGACTGCTTAAGGGACTCTATTTCATGAATATTTCAATAGATTTGGTTTGTTCTAGGAGTGTGATTTGCTCCTTTTTATGGGTCCTGCATGCTGCATCTTTGGTGCACTCTCTATTGGAAGTTGATGGAAACGCATGAAAAAAGTGCATCAAAAGCGCACCGCTTCAGAGTTTTTGGTGCATTTTTTGAGACGCATGCTGGGAGTTGGGAAACCAGAAAGTGCACACGATAACCTTTTTAAAAGCACATTAAAAATGCGATTTATGTATTTTTGTAAAAAGCTTACTACATTTTTAAGTGCACCAGTGTGAAAGGGCCCTAACTGTAACTATACAGTATATTGAAAAAAAACCATTAAACCACGTCTGCACTGTGTGGAGTGCAAATAAGACTGCCACCCCAGTTCGTTTGGGCATTAGGGCCGATGGCCCCCCCAAGGCCGAAATATTCACCTGTCCCAATGCAAACTGAAGTGCCAATTTGTTGTCTTCTTAATGATTTCCTATAGATTCCCATTTCCAGTAAAGTGATAACCTACTACAATCTTTGTACAATCTAAGGGTCCTTTCAAACGGGTGGTCCGCTCGGTGGACTCTGCTTTGCTCAGCGGGGGATCAATCCTCTGATCCCCTTGAGCCGGCGGATGACAGGTCCATCTTTGCTCATAGTACTGTGACGATCCCTCTATGGGAGATCGGATGAAAACAGACCGTCTGTCTATTTTCATCCCATTTGCCAAACGGATGGAAAATAGAGGTGTACCATCTGTCTGGATTTGGCAGACAGGATCGGATCGGATAGCGGCGGGTGTCAGCGGATATTTAATCGCTGACATCCGCTGCCCCATAGGAGGGAATGAAGCGTCCAATCATCCATCCCGTGTGAAGGGGGCCTAAAGAGTAATCTACATTCTATACGTTGACATATGGGCTTAACCTCCCTGGCGGTATTCTCGAGTGTAGCTCAGGGTGAATTTTCTGTACCAAGAGTGGTAACCCCCGAGCCACACTCGGGATCGCATGGCTGGATCCAGGCTGGGTTACTTAACTTGTCCCCTGGATCCAGCGATGTCCCGCCCGCTGTGTCCGCTGGCTGTGTCCTCCGCCCGATGCCTCTGTGTGTCGGGCTCCGTTCCCTGCGAGCGTCGCGTCGCACGGGGACGGAGCCTGAAATACACAGTAAACATACAGTACGCTGTAATCTGTAAGATTACATTGCTGTATGAAATAATTTCACATCCCTTTTGTCCCTAGTGGTTTGCCCAGTGCCCTGCATGCACTTTTATATTATATATGCCATTCTTTCTGCCTGGAAACTTGAGAATGTCCATGACATCCAAAAAGCGTCCCTTTACGTCAAAAGTGGTTTTTGATCAACTAGAAAACAGCGATAGTAAATAAGAATCATTTGCAGAATTGAGTGATAGTGATTCATGGGGAAATTTATCATCAGAAACTGAAAGCGACGACAGCGACAATTCTGCAACAGAGCAAATTTCTGTGTTTTTGGTTTGATTACATTATTGAATAAATTTTATTACTATTATATTATTATTTTTGATAATTATTTATAGTTGTTTATTATATTATAATTTATGATTTCTTGTTTCAAACTTTATCATACCCGAGATGTCTACTAGACTCTTGTTTGGACAGATTTAAGTGAGTTATTCCTAAGAATTACAGGTCTACAATATAAAATGCCAAATTTCCGTGCAAAATAATCGTACCGCTTTCAGCACCAAAAATCTGAAATAATCATTCCACCAGGGAGGTTAATGCAGAACTATACTAGAGGCTGACGTTTATAAGTTTCAGCTAATCCTGTTTTGTAACATAAACTGCAGAAGAATGATTTGAAAGATTTATATCCTGCTCGGGAATCCGCTTGGCTTGTTGGGAAAAGTCTTCAGCTCTGCTATGTTTTGGATGTCTTCTTCTGAAGTGATAAAATCTACAGGATCTACAGCCTTTTTTTTTTTGTAGATGACATGCTGACTCCTGAAGTTGTGTACAAGTACTTGGCTACTTCAGGTGTGTTATTTGGTAATAATATGGTATCTAGTAGTTGGAAAACCAGTGTTTTAAAAACTGCTAACTATTGCGCTGGTGAAATTATTATGTTTTTGTGTGTTTAATTATATGTATAATTTTGCCTTACTTGCAGTTGGAATCTAAAGGTATATTTTACTGGCCTGTATAGAAACTCAATTCCCTGTGCACGGATGGGAGTTAAGACTTTTAACCAGTTCCCACCCAGGCCAATTCTGACATCTCTCTCCTACATGTTTTTGCTAGAAAATTACTCAGAACGCCTATATATATTTATTATTTTTGTAACAGAGACCCTAAAGAATAAAATAGTGGTGGTCATTTTGATTTGTTATGTCGCATGGTATTTGTGCAGAGATTGTTTTTTTACACTTCAATGAATTTTAATGCAAAAAAAACAAAAACCTAATATATAACCCAACTTTTGTTAACATATAAAAGATGATGTTAGGCTGAGTAAATAGATACCTAAAATGTCACGCTTTAAAATTGCGCACACTCATGGAATGGCGCCAAACTACAGTACAGTAAAAATTCTCCATAGGCGACACTTTAAATTTTTTTATTATAGGTTACCAGTTTTAGAGTAACAGAGGAGGTCTAGCGCTAGAATTGCTCTTGCTATAATGTTCGTAATGATACCTCGTGTGTGGTGTGAACACCATTTACATATGTGGGCATGATCTATGTATGCGTTCACTTCTGCATGCAAGCACAAGGGGATGAGGTGATTTAAAAAAAAAAAGTTATTTTATTAATTTTAGACTGCCCCTTTCATTTTTTTTTTATCACTTTTATTCCTATTATAAGAAATGTCAACGTCCCTTGTGATAGAAATAAGGCATGACAGGTCCTCTTTATGGAGACATCTTGGGTCTATAACCCCAGTTATCTCCTCAACCCCGGAAAGCATGAGGTAAAAAAAACCCACTGGTCTCTGCTTTCTAGGAAAAAGAATGGCAGTGTTTTTACATCGGTTAGATGTCATCATGATGTCGCTTCCAGCCTCCCAGAATCATAGAGATGGCCGTGGACCATCCGGTGGTTGGCCAACTCTGTGGTAACCCAGCACCATACCGCCTGTATTAGAGTGCACCAGTTTCACATTGGATTACTACACAGATCTGGAAGAAATACACAAGTACACAAATATTTAACGCTCATCTCCAACTTTACTCTGACTTTACCTAGTTAGTTTTGGCAAAGCTGGCCCAAACAAACTATTTCCTACACTACCAGGTGTACTCGCTGGGCGCATTACAGTATATAAACTGTATATAGCCTCAGCTACAATACAGTCTTGGGTTCCCGGTGTGAGACTGGAAGGTCTTGTCTCACACCCGAATAAAATGGAGTTGGGCCGAGTGGCACTCAGCCATTCATAGGTAGCTGTGCATTCTATAATGCAGTGGTTATAAACTCCGGTCCTCAGGACCCACTAACAGGCCAGATTTTCAGGATTACTAAAATAGACCACAGGTGATATAATTTGCTGCTCAGTGATTGCAGTATTCTAATCTGCATCTCCACAAGGCAATACTTAAAATCTGGCCTGTTAGTGGGTGCTGAGGACAGGAGTTGAGAACCACTGCTATAATGGAATACAAAGCTTCCTTCGATTGGGTGGAGAGGTGGACAGATGACATCATGACCTCTGACTCGGCCAATACTTCTCCAAGAAGAGATGAATACCGCTCAAGGTGAGCGGCTTCACCACAGGCTCCACTGCAAAATCACAGCTCACTGCACTCTAACAAATCCGTAAGAAAAGAAAATATATTACGGCACCCTGGGCTACACCAACTTTTTCTTTTTTATTAAACCGCAGCAGGAGTCACCTAACAGGTTTCACGTCAGAGGTGGACGCTCCCCTTTTCTGATTTTTTTTTTTTTTTTTTCATTATTTAGTTTTTTTTATCTGTTTCAACATCATAACATGCTACAGAATCCCAATTGTTTGGCGCTTTAAACCATTGGGAGAGTTTTAGATTTGACCTAAAATATTTCTACATTAACCAATGTATTTCCTTTTAAAGGAGATGTAGGACCAAAGCTCTTTTGGCCAAACTTCTCCAGGGATCACAGGAGTTAATTTCATTCTGTACTCCTAGGACATTCATTGACTTTAGTGTAGAGATCCACCCAGGTGCCTGGGTTGACAGTAGGCTCAGCCTCTCTGCGAGCAACTGAGCGCCCGAGGCTGCATTCACATATCAGCGTATTGAATCGCGGGCAGATTTGCCATGAGTCTGCCTGCGATTTGACAGAGCCGATATTTGAATGGCAAAACGCGGGACGCATATTTGAGATGCCATTCATTTTAAATGACACCTCAAAATGTGGTGCGGGTCTGCCGTGATTGTCGGGCGATAAAGCGTGCTGCAATTGCATCAAAACATGGTGCGCGTCACCCAAAAATAGTTCAGGAGCTACTTTGGGGCGACATGCGTCCCGCGATGCGTGTTGCCGCGATTGCAGAGCACTTTATCGCCCGACAATCACGGCAGACCCACACCGTGTTTTGATGTGTCATTCAAATGAATGACCTCTCAAATGTGCGTCCCGCGTTTTGTCATTCACAAACTGTGGGCAGATTCATGGCAAATCTGCCCGCGATTCAATACGCTGATATGTGAATGCAGCCTGAGCCAGCCTCTCCCGCTCCCTCCACAGCCCAGTGCTCCAGTGAGCACTGGAGGAGCAGAGCAGAGAGCCATGACTGAAAGTCACCAGCTCTCTGCTCACTGAAGACCAAGAACTGAGTGTTCCGCGGTGTTTATTTTTCGCTCAGCCTAGAAATGGCAGGGAACAGATGCAGCATCATATTGATGCTGCATCCATCTAGGTGAGTAGCAATGTTTTTTTTTTTTTTAATCCTAACCTCTCTTTTTAAGGCCTGGTTCACACTTCTGTGGCTCTGTGGGCTACGTTTTCAAATGGTCTGCCGTGCCTCCTGAAAACGCAGGGAAAAAGCCCCTGCTCCATTTCTTAAAATCGCAGCCCAATGCGGAAACCGCAAGTGCAGTGCGGTTCCCAGTGTGGGAAGCAGCTGCTGCGATGTCCAATAAGTGTGGGTACCATTAGGATTAATGGCACCTGCACATATCCTGCGTTTTTCTGTGCTGGTGGTTGTGGCTGAGGGAAGTGCGGACCTGCAGCGAGAACCACTCGCACAAGTGTGAACCAGGCCTTAGGCAGTGTTTGTGTACTGGCTTTTATTTTACCACAGTAAGCAATTCTGCACTAAAATCTGGAAACAAAAAAAGTTATGCACTTGGTCTTTGTAATTGTGTGTGGCAATTCGAGATTCGATTGTTCCTGTATGCCTGGTACTCCTCCACAAGATTGAGAAAACCTTGCCATGTATCGCCTTTCAAAAAAAACAACCTTTAACCTGATTGACTATAAGGCCTCACGCACACAGGATGTTAAAAAAACGTCCTAAAAACGCCAATAGCTTTTAGTGACTTTTTTCAGCTTTTTTTTGAGCATCTTTGCGTGTTTTTGTACGTTTTTTTTTTTTTTTTTTAGTGCTGGCATTTTTGAGCGTTTTTTTTTTTTCTACAATTGATCTAAAACGTCCAAAAACGTTGGTGAGCCAAGTTTTGCTAGGTTTTTGGGGAATTTTTTTTTTTTTTTAGAGTTTTTAGAGCATTTTTACAGCTGAAAAAGTCTCTTAGAACCCTCTGGTCTTGGGTTTTTTACATTTCAAAAACATCACTGCTAAAAACAGTTGATAACAGCCTATGTGTGCATGAACACATATGATAACATGATGGAGGGTTTATTGACTGTAGAAAAAAAAGTCTGCAGCTAAAAACAGCTGCTGTAAAACAGCCAAAAAACGTCCTGTGTGCATGAGGCCTCATTTCCAGGCCGTTGAGTTTAGAAGCTTTTTTTGGAAAGCAAAAAAATGCTTTCACACGGAAGTTCAGAGGCATTTGAAACGCCAAATGCATGTAACAGAGCCTAAAGGAGGTAACTTGCATTTCGTTTAGAGGTTTTTGTCATTTAAAAAGAAAAAAAAACAACGCTTCTAGACACGAATATGGCTAAAAGCGGCATATAAAACAAGGCTAAACGGCCATTTTTAAAACGTCGGTTTCTAGCTGTCACAAAATTGTGAGGCTTAAGTAGATACAGTGAATATCTCCTAAACTTGCACTGTTTAGGAGATATTCACGATGCATGCAGCCAGTGACGTCGCCGGAGCATGCACTCTGAAGGGACGGCATACCCGTGTTGTCCTTCAGAGCCCTGTGCCACGGCCATGACTCCCGCACACATGCGCGGAAATTACACCATCGCGGCTATGCCAATCAGACAGCCAGAGAATGTGAACCCAGAAGGAAGACGAAGATGGAAGCCCTGTAAGTGGTCATTCTAAGGTAGAGCTACACGATTAATCGTATTAAAATCGCAATTTCGATTCACCCCCCCTGCGATCTCCATCAGGCATTACCCTGATTTTCAGTCCGACTTGCGGGGCGACTCAGCGCGACTTCACTGTAATTATAGAAGTCAATGCAAGTCGCCTGAAGTCTCCAAAGGAATCTTTCTCTAAAGTGGGAGTGACTTGAGTCTGGGCAGAGAGCCAAGTCAAGTTGATAAAAGAAGTAAAAAGATACTATCAATTTCAAATTATCAAAGGGTTGAACTCCCGTGTATAGAAGAGTTTAGTTTAACCATTTAAGGACTAAATCTTCTCTGATATTTGCTGCTTACAAATAAAAATCCAGTATTTTCTGTTAGAAAATGACTTAAAACCCCCAAACATTATATATATATTTTTTTTAGCAGAGACCCTAGAGAGTAAGATGGCAATTGTTGCAATATTTTATATCACACGGTATTTGCACAGCGGTCTTTCAAATGCAATTTTTTTTGGAAAAATGACACTTTCAAAAAAAAAAATCTAAACCATGCTGTTAGCTCAGTTTTTTTGTATATGTAAGATGTTACGCCGCAAGAATCGTGATCTTTATTCTAAGCAAAAAAATTGTGATTCTCATTTTGGCCAGAATCGTGCAGCTCTATTCTAAGGTAAGCATTTCATAATGTGTGATGCAGACTCACACATTATGCATTTACCTTGCAGGTTTAAAAAAGAGAAGACTGTGGTCTACTACCGCTTTAACCACTTCAGCCCTGGAAGGATTTCCCAGGTTAGGACCAGAGCACTTTTTGCGATTCGGCACTGCGTTGCTTTAACTGACAATTGCGCGGTCGCGCGACATTGTGCCCAAACAAAATTTGCGTCCTTTTTTTCTCACAAATAGAGCTTTCTTTTGGTGGTATTTGATCACCTCTGCGTCATTTCTGATCACCGCTATAAACAAAAGAAAAGCGACAATTTTGCAAAAAAACCCCAAATTTCTTACTTTTTGATAAAATACAAATCCAAAAAAAAAAATATATAAAAACATTTTTTCAGTGGTTTTGGCCGATTTATATTCTTCCTCATATTTTTGGTAAAAAAAAATCGCAATCGGCGTTTATTGATTGGTTTGCGCAAAAGTGGCCGCGTTTATGGATGATGAGAATTCATTTCTTTGGTTTTTTTTATTGTTACTAGTAATGGCGGCGATCTGCGATTTTTAGCGCTACTGCGATATTGGGGCGGACATGTCGGACCATTTTGACACTTTTTTTTGGGACCAATGACGTTTATTCAGCAATCAGAAATTTAAATGTCCACTGATTACTGTATAAATGTCATTGGCAGTGAAGGAGTTAACCTGCAGGGGGAGCTCTAGGGGTTAACTGTGTTCCCTGGGCGTATTCTAACTGTGGGGGGCTGGGGTACCAGGGGCATAAAAGATCTAACTGATCCCAGTGACAGGGATCAGTAGATCTCCTATGCCCCCACTAAGGCCCCTTTCACACACACGGACCGTTCATCAGTTCATCCGTTTTTTCATCTGTGGTCATCCGTTTTTCATCAGTTTTTTTTTACATTCACTACCAATGCAAAAACGGATGAAAAACTGACCGTTCGTCAGTTTACATCTGTTTTTCGTCCGATCCGTTTTTTTGACGGATGAAAAATAGGACTTTCATCCATTCAAAAAAACGGATGCTGACGGAAGCGGATGAAAACTGATGCAAATGAATGATCATCAGTTGTCATCCGTTTTTCCATAGAGATGCATTGATGTCCGTTTTTCATCCATCAACGGATGGATGAAAAACGGACAAACGGTCCGTGTGTGAGAAAGGGGCCTAACAGTTCTTTTGGCTGTGGCCGCTCTTTGCGGCTCGCAGGTGGACATCGGGTCCACCCGAGCTGCGGGCACACTCCTCAGGAGTACGGCGGGCGCGCACGCTGCCGGTGGGGGCACGCCCCTAGCAGCCACCCGCAGAAAATACCGCTTTTTTACGGCGATTCGCGGTACACGTCCACACTGCCACTGTGAATATACGGTAGGCGGTGTGCAAGTGGTTAACCACTCCAGGTCCGCGCTATAGCCGAAGTATGGCTCCAGCGCGGACCTGAAATGCCCGGAGGACGTCCATGGACGTCCTCCACTGCGCACGCTCCAGGCGCGCCCCCCCGGCGGCAGCGGCGGCGCGCGCTCCGCACGTTGCGCGAGCGTGCCCGTGGGTCGGGGGGACTCTATGTCCGCCCGAGACCCGCCGATCACCTTTAGGAGCCTCAGAACGGGGAACCGCCGTTGTAAACACGGCGGTTCCCCGTTCTGTGACAGGGGACAGGACAGATCTACTGATCCCTGTCACTGGGATCAGTTAGATCTGTTATGTCCCGGCCAGCCCCGCCCCCCCACAGTTAGAACACACCCAGGGAACATATTTAACCCCTTCACTGCCCCCTGCTGGTTAACCCCTTCACTGCCAATGACATTTATACAGTAATCAGTGGACATTTAAATTTCTGATCGCTGTATGTCATTGGTCCAAAAAATGTGTAAAAAATGTCCGACATTTCCGCCCCAATATCGCAGTCCCGATAAAAATCGCAGATCGCCGCCATTACTAGTAAAAAAAAAAAAAAATAATAAAAACGCCATAAATCAATTCCCAGTTTGTAGACGCGATAACTTTTGCGCAAACCACTCAATATACGCCGATTTGCGTTTTTTTTTTTTACCAAAAATATGTAGAAGAATATATATCGGCCAAAACTGGTGAATAATTTTTTTAATGGATTTGTACTTTAGCAAAAAGTAAAAAATATTGTTCTTTTTTGCAAAATTGTCGCTCCTTTTTTGTTTATAGCGGCGATCAGAAATGACGCAGAGGGGATCAAATACCACCAAAAGAAAGCTCTATTTGTGGAAAAAAAAGTACGCAAATTTTATTTGGGTACAACGTCGCACGACCGCGCAATTGTCATTCAAAATGCGACAGCGCTGAAAGCCAAAAATTGGTCTGGGCAGGAGGGGGGTTTAAGTGCCCGGTAAGGAAGGGGTTAAAGAACACCTCCATTATATACCCCACATTTGTTTCCTGCCTTCTTCAAAGGCCTCATGCACACTGGCATATTAAAAAAAAAAAAAAAAAAAAAAAAAAAAAAAACCAAAACCTCAAGCCCGACGTCAGGGAAAAATCGGCATTTTTCGGCGTTTTGCATCGGCTTTAATGCGCGTTGGTGAGCGTCGGTGTCAATAGCCATTTTTTTTAACAAAAAAACATTCCTCTGCTATTTTTTAACCTGAAAACGCCGCTGTCAAAAATGCCGGTTAACGTCGGTACGGCGTTAATTTGCGTTAGTGAGCGTTTTGCCGGCTCGGCGTCAAAACATTACAGCCGTGGGTTCTACTTTCAGCTCACTAATGCCGACGCCATCTATAGCTCAAAAAACATTGGCGTTTTTATGGGGCCACTGAACACGGAGAGCTGCAAAAAATGCCAAAAAAAAATCGCCCGTGTGCATGAGGCCTTAAGCCTCATTTTCTGCAGCTGCTGTTTTTGGCTTCAGGTGTTTTTTCTGCAAGCAGTAAACTCCCCAGCCTGTTATTCTGTATCCATGTACACATTGGCTTTTATCAGCGTTTTCTGACTGGGAAAAAAAAAGAGCTAGTGGGTTTGAAGAGGAGCTTTTCAGCTGTAAAAATGCTGTAACTCTGATAAACAGGGGGTCGTGGTATAGTTTTGAAAAAAAAGAAAGCTAATAAAGGCAAGCGCTGATGCAAAAACGCAGCAATAAGTTTTTAATGCAGCATTCTACAGCTAAAGCTACTGCCATTTTTATAACGTCCAGTGTGCATGAGGACTTCTAAGCGGCAGGTATTCTTTGTGGAATTCAGTACTCATCCCCATTTAAATTCTGCTATAGGTACCTGGAGTTGTGTCTGAGTAGACTGTAGGGGAAAATGACTACTGAGGTAAGGCCTCTTTCCTTTCCAGGCTTCTGATTAGACAATAGAGGAGCTGCAGTACATTGATGAAGTCATTGCTGTGCTCTCCCCACCTAGTAAATATGTTCCTGGTATTGGAGTATTTCATCAATCAATATAGTCTGGATGTGCTTACACTGCGGTGCTTCTCCTTTCCTGTCAGTGATGCTGTATAGGCAAATACAGAAAGCTAACCTAGAGACGGTTCAGGTAGTTTATTTTGTGTTTGATGTTTTCGTTTTTGTATGTAGTCATTTATCACAGCACTTGAGTTGCATTTGCAGTGGCTCTTATCAGTGGGTTTTATGAAGTTTACTTTCTTGGAACAGCTCAGATCGGGCCGCACATGAAACTTGATGCTTTGGCTAGAATGCAGAATTCAGAATGTTAAGTCTGTAAATTCCTGGGGATAAAGATTATCTCTGTATTGTTTTACTCCAGCTCTCTTGGAATCCTGCATTTCTTTTGATCAGTGCACCGAAAATTGAAAGTTCATTTAAATTCTGCTAAATCGATTGTGCTTGTGTTAAACAGCCTTTTATCATGATTTTAGATTTTAGAGAGCAATTCCGAAAGGTATCAAAACGACGTCCAAGTGCTGGCAGAAATTTATTAGGAGTAATGTTCACAAGATTTATTGTTGAAACGATGATTTTAGTTTGCTTTAACTAATGCAAGTGTGATAATAAGTTGGATAATAGTAATGCAAAAGAAGAGAGTGCCAGGCCGCCCTAGTGTAACTCTGCTTTAGCTCTGGATCACTGACACGATTTGGCATGTCAAATCACATGCCAAATCGGCGGCAATGGCACGGTCCCAATCGGTGCGACGCTGCACCGATTTTTCAAAAAGTAGTTCTTGTACCAGAAACCTGCACAGATGCCTGTGAAATCGCCACTGAAATGAGGGAATGAAATGGTGCGAGTTTGGCTGAACTCGCACCATTTCATTCCCGCACTCAGTGTGAACCTAGACTTAATATGGTAAAGTTAAAAACACTACAATGGTCAAACTCCCATTGTTGAAGATAGATACAGCATAAGGATTCCACTGTGGCCGCACTCCTAAAACCACCTCAAGATCCCGACGGGAAGGGGGAGCCATGGACGCTGAACCTGGCTGCCCAGATCCTGGCAGCACATCCGAGGCTATGTAGCACCACTCTTGCAAATCCTACTGCGCATGCACCCGGTCCAGCCGGCGCTGCTCTGAGGACACACAAACCCACACAAGCAGGATACAGGGGGGAAGAGAGTGAGGACATAACACACTTGCCATGACAACACGTTTTTCTGAGGTTTGGCCTCCTTCAGGTCATCTGGAGGGGGTTTCTTCTTTTGAGTTTTGTCTAGATGTGTTCCTTCCACCCAGAGGATCCATAGAGAGCAGCAGCACCCTTTGACTTGGCTAATTAATACCAATAGCCAGCTGGAGGGCTATACTAAACTGTTGATCAGCGCACCTGCTAGTTTTTTCTTTGGTGTGTATTTTTTGTCTGGATAATAGTAATGACCTGACGAATGTGGAGTTATTACAAAGCCTCTATTATGGTTATATGACATGTCAAACGATTAGGAATCCTGGATGGTTGACGTGGAAAAGTGTCTCCTACCTAGTGATTGCTGTGCAAGCCAGGAACAGAGAAGCCAATAGTTCCTTGGCTTGCCGTTGGAAAATGTCCCATCAGATTGGTCCTGGGGATGTGACTGGGAAATCTAGCACCCAAGGTTGTTGCCAGCAATATAGCCATGGATTGTAGATGGACATTTCCAAGGCCAGTGATTTATGAGGTGGAGGAAATGAGCAGTCACATTTAGTATATTGCTGCTTTTATTCCTTAGATGCGGTGGCTGCTTTCATTTACATTTTTTTCAGACCTTTTTCCTTTATTTGTACCTGCTAATTCAGTCAGTAACATGATTTTTGTCCTAAGTGACAGTGCTTACCCTACTGTATTGGGGAAACAGAAATCGGACAGGACTACTGAATCCTCCCCTCTACTTTTCTCATATATAGTGATGGGGATGGGGTTCTGTAATCCATAGAGTAATGTAACTAATAAGTATACCAGCTCACTGAAAGTCTGGCAAGATCAACGGGTCATCTTTTTTTTTTTTTTTTTTTTTTTTTTTAATTCTTATCAAACAGATATTACAAAATAATTTCATGTTAGGTTTAACAGACCAAAGGAGAGCAAATAAGAAGTTCATTGTTAGGGTTTACATGCCCTTTAAGTCCAGCAATCAATACAGGGATGAGGACATTGGCAGCAAATTCTAGCAATCGGAAAAGGTAACATATTTGCAGTGAAGGGGTTAAATCAGTCTGCTGAAACATTAGCAGGGAATAGACAGCAATAGGGTTAAGCCTTGTTACTGGCACTGTGACAAGAACATGCCAGAGGAAGGGGTCAGATCCATCAAACAGCACAGGGACACTGATGTGGAAAGGTTAACTAGAAAACTCCTAACATATCCATGTTTGCTAGATTCTATGTGACTGCAATCACTCGTCCCTATGCCCTGGGATTACGCAATAAAAGAGTAGCAGCAGACTGGTCCCCTCTCTCTTTTAGGGTCCGTTCACACTATAGGGTGCTATTACCTTGCCTGCTTTATCGTAATACCCATGACTTGGTTCATTCATTTGAATGGCACCCCAACACTTCCAAATGGACATGTGTTGCAGCACATTTTAAAGCGGCAGGTTTAAGCCATAATGTGCTAATATGCACTGCATACTAGCACATTATGTTAGACTTACTTACTGCTGGTATACTTCATTATAAGCTTACCTGTAGGTAAAAATGGCACAAAAGGGGTTTACTACCACTTTAACATGCGGCAAAACACAAACGCTCTGGAGCCCAAAATGTATCCTGCCGGCTATTGGGCACCAGTGAGGCCTCAAGCACAGCTTCTTCAGGCGTTTTTATTAGAGAGTTTTGCAAGCATATTACAAGCATTTCACGTGTATTCAAGCTTTAGATGTTTTTATTTTAGCCAATAGAAAGAACGTTTAAAAAAACCCTCATGTTGAGCGTTTTTTTAGGCATTCCAATTAAAGTGTATGGGGCCAGCTCTGTGTTCCAGCACTGAAAGAAACCATACAAATGAAGTCCCAGTCTGGGAAGAGAGTTGCGTTGGAGCGTGTGCCTTTTAAATCCTTTGGGGCACCACTACGCTGCTGGTGTGGTGCGTTTTTAAAAAAATCCTTCATGCTGCATCTGTGGTGTGCTTTTCAAAACCAAACCGAAAACGCAGATCCCCCTTGAAATGAATAGAAACCACATCAAAAACGCACTGTGGTTGCATTTTTGGTGCGTTTGCATCACATGTCCATGTCTCACAGGTGCGAGCTGGGAGTCGGGGACCCAGAAAATGCACCGGACATGTATCAAAAACATGCATGCATTTTTGATACATTTTTTTTCAACGGAGCAGTGTGAAAGCATCCTAACTAAATGCAATCGACCTCAGTGCACAAAAATGTGCTGCTCTTGTGGGCTGTACTTAGGCCAGTGCAGGGCAAGCCCATTGGAAAGTTCATTGCACCAATGCATTAAACGCATGTTGCAGTAAAGCACACTGTGTACTGCATAGCTATAGTGTGAATGGGCCTTTAAAGTCCTGGTAGTATGTTTCTTGTTAGCGTGTGCATACTAAAACAAAGAATTCCAAGCTCAACTTACCGACCAGCTTGCGACCAACCAAATTCACCTGTCAGTAGCGTTTAAAAAACGGGAATGGTCACACACATTTGTAAGTGCATGCTTAAGCTGCAGGCCCCGACAAGGCTCCCTGTATGCTGCAAACCTACCTCTGTATAAGAGGCTTCACAGTGGAAGCACATACAATTTAATGGATAGATGAAGATCCGGTGACTGGAGAAGCCCAACCCTCCTTAAAGGTGCAGGAACAGACTAGACACCCAGCACATTGCACAATGCCGGCTAGTGTGCCAGTGTGTTACCTGAGATGTATACAATACAAGCTTATACAGAGGTAGGTCTGCAGTATACAGGGAGCCTTTTGTCGGGGCCTGCAGCTTACGCATACACTTGCAAATGTGAGTAACCAATCCCCTGTTTTTTTAAATGCTACTGTTAGATGAATTTGGTTGGCCGCACGCTGGTCGGTAAGTTAAGCTTGGAATGCTTTGTTTTTGTTTGTATCTGCCCTTCCATAGCTCATTACTGTAAAGGCCAGTTATAGGTGGGGGCAGTGACTTTAGCTTGTAAAGCGTGTGCATACAGCAGAACATGATTGGCTTGGCATATTGGCCCTCCCTTTCCTGGTCAGAGTTCTCCTGGATCACAAGAGACTGAAATATAAACAGATTTAAAGCAGAGCTCCAGCCCCCAAACCAAAAAAATTAAGTCAGCAGTTACAAAAACGTCTGACTTTTAATATTAGGGCACTTACCTGTCCAGAGATCCCACAGTGTCCCCACCCAAGCTTATTTTTGAATGGGCTCTCGGGTGCTGGCGCCGCCATCTTGGATAAGGGAAACGGGCAATCAAGCCTTGCGGCGTCACAGCTGGTTCCCTACTGCGCATGCGCGAGTTGCGCTGTGCTTTCTCAATGGGCCAGCTGCGACGAGGGCTGTACTTCCATCTGAGTTCGCTGCTGCAAACTCAGCAGGAAGTGTAAGTGGGTACTTGACCTGTCAAAACCAGGTATCCACTAACCCTGCCCCCCCCCAACAAATGTGGCACCGAAGAGGCGGGGGGGGGGGGCAGACAAGCGGAGCTTCACCTTTTGGTTGGAGCTCCGCTTTAAGTGCTTATACTAGTAGCATTTAAAAATCTTTAATTTTGCAATGAATCCATAATATTAACCACTTCCGGACATCGGTACTTTGACACTAAATATCGTTGTTATGCCATAACTGCAGTATTTTTAAAAATGGCGTGCGACCCGCTTTAAGATAAAAGTAGTCCCCGTTGCAGATTCTCCCCAAGTTCACTTTTATCGGCGGCGGGAGAGGGAGAGGGAGGGAGAGTAAAAAAAAAAAAAAAAGGAAAATAAAAATGGAGAAAAAAAAAATTTAAAGCGCCCTGACCCTCCGAGCTTGCGCACAGATCGAATGCATACACAAGTCGCCCCACATATATAAACGGTGTTCAAACCACACATGTGAGGTATCGCTGAGATCCTTAGAGCGAGAGCAATAATTCTAGCACTAGACCTCCTCTGTAACTTAAAGCGGAGTTCCACCCAGGTAAAAGTCAGCAGCTACAAAAAGTGTAGCTGCTGACTTTTAACAGACAGTCACCTGTCCCACGCTCCAGCGATGCGGTTGCCCGAGGCCTCGCTCTTCTCCCCCTCTTCAAAGCCGGGTGCACACTGCATATGCACGAGTCGCGCTGCGCCTTGTGAATGGCCGGTGTATCTTCTGGGTCCTGTGACGTGTCCCAGAAGATCGCCGAGAGGGAGAGAGGAAGGTGAACTTTCTTCCAGAACCGCGGCTCTAGGGAGGAAGTGGACCTGAGACCCTGTAAAAACAGGGTCCCTGGTCCCCCCCCCCCAAAAAAATGACTTGCCAATTGTGGCATGTCAGGGGGTCACCTTGCCTTAATGTGGAAGTTCCACTTTTGGGTGGAACTCCGCTTTAAGTAGTAACTTGTAGAAATTTTTAAACGGTGCCTATGGTGATTTTCAAGTACCAAAGTTTCTTGCTATTCCACGAACCATCACAATTTTGAAGCTTGACATGTTGTGTATCAATTTACTCGGTGTAACATAATCTTTCTCAATATAGAAAAAAATAGGCTATCTTTACTGTTTTCTTATTTTTTAATTCAAAAAAGTGTATCTTTTCCAAAACAAATTGCGTTGTAAGATCACTGCGCAGATACAGTGTGACATAAACTATTGCAACGACCGCAAGTTTGAAAAATAAGCCCAATCTTTAAGTGGCTAAAGTGGTTGTTAAGCCACTTGTATAACCACTTACCAACCGGTGCCCTTTTTTACATTTGTTGGTTACAAGCTAAAAACTTTTTTTTTTTTTTTTTTTGCTAGAAAATTACTTAGAACCCCCAAACATTATATATATATTTTTTTCAAACACCCTTGAGAATAAAATGGCGATTGTTGCAATACTTTTTGTCAGACGGTATTTGTGAGATTTTTTTTGAAAAATTTCACTTTTTTGAGTTAAAAAATAAGACAACAGTAAAGTTAGCCCAATTTTTATATATATTGTGAAAGCGGATGTTACGCCCAGTAAATAGATACCATACATGTTACGGTTAAAAATTGCGCGCACTCGCGGAATGGCGACAAAGTCCGGTACTTAAAAATTTCCATAGGCGACGCTTTAAAATTTTTTATCGGTTACCAGGTTAGAGGTGCAGAGGAGGTCTTTTGCTAGAATTATTGCTCACACTCTGGCGATCACGGCGATACCTCATATGTGTGGTTTGAAGTTGAACACTTTTTTTCATATGCGGGCGCGACTTATGTATGCGTTTTCTTTGCTGCGCGAGCTCAATTTTTTTATTTTATTTATTTTATTTTTAACACTGTTCCTTTTTTAAAAAAAAAATAAATTCTGATCACTTTTATTGCTATCATAAGGAATGTAAACATCCCTTGTGATAGTAATATATGATGACAGGTACACATTTTGGAGGGCTGGGGGGGGTCTAAAAGACCCCCCATCCCTCCTTTGCACTTCACAGTATTCAGATCGGCAAAAACGGCGATTCTGAATACTGTCATTTTTTTAAAACTGGCGCCGTTAGCTGCCGAGTAAACCGGAAGTGACGTTATGACGTCACTTCTGGAATTTGCCGAAGGAGATCCGATCGGAGCCAATTCTGGCTTCTGTCAGGTCTCCTCCTAGCCGGCGGATGCGCCGGATGGTCGCTCCGGTCTTCCGCTGGGACGGGAGGCCAGAGAAGGGTGGCAGAAGGCGTCGGGAGGGGGGGTGTCCCCTCCCACCTCCGGAGATAACGGCCGAGCAGCTCCCGAGCTGGATCAGTCGTTATCTCCAGATAGTCGACCGTCCACTCTAAAAAACGATACTGGGATATAGCCTGTGGCTGCAGGCTATATCCCGGTACAGCCACTCAAAACCAGCCGCCGCCTATTTACGGCGCTGGTTGGGAAGTGGCTAAAAAGTTGCCATCTCCTCTGTATTATAACAAGAAGTTGCCCTGTGTCTGTGTTATAACATATATACAGTATCTCACAAAAGTGAGTACACCCCTCATATTTGTAAATATTTTATTATATCTTTTCATGTGACAACACTGAAGAAATGACGCTTTGCTACAATGTAAAGTAGTGAGTGTACAGCTTATATAACAGTGTAAATTTGCTGTCCCCTCAAAATAACTCAACACACAGCCATTAATGTCTAAACCGCTGGCAACAAAAGTGAGTACACCCCTACGTGAAAATGTCAAAAATTGGGCCCAATTAGCCATTTTCCCTCCCCGTGTCATGTGACTTTGGTGTTACAAGGTCTCAGGTGTGAATGGGGAGCAGGTGTGTTAAATTTGGTGTTCTCGCTCTCTCTCTCATACTGGTCACTGGAAGTTCAACATGGTACCT
>BLSH010436131.1:501107-519868 GCA_018402905.1 Glandirana rugosa
TCCCAGATATCCATTCAGTAGACATGTACCTTTATCCCGTCTCGACCCGTCGTAATCATTGTCTTGAAGTGTAACTCTATAGTCCTGTGTCGTGCCCTGATTTTGAAGTTCCCTGTTCTCTTAAATTTGACCCTATCAACCGTTCGTTCTCCGTCGACGAAACACGGGGTGTTGTTACTACCCCGGGTCCCGTCGACAGGGTAAACGGGACGGAATTTTTGCCGAGACCCATGTCGTCCGTGTATAGTCCTTATAATTTACAACCCAAACATATAAGAAATTCAAGTGAGGTGAAATTTATTCGTTGCGTCTAAGTTCTGTTACTAATGCTGCCCAGCTCTGCCCTATTTCCATGTACAGATGACTTACCTATAGACCCTGTGTTTACATGTAAATAGCCTGCATTGATATGTAAACAGCCCCGGACTGGCGCCATTGATGTGTAAATAGAGGTGGCATTCATATGTACAGTATCTCACAAAAGTAAGTACACCCTCTCATTTTTGTAAATATTTTATTATATCTTTTCATGTGACAACACTGAGGAAATTATACTTTCCTACAATGTAGTGAGTGTACAGCTTATATAACAGTGTAAATTTGCTGTCCCCTCAAAATAACTCAACACACAGCCATTAATGTCTAAACCGCTGGCAACAAAAGTGAGTACACCCCTACGTGAAAATGTCAAAAATTGGGCCCAATTAGCCATTTTCCCTCCCCGTGTCATGTGACTTTGGTGTTACAAGGTCTCAGGTGTGAATGGGGAGCAGGTGTGTTAAATTTGGTGTTCTCGCTCTCTCTCTCATACTGGTCACTGGAAGTTCAACATGGTACCTCATGGCAAAGAGCTCTCTGAGGATCTGAAAAAAAGAATTGTTGCTCTACATAAAGATGGCCTGGGCTATAAGAAGATTGCCAAGACCCTGAAACTGAGCTGCAGCACGGTGGCCAAGACCGTACAGCGGTTTAACGGGACAGGTTCCACTCAGAACAGGCCTCTCCATGGTCGACCAAAGAAGTTGAGTCCATGTGCTCAGCGTCATATCCAGAGGTTGTCTTTGAGAAATAGACGTATGAGTGCTGCCAGCATTTCTGCTCAGGATGAAGGTGTGGGGGGTCAGCCTGTCAGTGCTCAGAACATACGCCGCACACTGCATCAAGTTGGTCTGCATGGCTGTCATCCAAGAAGGAAGCCTCTTCTAAAGATTATGTACAAGAAAGCCTGCAAACAGTTTGCTGAGGACAAGCACACTAAGGACTTGGATTACTGGAACCATGTCCTGCGGTCTGATGAGACCAAGAAAAACTTATTTGGTTCAGATGGTGTCAACCATGTGTGGCGGCAACCAGGTGAGGAGTACAAAGACAAGTGTGTCTTGCCTACAGTCAAGCATGGTGGTGGGAGTGTCATGGTCTGGGGCTGCATGAGTGCTACTGGCACTAGGGAACTACAGTTCATTGAGGGAACCATGAATGTCAACATGTACTGTGACTTACTGAAGCAGAGCAAGATCCCCTCCCTTCGAAGACTGGGCCGCAGGGCAGTATTCCAACATAATGACCCCAAACACACCTCCAAGATGACCACTGCTTTGCTAAAGAAGCTGAGGGTAAAGGTGATTAACTGGCCAAGCATGTCTCTAGACCTAAACCTTATTATACATCTGTGGGGCATCCTCAAACGTAAGGTGGAGGAGCACAAGGTCTCTAACATCCACCAGCTTCGTGATGTCATCATGGAGGAGTGAAAGAGGACCCCAGTGGCAGCCTGTGAAGCTCTGGTGAACTCAAGGCCCCACAGGGTTAAGGCAGTGCTAGAAAATAATGGTGCCAACACAAAATATTGACACTTTGGGCCCAATTTGGACATTGGAGGTGGTTAATGTGGCTGGTATTTTTGCATTGAAGTCAGTGGGGACGCGGTTTTTGCATTAAAGTCAGTGGGGACTCACACTTTGTCATGTATCTTATTGGGATTTTATGTAATAGACCAACACAAAGTGGCACATAATTGTGAAGTGGAGGAAAATGATGAATGTTTTTTTCAATTTTTTTTTTTACAAATATGTGAAAAGTGTGGTGTGCATTTGTATTCAGCCCCCTTTACTCTGATACCGCTAACTAAAATCTAGTGGAACCAATTGCCTTCAGAAGTCACCTAAATAGTAAATAGAGTCCACCTGTGTCCAATTTAATCTCATTATAAATACAGCTGTTTTGTGAAGCCCTCAGAGGTTTGTAGTGAACAAGCAGCATCGTGAAGGCCAAGGAACACACCAGACAGGTCAGGGGAGGGGTAAAGTTATGGAGAAAGTTAAACCAGGGGTAAGGTTATAAAAAAAAAAAATTCCCAAGCTTTGAACATCTCATGGAGCAGAGTGGCAAGAAGAAAGCCATTTTTTGAAAGCCATTAGAAGTCCTGTTTGCAGTTTGCGAGAAGCCATGTGGGGGACACAGCAAACGTGGAAGAAGGTGCACTGGTCAGATGAAACCAAATTTGAACTTTTTGGCCTAAAGGCAAAACGCTATGTGTGGTGGAAAACGAACACTGCATACCACCCTGAACAAACCATCCCCATTGTAAAACATGGTGGTGGCAGCATCATGTTGTGGGGATGCTCTTCTTTAACAGGGACAGGGAAGCTGGTCAGAGTTGATGGGAAGGTGGATGGAGCCAAATACAGGGCTATCTTAGAAGAAAACCTGTTAAAGTCTGCAAAAGACTTGAGACGGTGGAGGTTCACCTTCTAGCAGGGCAACGGCCCTAAACATACAGCCAGAGCTACAATGGAATGGATTAGATCAAAGCATATTCACGTGTTAGAAAGTCCAGACCTATATCCAATTGAGAATTGGTGGCAGGACTTGAAAATTGCTGTTCACAGATGCCCTCCATGCAATCTGACAGAGCTTGACCTATTTTGCAAGGAAGAATGGGCAAAAATGTCACTCTCTAGATGTGAAAAGCTGGGAGAGACATCCCCAAAAAAACTTGCAGCTGTAATTGCAGTGAACGGCGGTTCTACAAAGTATTGACTCAGGGGGGCTGAATACAAATGCCCACCACACTTTTTTTTAGATATTTATTTGTAAAAAGTGTGTAAAACCTTTTATCATTTTCCTTTCACTTCACAATTATGTGCCACTTTGTGCTGGTCTATCACATAAAATCCCAATAAAATACATTTACGTTTTTGGTTGTAACTTGACAAAATGTGGAAAATTTCAAGGGGTATGAATACTTTTGTAAGGCACTGTATGTACTGTATACACACAGGTGCGCTGTTTGTTTACACATATATGATATTTCTTCAGTATTTTAGTCACTTCACATTTTTGTATACGTTTATTCAATATTTATTCACAATAAGTGTATCGTGGTCGCTATTCACAGTTACTTATTTAACCACTTGCCGTCCGCCCACCGTTAAATGATGGCGAGGCGGTGCGGCTCTCGTTCTGGGATGACGTCATATGACGTCGTCCCAGAAAGATCCCCCACCGATCGCGGTCGCGCTATGTTGCCAGGACACGGCGCAACCCCGATCTGTGTAAAAAGCCGTGACTGCCCAATCACAGCCGGTCACGTGTAAACAAGGAAGTGCAGGTAATCGTCGCTCCTCGCCTCACACTGACAGAGTGTGTGGCAAGGAGAGCCGATCAGCGGCATCTCCTCACAGGGGACATCTAGGGATGTAATCAGGGCACTGATCATCAGTGCCCTGATTACAAATACTGCCACCAGAGCCAATCATCAGTGCCCACCCCAGTGCCAGCAGTCAGTGCCCTCAAGTGCCTGCCCATGCCAGCATTCAGTGCCCACCAGTGCCAGCAATCTGTGCCAACAAGTGCCACCAATCAGTGCCTATTAGTGATGCCAGTCAGTGCTGGCTATTAGTGCCGCCTTTCAGTGCTGCCCATCAATGCTCATAAATGCCACCTATCAGTGCTACCCATCAATGCCTATGTGCCGGCCACCCGTCAGTGCCCACCAGTGCCACCCATCAGTGCCGCATATTAGTGCCTCCTCCTCAGTGCCGCCTCATCATCACTCATCGGTGATGGAGAAAAATTACTTTTCTCTTTCGTTCGTCGACAGGCACAGCGACTTTTAGGACTAAGTGGGTTATACTGCCCTCTTCAGGAGTTTACTAGGCAGAACAGGCAGTTCTAACAGCAAAAAGAACAGTAACAGACACAGCCCCTCCCAGGGGGCAGTCCCCACTGGCAGATAACCCCACACCCAGCTCTGCTAGCTCCGTTTTTTTCTGCCTAGTGCAAGGAGTTAGACCTAGGCTCCATGTTGGGCTCTGTGGTACCTCTCTGGTCCACTTTCGGCTGTCCTGGGCAACAGGCTGGGTCTCGGACCCAGGTAGTCTCCCCAGCCGGCCATCACGCGTTAGACCGGATGCTTCGTGATGGGTCGACCGTGACAGACTCCGAACCGGACGGGGTGGCCCCACGGGTTAACCGCCCCGCTGTCACACGCAGTGCGCCCTGGGCTGACAGCTCCCTCCGGCCTAGCCGGGAGCGCGAACGCTGTCTCGGGTGGGATCCCCGCACCGTCCGACTAGATGGGGTAAGTACGCCCCCCTCACCCTCGGGGGGGGGGGGCAGCTGGCAGGTCCCCCCTCCGGGGTGAGTGCGATGAGTGGTTTCCTCCCCCTCTTTCTCACTAGTGCCCTGTCCCCCCATCCCTCCGGGTCCCCGCTGTCGCACCCCCTCCCCTCTGGGGGCTTCCATGGTGGCTTTCTTGGGTAAGGGGTCCTAGCTGGTCTCACATCACCACCCCCCCCCGCCTTGTGCTTGGCGGTTGGTGCGCTTGGCGGCCATTTTGCCGGAGCTCGGCCACCATTTTCTTGTAGCCAGCCACATTTTTTAAGACCTAGGGAGCGGCTGGTGGCCATTTTTGTGTAGCCGAGGCCCTGTTACAGGGGTCTTTGGCCTCTAGTGTGCAGGGCGGCCATTTTTCCTGTGTCCTCACATGGATGTAAGTGCTTGGGGGCGGTCCTGGCCAGTTTTTGGCGCTGATTTACCCCCCCAGCACGGCGCGGCTCTCCCTGGCAGCGGCAGCGTCTCTGAGCACAGCTGCAGTGGGCAGCAGGAGCGGGTGAAGGCAGCGACAGCGGTGGACAGTAGCAGCAGGCAGCTCCTCTCCGGGTCAGGTGGTGTGTCCCTTCTGCCCAGCCTTGCTCAGCTGTGGGGTGGGGGGTGCAGTGGTCTCCTGGCAATAGGCCTTATTTTTTTGGCACTGCCAGGATGGGTGACAGTATGGCAGGCGATGCTGGTGCTTCCCCACCGGACCTTTCGGTGCCTGCAGCCAGCACTTCAGGGGCTCTAGTAGACGTGATGTCGACGGTCCTGGAGACGTTTGTATCCCGGGAAGAGTCGCTGTTGGACTGCAGGGATGCCAAAAAGCTCCCCTTGCCCCCCCTTCTTCGGGGGAGGACTCAGACCGCGAGGGGGGCTCCTCCGTTGCGGGGACCCCCCTCGAGCTGTCGGATGGCAAGGTTCCCGACGCTCCTGATAGCGGGGATGAGTCTGAGACGTCCACTGCTGCGCACGAGAAGGTTTTTGTAGATGCTCTGATTACCTCAGTGCGTGAGACCCTGCAATTGGAAGAAGCGGCGGGACCCTCTCGGAGTGTGCCCGTCCCCGCGGCTAAGGTCTTTCCGTATGTGGACTTTCTGGATAAGTTCATTTATAAGGATTGGGCTCGGCCTCAGAGCTCCCTCCCCGTACCGAAGCGCTTGGCTGTGCGTTATCCCTTTGAGGATAAATTGTTGAAGAAGTGGGCATTACCCCCCCCCCCCCCCCGTGGTTGACCCACCGGTGTTCCGCCTGTGCAAGGCGACCACTATCCCGGTGGAGGGCATGCCGTCCCAGCTGACAGGAAGGCAGAGGCTTGTGTCAGGTCCCTATTTGTTCTGAAAGGATCGGCCATGCAGCCCGTTGTGGCCTCTGCGCTGGCGTCGCAAACGCTCACTGAGTGGGCAAATCGGTTGCACAGCGAGTTAAGCAGGACACAGGCTTCTCCTGAGTGTATGGATCTTGCTGATCGGATGGTCCAGGTGGCTCAGTATCTGTGCAATTCTGCCCTGGACGCAGCCCCCCTGATATCCAAGGCATCTGCAGTGGCCAGGCGGTGGCTTTGGCTCAAGTGCTGGTCTGCGGACCTGCCTTCTAAGAAGGCCCTGGCGGACTTGCCTTTCCACGGGGGGGGGGGCGGCTCTTCGGTGACTCCTTGGACGAGATGATCAAAAATCTCACTGGAGGGAAGAACTCCCTCCTTCCGGAGCCTAGGAGGATTACGGACTCCCGTTACCATCAGGGGCCTTCCTTTTCTGGCCTATAGGCAGCCTTTTTGTCCCTCCCGCCCCTCGGGCAAGGGTTCACAGCCCGCCAAGGCCCCACGCGGGTGGACAGAAGCGCCCCAGGGGCCCATCTTGCATCCTCTCTGGCTTTAACAGCCTGGCTATTGAATCCCAGATGATCGAGGTGTCTCAGACTCGGTGATTCCTACCATGTTAAAGGCACATAAGGCCACTTCACGTAAGATTTACCACTGCACCTGGAAGGCTTATATTGCCTGGTGCGAAGCCGCGGGGGTGGAACCCTTGTTTCTTCTTGGTGTCTTGGGTTCTGGCCTTTCTACAGAAGGGCCTCAACTAGGAACTGGCGATGATGCACTATCCAGAGTCAGGTTTCTGCTCTGGCGATGTTTTTTCAGTGTCCTTGGGCGACACATTCATTGATCCGTACTTTCATGCAGGGGGTTCGACATGTGGCCCCCCAGGTACGGTCGCCTTTGGTGCCCTGGGACCTTAATTTGGTCCTCTCGGTACTTCAGAAGCCACCTTTTTGAGAATATCAGGGAAATCTCTCTGCATTTGCTTTCACAGAAAGTTGCTTTCCTGGTGGCTATCACATCCGCTCGGCGGCTGTCTGAGTTGGCGGCTCTGTCTTGTAGGTCTCCTTATCTGGTCCTACATAAGGATAAGGCGGTCTTGCGCCTATCACCTTCTTTTTTTGCCGAAGGTGGTGACATCTTTCCACATCAATGAGGACATTGTCCTTCCTTTGCTATGTCCACGCCCGTCTCCCCCTAAGGAGGTTGTCTTGCACTCCCTGGATCTTATTCAGGCCCTGCGGGTGTATCTGGCGACTACGGCCTCCTTTTCGTAGGTCGGATGCTCTTTGTCGTGGTGGATGGTCCACGCAAAGGTTTGGCGGCCTCATCGGCTACTATCTCACATTGGATTAGACAGACGGTGTCCCGAGCCTATGCTGTTCGGGGTCTGGACCCTCCTTTTCCGGTCACGGCTCACTCTACCAGGGCGATTTAGCACTTCCTGGGCTTTTCGACATCAGGCGTCTGTGTCTCAAGTGTGCAAAGCGGCTACTTCGTCCTCTGTGCACACCTTCTCAAAGTTTTACAAGTTTATATTTTTAGCATCCTTGGATGCTGCGTTTGGTCGTAAAGTTTTGCAGGCGGCCATCTGAGACACGTGTGGTTCCTCACTGAGGGTTCAGTTGGGTGTACTTCGGTTGTTGTTCTGTTACTCACCCCTCATTTTTGGCACTGCTTTTGGGCGCCCCACTTAGTCCTAAGAGTCGCTGTGCCTGTCGACGAACAAAAGCGAAAACTTTATTTTTTTTTGACTTGCCGTAAAATCCCTTTCTCTGAGTTTGTCGACAGGCACAGCACCCAGCCCTCTGGATGTTGCACTGCTTGTTACGAACTGAGGTAGCAGAGCTGGGTGTGGGCTTATCTGCCAGTGGGGACTGCCCCCTGGGAGGGGCTGTGTCGGTTACTGTTCTTTTTTTGCTGTTAGAACTGCCTGTTCTGCCTAATAAACTCCTGAAGAGGGCAATATAACCCACTTAGTCGCTGTGCCTGTTGACGAACTCAGAGAAAGGGATTTTACGGTAAGTCAAAAAAATCCCATTATTTACAAAATTTACTGACAAAAACTAAAACTTTTTTACTGTCAATTTTTTCCCCTTATTTTTAGTAAAAAAAAAAAAAAACCAGCAGTGATTAACACCAAAAGAAAGCTCTATTTGTGCGAAGAAAATGATACAAATTTCACATGGGTACAGTGTAGCATGAACGCGCAATTGTCATTCAAATTGTGACTGCGCTGAAAGCTGAAAAATGGCCTGGGCAGGAAGGGGGTAAAAGTGCCCAGTATTGAGGTGGTTAAATGACATTTGAAGGAAGCGTACCTGTGCGTGTATAGAAGTCTGTCTGTTAGTGGACCCCATTGTGATTGGTGTATAAAGTCAAAAATAATTAAAAAGTAATTTCAGTTAAGATGTGCAACACAAAGCTGCTGTCTGACATCACCATAGTGACCCAGGGCAGGGTTAGAGAAGAACGATTTGCTTCTGATGCCAACTAAATGATCTGTTTATAGCACATAAAGAAGCTTTATCACAAACTGTTGAAAGATAGAAAGTCAAGTAGAGATGGCAGCATAAAGGCCACAGATCACCAGTAAGAGCATTTTGGTAGACTTTGCAGAATGAATGGTTCCCTTAATGGACCGTAGAGGTTATTAATATGAAGGATTAGATAGACTATACAAAAGCCCATTGCATCGAATGTTTTCAAAGTGTGGCACGGTGAAAAGTAATCTTGTAAACAAGAAATGAAATGTGCATTTGGGAGGAGGAGAGAGAGGTTACTTGTTGGTTTATTTTAAGACAATGTCTCCTGTCATGCGACTTGAAATCCACTTTGAGCCTTTAGTGAAATCGATAAGCCGAACACATTTCAGGAATTAGCTAACTGAATAGTGTGTATGAACTTGGATTGCTTGCCAGATGACAGTAAAAGGTTCAGTGTTTTCCAAGTGTACATTATGTATGGTTTAGACATGGCATGTTCATTTGTGTCTCCAGACTTTTACATACCACAGGATTGGTGTATTTGTTGGCATCTGTTACCGTGTAACGTTTATCCTTGACAGCTAAATATCGTATTGATTGGATCAGCCTGTGAGGGCAGCTGATGTTCAGTCTTGTTTGTTACCAGCTTTGTCCAAGCATAACGGTTTATCCTTTCTTTTAATGTATATAGTGCTCAAAAGCATTAGTTTCCATGAACCTTTTTTTATGGTGTTGGTTACTGCTAGCCTTTAAAAAGCTTTGTTCACATGGGGCAATGACATACATGCTGTCTTTTCCAGACACATGGATGCAGAAATGTTGCGTGCATTCCTGTGTTGTGTGCTGTTTTCTGTTGGGACACAGGACTGCCCGGATACAGCCGGTTTGTCACAATATGACTTGCAAGCCCAGGTCCCCAAACAGGGTGAGCTTGGGGACCCTCCCCTGCATGCACCCGCTTGTCATATTGGGACACAGCAGCTGTTTCCGTGCAGCTATGTGTCCCAATAGACAAAAATGGCATGATAGTACAGGAATGCACACAACACCTTTTGCATCCCTGTGTCAGGAAAAGGTGGCCCTGAGGATTGCATGGCTAACCTGGAATGTGACCTTTGGGCACTGGATTCTGCATCTTTGGCACTTTCTAGACCTCTGTGTACTGTATTCGCCACACAGCCCTTTTCAGATTCAGAGCTTTGACATAGCTTCTGGTGTGACCCAGTCTCTGAAGACTCATGTAGTAAAGGCTGCCAGGCTAAAGCATTGGGAGCTACATCTGGTTTATAGCATTAGGCACCATTTCGAAAATTGCTGCCACTTCCTTTTTAACATGGTAAAGGCTGAGGCAGCTGAGCGCTGAAATCATCTGCTTGGTATAGTGTTGTGTGTATTCTGCAGTTATTTTCCTTGCTTACAGCCTATAGAATGCACTGTCCCACTGTTGCTTCTGCCCCTTGTGGATCAGCTGCTAAATGGTCTTGTTCCATTGCCCTCTTTCAATACCCACACTTGGGTTTGTGGGTATACAAGGTCATGATTCATTTGGGCCTAATTGTTTTCGTGGTGGAACATTTTCAAAGACACACAGAAGACAGTCCCATTGCAACAGTCAGTGCTACACTACTGCTTCTAGGTGCAAATTCTCAGTATCTCTAGAAGGAACAGACATTTCTAACCTAGATCCTGCAATACATTTTTCTAACAGGGTTGTCTTCCATAAATCCATCACCAGAGGCTAAGACCTCTCCTGTGCTCTCAAGACCGCTTAGGCCCCTTTCAGATGGGGCAGACTCAATCCTTAGCAGGGGATCTGCGATTCCCGAGTGTCAATTAGGAGATCAGATTCCTGCAATGTCCAAAGTTCCCTGGACTGACCTGGTGTCTAGGACTACTCCCCAGTGAATAGACTGGCATCCATCTTGAGGATTTTCCAAGATAGCACGGACCCACCCAACTCTGGAGCTAGACTACTTAGACACTGGACCAGAATCAGTTTGGCTAGGGCCAACCTGGTCATAATGTCAGGTGGATTGAATAGTCCAAGAACTGGACCAGCTTGTCCCACAGTGACTGGATGTAGAGTTATAGAGGTCTGGAGTGAAAATTGGTAAAAGCGATTGTTTTGAAGGAAGCTGATATCAGTTCAAAGACGCTCAGGCTGGGTTCACACTGGAACCCGCAGCGGCTCCCAGCAGGGGTCTAGTGCGTGCTGGTTCACAGTTTCAAGACCGAATTTTGGGCTGAATTCAGACCTGAAACGCACCAAAATACGCACAGCGTCTTTGTCCAAACCACACCGGACCCACTGCAGAGATGTGTGAACTGGCTCCATAGAGAGCCTGTCAAATTCTCCTGCTATTGCAAAATGGATGTGGAGAAACCCGCATTCCAATTTGCATAGGTGTGAACCCAGCCTCATGAGAGAGTTGAGAGTGTGGTCACTGCTGGACTGAAGAGTGGAGTCTGGGAGTGAAGAGTTTAAAGTTTTTCCTGGAGAAGAAAAACTCTGGCTTCAGCGTTGTCTTTGAGACCCAGATAATCCAAGTGATGAGTCTGTTCTAGTGCTGACTGCTAAATGATCAGAGTCCAGCCGAACATCTGCAAGTTCTGAGCTGTCCATGCCGTATTGTTACCCAAACTTGTGTTAACTGTAATGTCAACAGACATCCATCCAGATATCCCACGACAGAGATGCCCTAGGAGTGTAACAAGGCAAGCACAGGGGCCAGTACCTTGATGAACACTCGAGGAGCAGAAGAAAGGCCAAATACAGGGCTTCAAACTAAAAGTGCTGGTTACCCAAAGATGCTGATGTTCTGGGAAAATGGGAACATACAAGTATTTATCGTTTATGCCCATGGAGGCCAGGAAGTCTCCCTGATTGAGAATGCATAATTTCTGGACAAGAATTGGGACATTTATGGCCTTGAGATCTAGGATGGGGAAACTACCCCTTTACGGATTGGAATAGAACCCCCCGATTGTTCTGTCACAAGTACTGAACCAAATAACACCTTTGTTGCAGAAGAACCGGAAGGACTGCACGTAGAGGCACAGGCAGGTTGTTGGTGGACCATATGTCAGGTGTTTAGGTGTGAGCTCAAGATATTTCATAATTTAAAGGATCAGTTTGAAGAAGGATCAGATTCCTTCTGATGGTTTTGGCCTAAACAGCTAAAGTTTTGCTGACCAAATTCGCAGTTAGGGCAGGTTAGAGAACAGTTGTTGAAAGGATCTCTTTGCTTGTTGATGGGGTCTTAGAAAACGGGTGCATCCTTCACATCTTTGGGTTTTTTTGGTTTTTTTTTAAGACAAACTGCCAGGACCACAGGAGGGGCAAAGCCCACCTTTTACCAAAGTCCTCAAATGAGTACAGGTCTGTTGGCTGCTTGAGAGGAACAACTTGCCAGGGTTCCAGTTTCCACAAAAGATGAGCAAAAGCTCTTGCCATTCATGAATACCTTGAAAGAGTCTAGGAAGAGAACAAGAATGGTAGAAGACACATAATTATTGTTTTCTGTTATGCTCTTTGTGCTGCTATTCAACCAAACTGAGGTGTGCTGGTAGTTGAAAGGATCGGGCCAGTCATTTTTTTCCCTATTCAATTCCAAAAGGAAGTGCAAAAATCTAATTTTCTTCTTGTCTGGTTGTTGATTGATAAACTTTTAGTTTCCGCCATGAAGATTGTAAGATAAAGATATTCTTGGGTTTGTCATTTATGCTTCAGGCTATTGCTTAACAGAGCTGAATACTGAACACAAGGCAGACCTGTGACTTATCACATGTTCTGTAGACTTTCAAATGGAAAAAAAAACAGATGGTAGAGACAGTTCCCAGCAGGTGGACTTACCCTTGCAGTTTATTGCTATCATTATGTAAAACAAACTAAATGGAGTTCAGTACGCATCTAGATAGCGGTTAGATGTTAGTGAGTTTATGGTTTAAGCTTGGCTTTTCTTAAAGTACGTATAAGCATTGTGGTTTTTTTTAAATTTTTATGGCAGATTTAAGCTTCCTAAAGCCAACTGTGTGTGAACATTCAGGGTCTGCTTATCTTTTAGACCCATTAGAAGAGAAATGTAAAATTGACTTACTTGACCCTGGCTTTTGTCCACACTGTCGATACAAGGGTGATGTCTCGTTCAGGAGTGTCTTCTTGTGAGATTTGGGATACTCTGCTTTCCCTTGATGTCACCATCTTTAAGGTGGAAGCCAGGGTGTGAGGTAAGTTTTTATTCACTTTTCTCATAATGTTTGACTGATTTTTATTTTTTTTTTTTTTATACACATGGGGTTTACGTTTTAGAGTCGGGGTCTAAAAGATAACCGGGCTTCACATTTTTATCTTTGAATATCTGTTTTCTTTTTGCGATTTGAGGAGTTAATTCACCTTCACTTGCTTGTTGAATGGGGCACATGAGGGACTATCTCCAAGTGTGGAGACCTGTCTATTTGACACTTTTTTTTTTTTTAAATTGCCTAACCAGTACAGTGCACATGACTTTCTGACAAGTTTTACATGGCTTGGTGGAATCTGTTGCTGTAAGACAATCTTTAGCCCATGAACTGACCATAGACCTGAAATGGCAGAAGATTGGCAAGTTCCCCCCAGGATGTAGATGCAAAGATCAGAATTTGCTTTATTGGCCAAGTTATAAATAAGTGCATTTCCACTTTTGCAGCCAAACATTGCCTACTTTATTACTGTTATTGCTACATGATCACGTAATAAAACCTAAAAAAAAAAAGGAAATTGCAGCTTACCTGTTTAGATGATCTTTTCTGGAAACTCCAGCACTGAAAAATCCTACTTAATTCTGAGTTTGAGGGGGATGAAGAGCTACGTTTGCCTTAACTAACTCTGTACGGTTCTGGTAGATTTCATTATCACTTGTAAAATTGATTGGAGTACTGTCTTTCCTAACAAAAGGTTAAAGATTTGCACTGATCAGCCATAACATTGACATCACGGACAGCAAAAGTGAAGAACATTGATTATCTTGTTACAATGGCAGCTGAAAATTGGTGGGATATATTAGGCAGCGAGTAGACATGTTGTCCTTGAAGTTCATTTATTGAAAGAAGGAAAAAAATGGACATTACAGTATGTGGTGTATGGGGCTGCAGTGCCACAGACCGGTTAGGTTGCCCATGCTGACACATGTCCACATCCAAATTCGCCTACAATAGGCAAGAACTGGACCATGGAGCAATGGAAGAAGGTGGCCTGGTCTGATGAATCATGCTTTTATTTACATCATGTGGATGACCGGGTTCGTGTTAGGGTTGCCACATCATCCCTTTAATCCAGGACACATATGAATTACACAGGTTCTGAGGCTAATTTAATGCAGATAAGGCACCGAGTGAGTTTAATTACCACCTTAATCACCCTCAGAACCTGTGTAATTAATATGTGTCCTGGATTAAAGGGATGATGTGGCAACCCTAGTGGTTGTGCGTTACTTACCTGGGGAAGAAATGGCACCAGGATGCAGTATGGGAAGAAGGCAAGCCGACTGAGGCAGTGTAATGCTTTGGGCAATGTACTGCTTGGAAACCTGCTTAGAGGTCCTGCCATTCATGTGGATGTTACTTTGACATGTACCACCCACCTAAACATTGCTGCTAGCTAAGTACACCCCTTCATGGAAGTGGTATTCTCTGTTGGCAGTGGCCTCTTTCAGCAGGATAGTGCGCCCTGCCAAACTGCAAAAATGGTTTAAGAATGGTTTTTAGAACACGGAGTTGTTGTTGCCCTCCAAGATCTCTTATCCAATCGAGCGTCTGTAGGATGTGCTGGAAAAACAAGTCCAATCCATTGAGGCCCCTCCTCACAACTTATAGGATTTAAAGGCTCTGCTATTAATGGCTTGGTGCCAAATACTACAACTTACTTTCAGAGGTCTAGTGCCACAACGGGTCAGGGTTTTTTTGGTGGCAAACATGGAACCTGCTTAATATTAGGTGAATCATTATATTGTTATTGCTGATTGGTGTAGAGGCTAGACTGTTTATTAATGAGTGGAAACTCAGCCAGTCCATAACCTTTCTATTAGTAAAGACTAACAATGAACTTCAGAAATGCCTACGATCACATAATCTTCTTAGAAATGTTAAATATTTTTGCAAGGAAAAATTTTAGGTATGCTGTGTGAATGGAAACATGCATGGCAAATGTATAGTAGGGTTTTTTCAAGTTTGACTGACAAAGTAGAAATACCCTTTAAAATTTAAAGTGGCCCATACTTGTAGGTAAAACATTTGTGTATGTTTGTGCACATGCACATTTAAATATGCAGGTCTTTGTTATACATACACACAGAGTTGCATACTCTCTAAGGCTCCATTCACATTTGAGCAGAATCAGTGCGACTCTGCAATTACAAAATGCATGTTCAGGTGCCATTCCTTTTCCTTGGCCTAATTTTGGTGCAGTTTTGTCGTGTGGCAAACCACAAGTAAAGATTGTTGTCCAAAAGTAGCTCTTGATCCTTTTTGGGCAACAAGCTTCACAATATACCATTTGAAAATGAATGGCATTGGAACATGCGTTTTGCGTTTGCAGTGCAATTTGAGATTGCTGCCCGAGATCTTAAAACTCCAAATGTGAATGGATCATAACTGTCTTGGTTCACAGCAAACTGTAATGCTTACCCAAGGTGAGCATTTAAAACTGATCATGCCCAAGATGTAAGGAGCCTGCAGTAATCCACTTTGCCCATTTCCCTTCTCTGGAGTTGTACAAGTCCTGGATTATCTTTTCTGTAGACCTGTCTGCTGTCGTCTTTTCCTATCATGCTTAGGTAATTGTTTGGTACCATACCAGGGCCTGTTCACACCAGAATGTGGTGCTGGAAACCCATGTTCCGTATACGCTTCCTGCACTCCATTCAAAACGCACTGGGTGTGCAGTCTGCATGTGTGTATCCCTAAAGACACCCCAAACACAGAGCGTCTGCATGCACTAGATTGCATATTACTGCATGCACTGCTTTTCATGCAATTCAGTGTGATGATTTCAGCCCTTTCAAATGAATGGACTGATAATCCCACTACTGAATTGCACAGGAATGTGCAATTTTCATTGTGAACTGGCTCTAAATACAATCTTTACTGATTGAATCCTCAGAAATCGTCATTGGGAGTGTGTGCCAACCAACTTGGCACAGTGCACACGGGGCACATACTAAGGGTCAGAATTACTGCCTAGCACCCCTTTCTACCCCTGTAAGAAGTCATTCCTTCTACCTTGCCTGTCTTGCCATTGGTCAGTGGGGCAGTCCATCATATTTATTAGCCAGTATTGATGTGTGAGGGTTCCATTGTGACTTATGAAGTGTAACATTGGCAAGTACATCAATATTTGGTGTTCCAGCACCTGATGTTCCATGCTTGACCCAGGTCAGTGTCTTGCTGAATGAGTGAAGGAATGATGAGTTTGCAACCTCAAAGTATTGCATTTAAAAAACTAATCAGAAGAGACAGCGTCTATCCTTCTATATCGGGGTCTCCAAACTTTCTAAACAAAGGGCCAGTTTACTGCCCTTCAAACTTTAGAGGGGCTGGACTGAGGCCAGCAAAAGTAGAATAGTGTCCCATTGTTGGTGGGAGTAGTAGTTTCCTATCATTGGTGTCACTTGGAGTAGTAGTATCCCATCATTGGTGTCACTGGCAGTAGTAGTGTCACATCGTTGGTGTCAGTGGGAGGCTTAGTGTCCCATTATTGGTATCAATGTGAAGAATAGTGCCACGTCATTGGTTTCAGTAGGAGGAATAGAGCCCCATCATTGGTATCAGTAGGAGGAATAGAGCCCCATCATTGGTATCAGTAGGAGGAATAGAACCCCATCATTGGTATCAGTAGGAGGAATAGTACCCCATCATTGGCATTAATTGGAGGAATAGTGCCCAACATTGGTATTGGAAAAATAGTGCCCCATCATTGTTGTCACTGGGAGTAGTAGTGTCCCATCATTGGTGTCAGTGGGAGGCTTAGTGTCCCATTATTGATCTCAATTGAAAGAATAGTGCCACATCATTAGTATCAGTAGGCGGAATAGTGCCCCATCATTGTTATTAATTGGAGAAATAGTGCCCCATCTTTGGTATCAGTGTAAAGAATAGTGCCCCATCTTTGGTATCCGTGGAAAGAATCGTGCCCCATCATTGGTATTAATTGGAGGAATAGTGCCACATCATTGGTATTAATTGAAGAAATCGTACCCCATCATTGGCATTAATTGGAGGAATAGTGCCCCATCATTGGTATTGAAGAAATAGTGCCCCATCATTGGTATCCATAGGAGGAATCGTGCCCCATCATTGGTATCCATAGGAGGAATCGTGCCCCATCATTGGTATCCATAGGAGGAATAGTGCCCCATCATTGGTATCCATTGGAGGAATAGTGCCACATCATTGGTATTAATTGGAGGAATAGTGCCACATCATTGGTATTAATTGGAGGAATAGTGCCACATCATTGGTATTAATTGGAGGAATAGTGCCACATCATTGGTGTCAGTGGGAGGAATAGTGCCCCCGGTCTGTGTCATTAGCAAGAACTATGTCCCACTGTGGCTGACAGTTGGGGGAGGATTAATAATGCCCAAAGGGCCATATAAAAGGGAGCAAAGGGCCACATCCGGCCCCGGTCCACAGTTTGGAGAACGCTGTTCTATATTGACATTCATTTGCACCTAAATTTCACACATTTTCAATCTCTTGCTTACTGAGTGATTTAATGGTTTAACAGGCACCACAATGGGAAAATACTGTGAATAAATTGTTTACCTCTGAGAGGTTACATGGCACAGTAGGAAAAGAATAAAAATGCCTGCATAGAATAGCTCCCGTAAAATTTAAAGGAAATGGAAGGTATGCATTGCATTTTATGGTAAATTATTTGTAGTATGCATGTTAGTATTGTTTTCTTGTTTATAATAACAAAATATAAATTTGATGATTCGATTCAGTGAGTTGTAATGTACGTAGGTATTTGTTGTCCAGATATTGTATACCTGTCTTAACCTGCCTAACCAAAAACCTCAAATTATAAGCGCCAATGCAAAGTAATATATTGGTGTGTCTATTGAAGCAGATTGTAGCTTTTGCTCATGGACATAAGACAGAAGACTAAAATCAGGGCAAAACTTTACATAGAAGAGGTATGATTCTCTGTTTTAAAAAAGGTTTTTATATTTTGCTTATTTGACTGCAGTTGATTTTAGAATGGTGTGGTAGGGCTTGGTGTACAATTAACAAATATAATTTCATATTTTGTTAATTTTGGTGTTTGTTATAGGTTGGATTTAAGATTTAAATTTACGCGATATATTTTTATTTTCATACTGCAGTATTGTGATATTATTTTCTGCCACAAAGCTGTATTTCAGCAGAACTTGACTTTGTTAAAACTGATTACTATTTAAAAATGCAGTGTTTAATGAAAAGCACCTCTGGCTGTCTTAAGCTTTGTACACATGATGAGAATATCGGACGAGTGATCATCCATTTTTTTTTTTAGCACGCTTACTATAGTAACGAAAGCTCTCGTACGGCAGAACACAACTTTGGAAGTGATGTAGTGTGTTGTATTGTAATGTATTCTTTCGTTTCCGAGCATGTGTGGTCTTGCTCTTCCGTTTTTTTGGGTTTTTTTCCGGACGAACACTGTACTGATTAAACAAAAATCCTTGTTCTGGTAAAAGAGATATATTCTTGTTTGTCCCTTCGGATAATTTTGCATGAACTGTCTCAAAAGCTGCGTAATAACGATCAGATTATTGTATGATCGCTTCGAAAATGGTATTTTTCGTCCGATTTTCTGATTGTGTGTACTAGGCAATAATCTTCCATTTATTTTACTGACTCCCAGCATACACCTGTGTAATGCGCTTTTGATGTGTTCCCATTGACTTGCATTAAAAGGTGAACTTTTGAAAAGCGCACCAAAGATGCAACATGCAGGACTTTTCAAAATGCAGCTCAGCAATGTAAAGAGTTATGTAGGATTTAAGTGGGAATCATTTTCATGTGCTTTTGTAGGGCTGTAAAGGTGTGTTTTAGTGCAGCAAAACTGCACCAGTGTGAAAGATCTTGTTTGGTGGGATGAACAACTTAGTCCTGGTAGACTGTTAATTTGATTGCAAAAGCCATTGGTCTGCTTGTATAAAAACGTCACTTACACCGGAAAACTTGGTACTATGAACACCGATTTTGATTGCTTTGTCAGCTCAGATGAATTCATTCATGAAGTCTGAGCATGTTTTTTTTTTTTTTTTTTAGATCTTTGTGGTAGATTTCTTGATTGCCAGTAGATTTTATTACCAGCTAACCTTGCCTACCGTACTTTGACC
>BLSH010436131.1:582040-592794 GCA_018402905.1 Glandirana rugosa
TTGAACGAAACGTTTCGTAAGACCTTAACGTCCGTTTACTCCGTCGGACTTTGATCCTTATCTTCAGTTGAATAACGACGTCTTGGTAGTATGTCCATGGCAAATTTTCCTATCCTACATCATCACTGGTAGTACGGACGGCTTGTCATGGTTTTGAAATCCCAACTTTTCCACAACCTCACATTTCACTCGTAAAACAATAATAACTGGCTAAATCGAGTTAGTGTATCTTTATCATAGACTTCGTGGACCTCACGTGTAGGGTTAGGGGCGCAAATTACTTGTCTTACCCGGGGGGGGGGCGCTGACAACCCAGCACTACGCTATAAAAAACTGGCTCCTAACTTTTTTAGCTGGCTCCTAAATTCAAAGCAAATTTGTCAAGCCCTGACATAAGTGCACTCCAGGTGCTTCAGATACTATTTCTATGTGATTGAGCTAAATCGGTCAATAATAACAAAATGCTCACTTTACACTCCAACACCTTTTCAACCCTAAAGTTTTGGTACTGTTCGGCAGGCATGATGGTCACTACTACATCCTATCCTTTTAAACGGTACCTGTATGATGGTTCTGCAGCAATAAGTTGACTTCTATTCCTAGTTTCAGGCTGCCTCATTTGCCTGCAATTCCAGAATGCTTTGCAAAGCAAGTTGTAAACAGAGCATGCATTGTGGCTGTGTAGCCACTTTTGTCTGTGCTTTTCTTACTGGCTAGTGAGGCCATCTATCACCCTTCTGACCCAAAGAAAAAAAAACAAAACAGGATGTGGACAGGGGAGGAGCTACAGAGCTCTCATGCAACCACTGGTGACCATTTATTTTATAGAGCAATCAGTAAACCACTGTACAGATTTCTTTTAAAGAGAACCTGTCCTTGCCTAAAATGTTTCAAATATTCAAATGTCAGTGGTAACTTGAGGACTTAGAGGACCTTCAACCTACTCCCCATTCCTTTTCTTTCTATTCCCCTGCTTACCTCCAGGCAATGTCTGCACAGTTTGGATAATCACCCAGCCCCCCGATCCAGCGTTTCCTGCTGACAGTATTCTGTCAACAAACACCGCGCAGTCCCACGCTCCCATCTTATTTTTGACATCAATTGGTTCGCCTGCTCTTCCTGGTTCAGCCAGTGGGCCTCGCGATGATGCGATGCTAGGCCCGCCCCCCTCCTTCTCGCTCAGTGAAAATCTAAAGGCCTCCCGGGATAAGTGACGTGCATATCCCGTGAGGCCCAGCGAGCGATGTGCAGATTTTTCACCTAGGTGAATAACATGCATGGAGGGGCAGGACCGCACTCTTTATATAAAAAAAAAAAAAAAAAAGTAAAAAAAACCCAAAACACTGCTCTATTCTTTTACAGGAAGGGAGTGGGGATGCATAGGGTTGAACTATAAATATAGGTGTAAGTTCCGCTTTACCACTAGACAATTTAATGACAAGGAGAGAGGCTTTAACTCGACTTTGATAAAAAGCAAAACCTTGCTGGCATCAGAAGCTTTTCAGCACTGTTAAATATTTTAGGTCAGGTGATGTTCATTTTACAAGTGCTATTGCTACTATTTTGTTAGCTCCTTCAATTATTAGCAAAATTTCAGTAGGTTTACTATTTTGTTTAAAGTTTTTTTTTTTGTTTTTTTTTTTTTTGGAGGAGAGGAAACTCTAAACAAATCATTTTCCACCTTGTTCATCACTTTAATACGCTTTCACATATCCTAACTAGGAAAATAAATAATTATCATTTTATACATCTGAAATATTTGCATTTATTAACCTAAGTCATAACATTACTCACCTGAATTTCTTTTCTTTTTTTTTTTTTTGCATTAAAGAAACAAGGTCCTACTAACCCAACTCTGTTCCATCTTGTCCGAGACGTAAAACAGGTAAATTTATACCCTGTTAGTAGTTTTTGTTTTAGAATATTAGAGTACATCTCAAATAAGTGACACGCCACATTTACTGTTGTCTGTTTACCAGCCATCTTCACTACTTTTTTTCCTTTCTTTTTAATTAGAGGCATCCAATGCATTTGTTCTCTACTTCTCTTTTCATTCAAGAGTTGATCAGCTATATCTAAACATTGGGCTGTTTGAAGGGAGGGTATGGTGCTTTACTAATGGGCACACATTTTGATTTGTGGTTGTTGATACAGTGTTAATCTGTAAGTTTTGAGGTTGCTCTGTTTTTTTTATTCTGCCTCATTTCAGCTTTTTGAAATAAAATCAGCCACACAGGCAGCACATGGTTTCACTGGGTTGGCAGACTTTGATAAGATGCAGAAAGAAAAGCAGTGCATATCCTGCAAAGCAGGGAGTAGAGCGATATTATGGCCGCACCCAAACTACATACTATACATTGTAACTTTTTATTTTTTTTTAATACACATTAATAACATTGTTTACATCTGTTATATTGATTAAAATTAAAATAAAAATGTAGTAAGGTATTCACATTCCTTTTAGTACATAGAATGAAATACAGATATCTGTGTCAAATAAAGGAACTGGGCACCTGTCAGGACACCTGGGGTCAGGTGACAGATGCGCACTGATTGGGTGCGAATAGCACTGCTGAAGTGTGAAGGTTGTGGACCTATAGCTGACTGCTGTTAATGAGCTCTGACTGGTATGGGAAGACGGGCCCCTGGAGCACTGACACTGAAACACAGGGAGCTAGTGCATCAGTTTCCCCAGGGCGCGGAGTATAAGAGCCAGTAGGTATTCACCAGAGCCTCTGGTGGTGAGGATGGATTTGGCTGCAACTGGATCCAAGTTGCGGCCCTTGGGGTCCCCTAGCTCACGCTTGGCTGGTTACAGGTGGAAGAGAGAAAGCAGCAGCGCAGCCAAAGGTCAGGGCCACAAGCAGACCGGGACAGACAGGAGAGCACGCCAGGGTATCAAGTAGACAGGAGAAACCGAGAACAAGCCGAAGGTTGGGTATCGGGCAGGCAGGGATAGTCAGAACAAGCCAAAGGTCGGTAAACGGAAATGGATTCGGAGCATACGACAGGAAGAACCACACATGAAGCCAAACACACACAATATTGATCAGCAAGGAGGTTTTGCAGCACATGGTCTTAAATCATGTTTCCTTAATTGGAGACTGGGGTGGAGTTCACTGAGAGGAGATTACTTAGCCCACAGGTGGTGATGTGCCTGGCCTCTAGGCTGACAAAACCAAAGAGGTAAGCAAACAGACAGGACATGAATGTTACTATGGGTTCATGACAGCACCTGAGCTAAAATCCTTGCTTATGTGGATGACCATATTAGGAGTTCAATGTTTACACATGTGCATTTGCAGTTGTTAACTGGAAGATTAACATCAGCCATGAGAACCATGTATATTATGTGGATATCCGTAGAATAGCTTTGGTGGTTTAATCTATACCCATCTTTGTTTGGATTCTCACTTTGATCTGCACTTTTAAGGCAACATGCTAATAATGAAGAGACTTAAAGTGATTGTAAAGTCTCTTTTTTTTTGGTTAAAAATAATAAACATGTTCTACTTGCCTCCACTGTGCAGTGGATTTGCACAGGGCAGCCTGGATCCTCCTCTTTTTGGATCCCTCTTCGGCTCTTCTGGCCCCTCCCCTGACAAGTGCCCCCACAGCAAACCACTTGCTATAGGGGCACCCAAGCCAAGCTGCAGCTCCGTGTATCCATTCAGATGCAAAGCTGCTGCCCAACCCCACCCCCTTTCTTTCCTTATTGTCTGGGTGATTTTGACAGCAACAGGAGCCAATGGCGTCACGCTGCTGTCTCAGCCAATGAGAAGGGGAGTCCCGGGCATCTGAGACAATCCTACAACATTGCTGGATAGAGAGGGGGCTCAGGTAAGTATTAGAAGGGCTGAGGGGGACTGCTACACACAGAAGGCTTTTTATCTTAATGCATAGAATGCATTAGGATTAAAAAACCTTCTGTCTTTACAATCACTTTAATGATGGGAGGGTTGGAACTTTTATCCTGGTATCAGAAAAGATAGTTTGCGGCAATAAGACAAGTTCTTGTGCATATGAACCATTTGCTGTTTGAAATTGCCTTTCACTGATTGATAACTTATACTGTAGGATTTGCTATGGGCATTCTTGTTCAGAATAAATCTTGCCATTTTGTATTCAATAAAAGTGAGAGATATTTTAAGGTTTAAAAAAAATGATTTTTAAAAAAATGGAGTTAAGCTGGCCATAGGTGGGTCCGTTTTATTTTCTTTGAACCAAGTTTGAACGGAAAAATCTGACCCGATTTCTCCCATCCACACACTGTGTGGATTGCGGGGGGGGGGATCATTCCTGTAGAGCTGTTGTGTTCTTACGGTGGGGAGACCGCCATCAGGATACAACGATCATCGATGCCTTCTATAGCCGGCAGCGCTAATCGATTGGCAAATTATCCGACAGGCTGGTTGTACAGAAGTTGATCGGTAACTATACCGGCCGAATTTCAATCCATGTGTGCACAGCTTTAGTCCGTAGCATGTCAAACAAAAACAAAGAAATTTTCCAGCTCAACTTGGCAACCAGCCTTCAACACACCAAATGATCCTGTCTAACAGTTCACGTTAAAAACAGGAGTTTAGTTTGCACACATTTGCAAATACATTAGGCTGCAGAGGGTGCAACAAAGCACCACAGTATTATTTGCAGTCCTAAATATAAATTGAGAGCCTTCATAGTAGGAGCACATAGAGTATATAGCAACGGATCGATCGAGGGCAGGTTTGACTGGAGCAACCTGTGAGACGTCCGTATATCATTCAGATACGTGAAATGAAACATTTGATCAGTTGCCACTTTTCACCTAGCCTTTGATATTATTGAACACCATTAAAGGGGTTGTAAACCCTCAAGGTTTTTCACCTTAATGCATCTATGCATTAAGGTGAAAAACCTTTTCGCTTGCAGAAGCCCCCAGGGAAGCCTGGTGATCCCTCGAGAAGAGGAGGACACCGGAACACTGCTGGAGGGCCCCAGAAGACTGGGTTAGGGGCCACTCTGTTCAAAACCACTGCACAGAGGAGGTGAGTGTGACATGCTTGTTATTTAAAAAAAAAATGTAGCCTTTACAATCATTTTAAGGCCAGGTTAACACTTATGCGGTTTAGGAATCACACGATATCAAACCGGCAATGCAGTCTGACTTCAGAGGCAATTTGACAGACATCAGTGCGGGTTCATGCACAGATGTCTATTCAAATCGCCCCCAGAGTCACCAAAAGTAGTACAGGAAGTAAGTTTGGGAATCGGTGCGGCGCCGCAAAGTCGGCATTGCACCATTTCGGACTGTGCATTTTCTGGCAATAGCCGCTGATTTGGCATGCAATTTGACATGTCAGATTGCATGCCAAATTGCCCCAATGTGAACATTGGCTAAAAGTGAATGTTGTACGCCAGCTAAAAAACAACCAGTGTTTTGCATTTACCTTGCTCTGAACTTTGGTTCAAATCAGGATAAGCTAGAAGCACAAAGTCCTTATTAAGAGTGTTCTTGGTAAGTATGTTTTTCCCTGCTTTTGCCTACTATGCTCATTGGATAACAGTCTTGTTGGTATAATAACAGCCACATATTTTGGAAAGCAGCACAGGTGGAATGTGACTGAATGAAAATTATGATCACCCTTTAAAGCATATTTGTTGTAAAGTAACAATTTGCAAAGACAGAAGGAACCATAGAGTAGTACTAAGGTATACCTTTAATAATGTGCCACTTCCCTTTTATGCAAATACCTATTTTCTCAAAGTTGGCGCTTTTGGGAAACCCAGATTTTCATAATGCTGCTGTTGGAATTGCCAGCAGGTTGCCTAGGAACCAAGCTATTGTGGTATGCAGACAGGAAATGTGTTTGTGCTGACTTTTAGGCTTCATGCACACAGGACTTTAAAAAAACATCCAAAAAACCTCAGTAGCTTATTGGGGATTTTTTCAGCTTTTACCAGCGTTATATTACCGCCGTTTTTGCTAGTTTTTTCGCGTTTTTAAAGGGTTAGCGTTTTTTTTTTCTCTCCAGTTGACCTAAAATGTCCAAAAACATTGGGGGTCGGCGTTTTTGAGCGTTTGAAAGTTTTTACAGCTGAAAAACGTCTCTCACAACCCTCTGGTCTTGGGTTTTTTTTTTTTACAGCTCAAAAACGTCACTGCTAAAAACAGCTGATAACAGCCTATATGTGCATCAACACATAGGATAACAGGAGAGTTTATTGACTGTAGAAAAAAACGTCTGCAGCTAAAAACAGTCAAAAAATGTCCTGTGTGCATAAGGCCTTAGAAAGTTATTTTTGAAGGTGCTTTTGGGGAGGCTGCCAGAGTGCTCTGGAAGGTCTGATGTTAAAATGCATGGCATCTTATGGTGCATTCAATCATCCAAAATTATCTTCTCTTTATTTATTTTTTTTTTTACTGCAGATTCACTTTTAGGCCTCATGCATACAGGGAGTTTTTTGACTGTTTTTCAGCAGCTGTTCTCAGCTGCAGACATTTTTTTTTTTTTCTGGAGTCAATAAACCCTCCATCATGGTATCCTATGTGTTCATGCACACACAGGCTGTTATCAACTGTTTTTAGCAGTGACATTTTTGAGCTGTAAAAAAAAAAACAAGACCAGAGGGTTCTTTTGGACGTTTTTTCAGCTGTAAAAACATTAAAGCGCTCAAAAACGTCAATCCCCAAAGTTTTTGGACGTTTTAGATCAATTAAAAAAAAAACAAAAACTCTGGCCCTTTTAAAAAGGCTAAAAAACGTGAAAAAAATATAATATAGTTTTATATTACAGTTTTAGAAAAAACTGTAATACAACGCTGGTAAAAGCTGAAAAAATCACTAATAAGCTACTGACAGTTTTTGGACGTTTTTTTTTCAAGTCCTGTGTGCATGAAGCCTTAGGCCTCATGTACACAGGACCGTTTTTTTTTTTTACAGTCAATAAACCCTCCATCATGTTATCCTATGTGTTCATGCACACATAGGCTGTGATCAGCTGTTTTTAGCAGTGACGTTTTTGAGCTGTAAAAAAACCCCAAGACCAGAGGGTTCTGGGAGACTTTTTTCAGCTGTAAAAACGTTCAAATGCTCAAAAACGCCCAAAAACGTTGATCCCCCAACGTTTTTGGAGGTTTTAGACCAATTGAAAAATAATAAATAACGCTGGCCCTTTATAAACGCTAAAAAACGCGAAAAAACAGCGGTAATATAACGCTGGTAAAAGCTGAAAAAAATCACTGATAAGCTACTGACGTTTTTTTTGGACATTTTATTTTAAGTCCTGTGTGCATGAAGCCTTAGGTTGTGTTTTGGATGTTCCTTAAGGGTCAAATGGCATTACTGCTTGTAACCTGTAATGGTTTACATTTATTTGAACTTGTTTTATGGGTTGCAGGGTAACCTCCCTCCAGACTATAAAATTACGCTGATTGATGTGGGCCTGGTCATTGAATATCTCATGGGAGGAACCTATAGATGTCTTTACACAAGAAAACGCTTTCGAATCATCTACAACAATCTTCTTGCGGGAAATCGGGTAGGTTGTAATTAGGGTAACTTGGATAAAACTCATTCCTTACTACCTATTCTGGTTTCAGCGGTGGTTGTTGCTGGAATTAATGGAAGCACTTATACTGCCAGAGCTGTTTTTGCATGTGAAAATAATTTTAGGCTTGAAGATTACTTTTACATTTACATTTAGGACAACAAAAGTCCCCTATGTGATACTGTTCTGTTGTGACAGGTTCTCGCTAATGAAACATGGGGGTCTTTTTAACCCTCCATTGAAGCTAATGGAGTGAATATACCAGGATTGCAGGGAAGTGATCGGGCAGTCACCCAATTGCTTCCACCTGACAGCCGGCATTTGCCTTGTCAGATTTACACCCCTTGCTGCTGCTGACGTATGCCATGTGATGGTGCCGGTAAACGGGTTAAAACTTACAGATTGCTTAGAAAATTATTTATATGTAATTATGGACTGCTGCTAAAAGTTTCCGGGGTGCCTGATATACTGTGACCCCCATTAGCACAGGCTTCATGGTTAACACCAGCTTTTACAATTTTATTTCCAGCGTTCTGGGAGAAACACTTCAAGCAATACACCTCAAATGCGTAAAACGCATGAATCATTTGGAAACAGAGCAGATAAAAAGGAAAGGATGAGGCACAATCACTTTATCAAAACTGCACAGCCTTACAAACCAAAGGTAATGGGATTTAGCTGTTAAGATAAGGGAGTTTGCTTTTTTCTTTATCGTTTAGTGCTTTATTTTATTGTGGGTTAGGGATTGTAATCTAAGCTATTACCTATTGATTCTTACATATATAAAATCTTCCCACTAGACACACTGGGCCTGCTCCTTCCCCATATGGGTTCTTGCTCCTCCTGTTTGAACAGGTGTAGCATTCTTAATGTGATGAAAGTTAAATCATGTAAAGCCTCAGATATCGCTTGGGAGGGTTGAGTCCAGGGGCAGACTGACATCTCATGGAGCCCCAGGGCAGTAGGAGGTCATGGGGCCCCCTCTGTCCCTGCCCACACTCAAGCCCCACCTACATATTGCACTGCCCACATTGCATGTGTTTGTCACAGAATTTATCTACACTGTGTTCAAAATAAATGTTTAATAAGTTGCATTAAAACTGCAACAATTGTACATTTCCAAAATGTACCAAAAAAGATTCCACCATGATCCAGTATTAAAACTCTGAATACAATTTAGAGCAAATTAGGAAAAATAATAAATATTTGGGAGGAATTAAATTGCAGATTTTAAAGGAGCACAAAAGAAAACACATCTAGGTCTTTTCAATCTGACAAACTATATTCAAATTTACAAAGCAATAGCAAAATAATAAAACAAATTACCCTAATGAAATCAAAGACTAATGCAACAGACCCTCATAATGAGGGCAGGGGCCAATATGTGTTCTGCACTCCAAGCAATCTTTTCTGGCATAAAAACACCATATTGTCCTCACTGCAACCCTCAGAAGGTGCAATGCACGATCACAGATAGATGGCATCAGGGGTAGCCTGCCAACCAGAACAAGCCTGCAGATACTGGGGTGTCTATAAACCCTGACAATTGCTGCACACCACTGCAACACAACACAACATTTTCCAAGTTGCCATCATGGCTCAGGTATGGGTGGAATCTGCTGATTGCAGTCGGGACATACTACCAATTAGAAGCAACCTGCTGGTATTGGTGTGCCCACTGTTCCCTATGATTGCTACAGGACTCTACCATTGAGGTCTAAGAGCACCCAATTTCTTTAAAAGTTGCAATGTATGATCCGATAGGGGGATAATCTGCTACATGCAAACAGGGGCCATCCTGCCAATCAGAAGCAGCCTGCAGATACTGTGCTGCCCACGGACCCCTTCTACTGGTACCAGCCTTCTCCATTGACATCTAAGGCTTCATGGACTTTAAAAAAACTGCCAAAAAACGTCAGTAGCTTATCAGGGATGTTTTCAGCTTTTACCAGCGTTATATTACCGCCGTTTTTAAAGGACCAGCGTCTTTTTTTTTTTTTTTTTTTTTTTTCTAATTGGTCTTAAACATCCAAAAACTTTGGGGATTGATGTTTTTAAGCGTTTTTGAGTGTTTTTTGACGTTTTTAAGTGTTTGAACGTTTTTACAGCTGAAAACAGTCCAAAAAAACCCTCAGCTCAGGTTTTTTTTACAGCTCAAAAATGTCACTGCTAAAAACAGCTGATAACAGCCTGTGTGTGCATGAACACATAGGATAACATGATGGAGGGTTTATTGACTGTAGAAAAAAACTTCTGCAGCTGAAAACAGCTGCTGAAAAACAGTCAAAAAACGTCCTGTGTGCATGAGGCCTAATAGTGCACAGTTCAATAAAAAGTTGCAATGGATGATCAGATAACCACAGAACAATTTGTTTCCAAGTTGTTTTGATTAGATAAGGATGGCATCTGCTACTTGCAATCATCGAGCGTCCTACCAATTAGAAGCAGCCTGTAGATATTGAGGTGTCTGACCCCTAAAACTGCTATACACCCCTCCAACATGCCCACTGTGATCTCTAACCTCAGTAAAGCCTCTTGTACACAATGACAATATTGGACAAATGATCAACTGTTTGTTTTTTTGTTTTTTTTTTTGTATTTTTTTCCTTTTTTTTTTTTTTGCATGCTAGTCTCATATCGAAAACCAGTAGGTTACTAAAGTTACAAAAATTCTTGTACGACAGAATACAACTTCAGAAATGATGTGATTTATTGTACTGTAATGTATTTTGTTTCCAAGCATGCCTTGTCTTGGTCATCTAAATCATTAATTCTGGTATTGCACGAGAAAACTTTTCATGCTGGTCTCTTTGGATAATTTTTCATGAACGGTTATGATTGGCTCTTGAAAGCTGTGTAGTTATGATCAGATTATCGTATGATAACTTCAAAAGAGGTATTTTTCGTCTGATTTTGTGTATTAGGCTTTACTCTAGAATTTGCAGTGAAGGATCAGATAAAGGTGTCATTAATGGCAATCAGAGAGGGTGGTCAGCCTGACAGGCTATTAACAATAATGGGGGTATCCAGGCACACCCCTACATCCCACCTCCAGCAGGCAGTGTGCACAGATCTGGCCCTGTGCAGGAAGCACACACTCCCCATACAAAGACATGAGGCCGAGCATTGACACCGAACAATGGAGGGACGTGTAGTGACCAGGCAGGCTGACACATGGCACTGGCAACTCCTTGGAGGAGCCCGGCAGCCCCAAACCCTCCACCA
>BLSH010436140.1:0-10247 GCA_018402905.1 Glandirana rugosa
AGGTTCCTGTTGGTGCTCTGAGGGAGAGTTTATCATTATAAAACCATCTACTACTGCATTAGGGAGAGGTTCCTGTTGGTGCTCTGAGGGAGAGTTTATCGTTATAAAACGTTCTACTACTGCATTAGAGACAGGTTCCTATTGGTGCTCTGAGGGAGAGATTATCATTCTAAAACCATCTACTACTGCATCAGGGACAGGTTCATCTTGGTGCTCTGAGGGAGAGAATATTGTTCTAAAACCATCTACTACTGCATTAGGGACAGGTTCCTGTTGGTGCTCTGAGGGAGATATTATTGTTCTAAAACCATCTACTACTGCATTAGGGACAGGTTCCTGTTGGTGCTCTGAGGGAGAGTTCATCGTTCTAAAACCATCTACTACTGCATTAGGGAGAGGTTCCTGTTGGTGCTCTGAGGGAGAGTTTATCATTCTAAAACCATCTACTACTGCATTAGGAGAGGTTCCTGTTGGTGCTCTGAGGGAGAGTTTATCATTCTAAAACCATCTACTACTGCATTAGGGAGAGTTTCCTGTTGATGCTCTGAGGGAGAGTTTATCGTTCTAAAACCATCTACTACTGCATTAGGGTGAGGTTCCTGTTGGTGATCTGAGTGAGAGTTTATCGTTCTAAAACCATTTACTACTGCATTAGGGAGAGGTTCCTGTTGGTGCTCTGAGGGAGAGTTTATCATTCTAAAACCATCTCCCACTGCATTAGGGAGAGGTTCCTGTTTGTGCTGTGAGGGAGAGTTTATCGTTATAAAACCATCTACTACTGCATTAGGGAGAGGTTTCTGTCAGTGCTCTGAGGGAGAGTTTATCATTCTAAAACCATCTACTACTGCATTAGGGAGAGGTTCATGTCGGTGCTGTGAAGGGGAGATTATTGTTCTAAAATCATCTCATACTGCAGTAGGGACAGGTTCCTGTCGGTGCTGTGAAAGACAGATTATCGATCAATTTAAAATCATCTCATACTGGTGTAGGGAGAGGTTCCTGCTGCTGATGTGAGAGGTGCATTTCTTGCACAAAAATAAAAAGTGCATCTACAATTTTCTTTTTTTTAAAAAAAAAAAGAATAATAATTTATTATTCTTTTTTTTTGTATTAATAAATAGTGCTACATAGTACATTTGTGTCCAGAATGAGGAGAGCGTCAAATAAGGGACGTGGTCGTGGTGCTGCTGGTGCTGCTGGTGTTGGTGATGTTGCTGAAGCTCCTGTTGCAAGGATAGGACATGGTCGATCTGTGCCAACTACATGCACAAGTGAAACACCTTCCTCAGGTAGCCAACAGAACCTTCAACGTTATATGGTGGGCCTGAATGGCGCTCAACGAATGGTGAGGCCAGAACAAGTACAAGCGATAGTAGATTGGGTGGCTGACAATGCCTCCAGTTCCTTCACATTGTCTCCCACCCGGTCCCTTGATTAAAGCTCAGAGTTGGCACCTGAACCCCATGGCTATCTGTCTTTCACCTCAGCCCCTTGTAAATCAGCCAAGCAGTCTGAGCCCCAAGTCATGCAGCAGTCTCTTATGCTTTTTGATGACTCTGCTGGTGTGCTTTCCATGGGCCATCCATATAGCGCTGCCCCAGAAGTGGAAGACATTGAGTGCACCGATGCCCAACCACTTCTGTTGCAGGATGAGGACATGGAAAGACCAGCGCAGCACATCTCTGATGATGACGAAACACAGGTGCCAACTGCTGCAGCTTGCCTCAGTGTGCAGACTGACAAGGAGGGCAGTGGTGAAGGGTGGGTGGAAGATGATGTGGAGGATGATGAGGTCCTAGACCCCACATGGAATGAGGGTCATGCGAATGACATGTGCAGTTTGGAGGAAGGGGTGGTGATCGCACAGAGGCACCAGCACAGCAAAAGAGGAAGCAGGTTGCAAAAGCGGAGCAAGCGTCCCATAGACAGTATGCCTGCTACTACCCACCGCACCTAGGGACCTAGCACACCAAAGGCAGCTCAAAGGGGTTTCCCAGCCTGGCAGTTCTTCAGACAATGTGCTGACTACAAGACACAAGTGGTTTGCACACTGTGCAATAAGAGGCTGAAGCGGGGCACAAATGTTCTAAACCTGCGCACAACCTCCATGACCAGGCATCTAAATGCAAAGCACTTGCTGCAGTGGAATAAGAACCTCAAAATCCAAGAAAGGTCTCGGCCTCTTCCTCCACCTCTACAGTGCCAGTGTCACCTGCCACCCAGCAAACAGACGATGTGACAGCAACGCCACCATGTCCGCCACCGTCCCCAAGCATTTCCACATGGTCCCATGGAAGCTTACAGCTCTCCATCTCCCAAACACTAGAGAGAAGGAGGAATTACCCCCCTACACACCCGCAATCCCTGGTTCTGAATACCAGCATTTCAAAATTCCTGGCCTTTGAAATGCTGTCATTCCGTCTGGTGGACACAGACAGTTTTAAAAACCTGATGGCGGTGGCTTTCCCACAGTACGTGGTTCCCAGCCGCCACTACTTTTCCAGGCGAGCCATCCTTTCCCTGCACAAACAAGTCGGGGACGAGATCAAGTGTGCACTGCGCAACGCCATCTGTGGCAAGGTCCACACAACCACTGATACGTGGACCAGTAAGCACGGGCAGGGACGCTATATCTCGCTAACTGCACACTGGGCAAATGTAGTAGCGGATGGGCCTGAGGCGGCTAGCCGTTTGGCGCATATCCTTCTGCCACAGAGGATTGCAGGGAATTTCTCTTTGCCTCCTGTTGCCTCCTCCTCCTACTGTGCTTCCTCCTCCTCCTCCTCTACCACCTCCTTATCCTCTCAGCATAACACCTTCACCACAAACTTCCGCACATCCAGGGGGAAACGACAGCAGGCTGTTTTAAAACTGATATGTTTGGGGGATAAACCCCACACTGTGCAGCAGCTGTGGACAGGCATTGAACAACAGACCGATGAGTGGTTGTTGCCACTGAGCCTCAAGCCCGGCCTTGTGGTGTGCGATAATGGGCGTAATCTCGTTGCAGCTCTGTGCCTAGCCAGTTTGATGCACATCCCTTGCCTGGCGCATGTGCTGAATTTGGTGGTGCAGAAATTTCAAAAAAACTACCCGGATATGTCAGAGCTGCTGCAGAAAGTGCGGGCCGTCTGTGCGCGCTTTCCACGTTCTCACCCTGCTGCTGCTAGCCTGTCTGCGCTGCAGCGGAACTTCCCGCTCACCACCTCCTATGCGATGTGCCCACAAGGTGGAACTCCACCTTGCACATGCTGGAGAGACTGTGCGAGCAGCAGCAGGCAATAGTGGAGTTTCAGCTGCAGCACGCACGGGTCAGTTGCTCTGCGGAACAGCACCACTTCACCACCAACGAGTGGGCCTCCATGCGAGACCTGTGTACCATATTGCGGTGCTTCGAGTACTCCACCAACATGGCCAGTGCCGATGAAGCTGTTTTCAGCGTTACTATCCCACTTCTATGTCTCTTTGAAAAAACACTTCGGGCGATAATGGAAGAGGATGCAGCACAGGAGGAAGAGGGGTCATTTCCACGGTTATCAGACCAGTCATTCACAAGTGGCTTGGAGGGTTGGTTCCTGCACCAGCATAGGCCAGGTAAAAAATTTTCAAGCCAGGGGACAGTTCTGGAGGATGAGGAGGACGAGGATGATGAGGAGGTGGAGGAGGAACCGTGTTCACAGCAGGGTGGCACCCAACGCAGCTCCTGGGCATCACTGGAGCGTGGCTGGGGGGATACGGAGGACACAGCTGATACATCTCCCACAGAGGACAGTTTGTCTTTGCCTCTGGGCAGCCTTGCACACATGAGCGACTACATGCTGCAGTGCCTGCTCAACGACAGCCGAGTTGCCCACATTTTAACTTGTGCCGATTACTGGATGGCCACCCTGCTGGATCCCCGTTACAAGGATAACGTGCCGTCCTTAATTTCCTCACTGGAGCATGATCAGAAGATGCGCGACTACAAGCGCACGCTAGTAGACGCGCTGCTGAGGGCATTCCCAAATGACACAGGGGGCTCTGTGGAAGCACAAGGCGAAGGTGGAGGAGGAGGAAGAGGTCGCCAACGCAGCTGTGGCACCACCAGCACCTCAGAAGGGAGGCCAAGCATGGCCAAAATGTGGAAAAGCTTTGCCAGCAGCCCGCCACAACAAACAGCACCACCAGCTGATAGGCAACGTCTTAGCAGGAGGCAGCATTTCAGCAACATGGTGGAACAGTATGTGTGCACACACCTACACGTACTGACTGATGGGTCTGCCCCATTCAACTTCTGGGTCTCCAGATTGGGCACATGGCCTGAGCTTGCCCTTTATGCCTTGGAGGTGCTGGCCTGCCCTGCAGCCAGTGTATTGTCTGAACGTGTGTTTTGCACGGCAGGGGGCGTTATCACAGACAAGCGCAGCCACCTGTCCACAGCCAACGTGGACAAGCTAACATTTATTAAAATGAACCAGGCATGGATACCACAAAACTTGTCTGTACCTTGTGCAGAATAGACATTTAGACCGGCCTCACACAGCCATTGGTATACTTGTTTTTTTTTAATATGTCTCAATATTTTGGGGGCTACCCCAATTAGAAAAAAAAACAAACAAACAAATAACAGTGTTGGCTACCTCCTCCACCACTTCCACCTACAGGTTCCTGCTGTTGCTGTAAGGGACAGATTATTGTTCTAAAATCATTTTACTTCCTTTTGCAGCCCTCTAGCACTTTCCAGGACTTTTTTTACAGTCATTTTTGTGCCGAAAAGTTTGGGTCCCCATTGACTTCAATGGGGTTCGCGGATGGGGGTCAAGTTCGGTACCAAACCCGAAATTTTTCGCGAAGTTCGGCTGAACCCACCGAACCCGAACATCCAGGTGTTCGCTCAACTCTACTTTTCGTGTCCCCCTTAGAGAGATTCATCCTCTATATTTGTTCTGATTACCACTTTTACTTGGACTAAAAGTGAGGGCAAATTCAAAATACTGACAAAATACTAACAATAACGCTTGATCCAGTAATAAACCTCTGCTATAATTTTTATAGATTTCTTCTGGGTTCTTATTTTGCCTATAGGACAAGAAGTGAAGCGATATCTTCCTAATGGCATAAATAAAAATAGCTGCGCTTGTGTATATGATATTTGAAACAAAATATATAGTGAACATGTGGTTACATAATCAACATAGGTAATACTCCATATAATCGTAGGATATGTGCATAACTCAGTCCATAAACATATCAAACGGTGCTCCAAAGAAAAAACTAATAATGGAGTAAACAAAAGTGAATGATGTGAAAAATAAAGAACAAGTGACGTGTCCAATCTTAATGCTGATAGTGATATCCTTTTAGTCATCCACTATGAACACGCATCCAACACACCACCAATTCGTGAAAATGTATCCTTCACCAGAGAAGATGTCTCCTTACCGAGTACCCTGGACCCCTTATTACAGGGGGTCATGGGGCGCTTGTGTGGATATAAACCTCCACGAGGCTAAGACGGTCAGCTCCCTGGAACTCCTACTCTCCACGGGACAGCGCCCGATCGATTTCGTCAATAAAAGGACGTCTTCCGGGGCATTGCCCCGGAAGACGTCCTTTTGTTGACGAAATCGATCGATATGTTTATGGACTGAGTTATGCACATATCCTACGATTATATGGAGTATTACCTATGTTGATTATGTAACCACATGTTCACTATATATTTTGTTTCAAATATCATATACACAAGCGCAGCTATTTTTATTTATGCTATATTGCTTTGGTGTCGGATTCACATCTTTTAGTTGCAGCTGTATTAATTAATTTAGAACTATATAGGGTGAGCACAGTCTTTCTTTTGTTGTTTGTATCTTCCTAATGGGACACAGATAGCAAAAAAAATCTTACATTTTTACTTCAGATATTCTTTATATCATAAGCTCCTTGATGATATGAGTGTTGTGTAATGTTTTATATTAAAATATGGAAAATATACAGTAAGTCAATGTTTTTTATATTTTGGTAAAACTAGAACTACTCACTGTGACTATATGGAAACTAACAGGGCCAACTAGGAAACTGGACATGTCTTGTGTGGTGGCTTAACACTGAAAGGACAGAATCATGGGTAGTAATTAACAGCACTGACAGAATTGCCAAGGGTAGAGAGCCAAAGAGCATGGAGAGCCAGTGCCAAGGGCAAAATGCACATATGAAGATAGACAGTCAAAGCCAAGGCCAAACCCAAATATGAAGATAGACAGCAAATGCCAAGGGCGAAACCCAAATATGAAGATAGACATCCAAAGCTAAGGACAAACCCCAAATGAAGATAAACTGTAAAAGTCAAGGACAAAACCCAAATATAAAGATAGACGGCCAAAGGCAAGGATAACCCCCAATATGAACATAGACAGCCAATGCCAAGGACAAAACCCAAATATGAAGATAGAAAGCCAAAGCTAAGGACAAACCCCAGATATGAAGATAAACAGCCAAAACCAAGGGCAAACCCCAAATATGAAGATAGACAGCCAAGGACAAAACCCAAATAGGAAAATAGACAGCCAATGCTAAGTGATATAGTCTACTTAAAACACCCCCTTTCAGATACGTGCAATGTTCTTAATTACTCCAAGGATTTACTGCTAGGCAAACCTTGTTCTGTTCTTTTTGCCAGACAGGGCTAGGACATTCGAAGATGTACCAAAGAAGTGGGGGAGAATGCACAGTAACTGAGTAAAAGCAAGCTGAAGGCTAGTTTAATCTAGGCCAGGGGTGTCCAACCTTTTGATCTTCCTGGGCCATATTGGAAGAAGAGGAATTGTTTTGGGCGACACAAAAAATACACTAACAATAAGGATGGCTGATGAGCAGAAAAAGTCAGGTAGATCACAAGTTAACGATCACTGATGTAGATATATATATATATCTATATATATATATATATATATATATATACCTATCTGAGAGTAATAAAATATCATCTTTTTGTAATAATTTTTTAATATAAAAGTAAAAGAGGGCAACATAAAACTAGTGCGATATTTGACAATGTTTTAGATAAACTAACAGATCAATATTTGGTTTGATGGATGTAGTAGCAATTCTCAATTAATTCTCAAGGTGCTCATCAGCTATTTTGGTTCCAATTTTGCCCTTCGTGTGCTTCATCATTAAAAATAGTTGCTCACAAATATAGGTGCTGCTGAAAACTGATGACATGAAGAAGGTGTGATTGTGAAGAGTGGGATATTTTTCTTTGGGAAGATAAAACTTATAAAAGCCCAATAAAGACACACTGTCAAACTTTTCTTCAGCCACATTTGTTCGTTAAGCGTAATGCATTTTTAAGATTAAAAAAAAACCAAAATCAACATTTTTAAGTAAGTGAATGATTTAGTGTTGGGCTGCGTTCATAACCATCTTGGGCTGCATGTGGCCCGTAGGCTGCAGATAGGACACCCATTATCTAGGCCAAAGACAGGACTGAAAGACCAAGCAACAATGGATGAGGAATTTGATGGGTTACCTGGGGAATTGAAAGACTAAACAAACAATGTACCTTGAGAATGGTAAACACAAAAGGAGCAAGAGGCAGCAATACTGAATCCAGACAGCTGTAACTTATGGATTCTTACATCACCTCTTTCTATCCTAGTTACTACTGAAACAAATATATTGTATGCTCATTCTGGCTAGCCACTGATTGATTTACTAAAGGAGTAGAGTGCGTTCATTTTGCAAAATGGATGTTCACTTCAGCCTAGTGAATACAATGAAGCCAAGTTCACTTTGGACACCCAAACAAGTGCAAGAGAAATATAAAAAAGGGTATTTTGCTTGCACACAATTAATTGAATTGAACACAGTTTACCGTATTTGCTAAGCTAAGTGAACATTCTCTTTGGAAAGTGAACATGTTACCTTTAGTACATCAACTCCAAAGTTTTCATGTTTGGCCTTTCAAAATATTTTACAACTTTTTTTATTTACAATTTTCTTTCAGAAAAGGTGTCTGATGCAAGGTATGATCACCATTTTTAAAAAGATGAATAGATGGGATTCAGTAGCAAGCTGTTTATCTTAGGGTCATATCAAAAGATATGAGCCCCCCTGCTTGTTGCTGGATCTCAAGAAAATCAATCCACATCTACAAAAGTTTCTTTTTTCTTCAACATAAGAACTATGGAAATAAGAAACGACTTCCACAAGGACTAGTTCTAGAGGGCATATTACGCTGCTTCAAAAAAGCACTAGCTGCTTTCAAAGAAGAACACACATATAAAAGTTTATTTACATTCATTATAACACAATCATTTTATTTTTAGTTTAATATTGAAGAGGTGTAGTAAAGGGTTTTCACATAAGTCACTTATAATTCTGTGCTTTCATTTGCTATTCTTTTGCAAATATTCTCTTTTATCAAGTCTAGATTTCTTCTCATTTATTGGCTCAACACTGTTTCACCATTTAGATTTAATAGGAAATTGGAGGCTATATTGTGTTTATGCACATTTGGTTGGAATTATCATTTAGGTATACATTTACTCAAGTATCTTTGGACTTACAAAGTCAAGAACATGAACTTACAAACTAATACAATTAATTGCACTATTTCTGATAAACCTCCAAGTCCATAATGTGCTATTCATTGTTAGTGCCATGGAAGGGGCAACAATTGAGTCAGCATCCAGCAGTGAACTGGTTAAAACTGTCTGGTTTTGAGCTGACACAGAGCCATTAAGATCTCTTGTAAGACAACTACCTGCACAGCCCTCCTAGGATTGATTTGTGTCCTGTCTTGGCTCCTCATTTACATTTTTGACTCTATGATTTAAAAGCCCAAAGTATAGAGAGCCTAAACGGTTCATCTTCCTCTGACATATTGTTAACTTAAGCTTATTTATTGGTATGGGCATTGATTATCGCATGGTGTCTGAAGACGCAGGGAGAACAGGGTGTGCCATCCAGTATCTTCAGTAGGAATCGGGTGATGGCTTTTCCAATAATACATGAGACTGATAGATTTTGCTACATTGGATTCCTGCTCCATCCACTCCATTGCTGCACTGTCTGGCAGGACTTTGTCAATAACGGCTACTCATTATTCACCCTTGTAGGCTTGATTGATGTAAAAGAAGGTCATTTAAATATACGTGTTCTTGTGTCATCAGGTATCTGCTCTCTCTCCCGTTCTCTGTATAAATATATATATTGCATGTTTTGTTTAGGGCCTGGCTCACACCTATGCATTTTTAGTGCCTTTTACAATCTTCAGATTTGCACTACAGTCCATTTAACAAGGTTTCCTATGGGACACGTTCTGCAGTGCAAATCTGCAAAATGCAAAAAGCACTAAAAATTCATAGGTGTGAAAACCAGCCTTACGGATGTGGTCTCATAGGTCATTTTACACACATACTGTATATATATGTTTTTATATGTATAGCCAAAACCTTTTTTAAGAACTTCTGTCAAGTTTTCTAGCTGCCTACTAGAAGGCTCCATGGTAAGAGTACGTGCACATAAAATGTGCATTACAATAGACCTTCATCCTTCAGCCTACCTCCTCCCCCTCCATCTCTAACAATCAGAAATTTCTCCATGCCTCCTGCGCATACGCAGATGTGTCACAGAGCTCGGGTCACAAAAAAGCCCTGCAACACATATGCACATGCCCTGGTTTCCCTGCCTATCGGCGCACATGCAGGGTTTCCATAGCATGTACAAAGATTACTACCAAAACATTCCCTGTCTATTTGCATGCACAGAAATTACCTGCAGTTACAGCAACATTTTTTTTTCTTTTGTGGGGGGGTTAAAGGTTTACATGAATACATGAAAGCCGACTATTGTAAGCACCCCTGTCATTGGAAAATGGTTTGTCTCAACACTCTAACTGATCCATTTGAAGGGCTTGTTCTGTTGAAAAACAACAGACTTACTGATAGGATCAACAGATGAAAAAAAGGACTAAAAAAGGAAACAAATGCAGCCACCACATCTAAGAATAGGAGAGATGCAATATATTAAATGTTTGCTTTCAGGTTTAATGCCACTTTCAGTTATTTCAACCTTCTCCTATTAATCTGAATGATCCTGAAGTTTGTAAACTCACTTTGTAAACTTACATTATAAGATTCCCACATGCTTCCTTGAATAGAGTTGAGCGAACCTCTGGAAGTTCGGGTTCTGCTGGTCCGTCCAAACTTCGGGACAAAGTCCGGGTCCGGGTCCGGACGGAACCCGAACGATCGCACGGACAA
>BLSH010436155.1:12044-24178 GCA_018402905.1 Glandirana rugosa
AAGTGTTGATGTACCACACGTCCGTCACTCCTCTACTACACGACATTGGAGATCGTTGGTCAGTCACTCGTCATAGCTATATGTCAATAGAGATCGTTGATAAGTTGTTCGTCTTTAGTACACGACATTGGTGATCGTTCCTTGGTCACTCGGCATTACACACGACATTGGAGATCGTTGGTCAACCCCAGTGCTGGCTAGCAGATCCATGACACGCGTGCATAGGTGCAGAAAGTCCACTTTAGCCACAGGTTCTCTTCCTAACAATTGATTGGACCATGGCAAACATTTTCTTGGGCCCTCCATGCAATTTTCGCTCTCTACCTGCTCTGAGACATACAATAAATAGCAGCTAGACTCAAAATCAGTTTACTGAATCAGATCAGGCATCAATTGCGATTGGTTGCCAGAGGTTACAGTATATCATTACCGCTTACTGACTGGTTGCTAGAGGTTACAGCACACATTACGGCTCACTGGTTCCTTGCTAGTGGTTACAGCACATGATTTCTGCTTGTTGAATAGTTGCTAGAGATAACTGTATATCGATACTGCTCACTGACTGGTTGCTAGAGGTTACAGCACATCATCTCCTCACTGCCTGCACACCATGTAGTTGTGAACACAAAGTCGTTTTGCTGACACCACAGAAACATGCTGCCCTTTAGCAGATACACAGAGGTGCCATCAATTAATAATGACACCCTCACAGATCTACTGACATGTGCTGTGGCACCGTGTGATTTGTAAAAAGCATTAGGGACTTTCTTCACCATTTCTAGCGCATAGAGTAGCCCATTGATATGAATGGAAGAGGCGATAAGACGTCTTCTTTGGAGCCTTTTCCCTTGAGTGGGAGCGGCATTTGCAGTTACACTCTTATGAAGACGTCCGCCTTTCCCTGGCTCTTGATTTTTGAGAGCATGCGGGGCTGAACACCATCAAAGCAATCCGCATAAGGAGGCTCTCGTTTCCTGCAAACTCATCAACACGGTGGTCCCGTACCTTTGCATTTGAGGGTCTTTTTGCATAAGCGGTGACTGACTCATGGCTTGAGGACAGATAGGACAGCCAGCTGAAATGAGGATAGCCAGGAAGGAAAATAGCACTAGAGAGAGAAGGTCTTTTGACATGAAAGAGAAAGGAGGAATAAATGTATGCCTGCAAAACAAACAGAAAATAAAAAGTACTTTTTTTTAGCCAAAAGAAATAATTAATATATATATATATATATACACACACATACATACATACATACATTTCTCTTTTTCTTGGCTAAAAGAAACAAATCAATGCAGTATATATATATACACACACACATACATACATACATATACACACACACACACACACACACACACACACTTTTTTTGGTGTAATACCTGTTAAAAATAGGCAGGAGGAGCTCCCTCAGGACTGCATCCCTCATTGCTGGCAACAGTGAGCTTTTGCCCATAAGCAAGATGGTGGTTGGAACTCTTGATGGCCGGCGCAGCCTGATGATGTCATCAAGGGCGCTTTGGAAAAAGGAAAACAGCACTGGGCGACCGTTCCTTCCCTATAGTAAGGCCTGGGACACCCCAGGCAGCATGGTCTAGATCCCCACATGGGCAAACAAGAAGGGAACAGAACACTAACAAACATGGAGACATGGGAGGCACTGAAAAGAGAAACAGACCAAGGTAAAGGAGAACGCATATGAGACAGAACAGAATAAAAGGGATAGGCAGCCCTGTATGGTGCAAGGAGCCAAAAAAGGAAAACAAATGAAATAGCTGCCCCCACAAGCCTCAGCCCACAGACACTTACATAATGGAAGATTTTGTTCCTAGAGAGGAAGCACTGCAGGGCCCCATCAAGACCCACAGAAGGGGCACCCAGGCTTTTTAGTGCAATTTAGCCACCCGAGCACTGAGACTTCCCACTGGGAGAGGCTGAACCCAGATGGCTACTGCACTGAGGCAGAGGTGGGGACATAGAACTGCTTACTCTTCACTGGTGTGTGGAGGTATGAGGACAAAAAGAAGAATGGGAGGGTGGCTAACTATGCCTTTTTATGCTATTCACTGGCCCTGAGGGAGTGGTCAAGAGGCGGAGCTCTATCACTAGTATGCTGCCATGCTGGCGTCAGGAAATGACAGTTCCCAGCCTCTTATCTCTGTCTGTAAATACACAGCCAGGGATTCCCTTCATCTATACCAGATCATTATACTAGATGAGGGTCTGCTATAGACATAAGTATAGTATATGTAGCTCTCACCCTTTCAGGCTGGTTTGTCCCAGGCTCCTCCCCCACTAGTGCAGCAGCAGCCAGGCACACGGCAGCATTCAATCTTCTGGCTCAATGAATAGTCTAGGGGTTGTCTTATTCTGTATCTATTGATAAACTTGGATAGAGTACTCAGGGCTGCTGCAAGGATTTTTGACACCCTAGGTGAAACCTAATACTGCCACCCCCCTGGCTCCACCCCTGACACCACCCCCTTTTCTCTGCCCAGCCTGATTAGCGCCAATCAAATGCAGCCTCACCAGCACCCATCAAATACAGCTTTACCAGCTCCAATCAATACAGCCTCACCTGTGACCATCAAATACAGCCTCACCAGTGCCAATCAATACAGCCTCGCCTGTGCCCGTCAAATACAGCCTCACCAGCTCCAACAATACAGCCTCACCTGTGTCCATCAAATACAGCTTCACCTGTGCCCATCCAGCCTCTGATCTCCATGTCCCATGACATGCCAGGATGCATCCTGTACAGTGCCCTCCACGTGGGAGTGGGGGATGGCTATGATGTTGGCCAGTGACTGTAGTTACATGCATAACATGCCAGGATGCAGAGCGGCCTCCAGGGGGTGGTGCTGCCAGTTGTGGCTCTCCTCTTCACTGACATGATCAAGGGGGGCTGCTCCTCTCCAATTCTCAATGGCACTGATGACATGATCAAGGCAGCTGCCAGCCGTGGCTCTCCTCCCTGATGACATGAATCAATGCAGAGCAGCCAATGACAGATCAAAATTGGCCAGGCACCCTAAGTGGCAGTGCACCCTAGGCGGCCGCCTACTCTGCCTTGAGCCGGCCCTGAGGGTACTGGGAGCTGTGGAACACTCCAGAATGCTAAACAGTACTAGGAAGACCCTCTTTGATACACAACATGGTCCCCTGTGTCTCAGGGCTCATTGTAAAGTTGTCTAACACAATGATGTAATTTTAGAGACATTTCTTTTTTGTATGGTGTTTATATTCACATTTACTTTTTATGGTATTACAGTGTCCCAGCCCCCCATTTCTCCCCATGGTAGTGGGTTTGGCTTTAAAATATAGAGATGATACCTGGTTGAGAGGGCACAGAAACACATTGCATAACTTATACTTTTTGGAACAGATCCTTCAGTGGTAGCTCAGGAGATGGACAGCACAGGGACACCATAAGCAATGTTCCAGGTCAGGCAAGCCTTAGAATGCTTTCACACTGGGGCGGTGCACTGGCGGGGTGGTCAAAAACTCCTGCAAGCAGCATCTTTGGAGCATGTTTAAAGCTCTAAAAAAGCCCCCCTCTCCATTGAAATGAATGGAAAACACCTCAAAAGCATCTGAAAAACTCTGAAAAGCACCCAAAAAGTGCCACAATAGCACTTAGTGTTTTACGGGCAGTTTAGAAGAGCCTCAGTGTGAAAGCCTTAATATTAGTGAACCAGGGGGTAACTGCAGCAACAGTCACCCAGATCCTACCCTCAGGTCTGTACTCACAAGTCCCCGGGTACTTGGGTGCCTCCCTCCAACATCTGGCAGACATTTCCTTAGTGGATTCTCCAGATTGGATCCAAGGTGAAATCCCCCTTCTTTAACTTCAGAGGTTCTTAGCTAAAAGGCCCTCCAGCTTTAGTATATAACTAGGACATTGATGAGCTCAGGTAAATCTCAGCTGGGCTGCCAGGGATGATGGCAGCCCTCCAGGCTGGGAAGTTATCCTCCTGGATAAGAACAAGAACTGTTCAAGACTATAGACTATTTATATGCTATGTAGCCACCTACTGGGCACACCTCCCTAAGGATTGGCTGAGACCTCATAAATATACAGGCCACTCATTTGACCTTCTCCACTCCTATGTTCCTGAACCTTCCAGAAGGCAATCAATCCTGCAGCCTGTGGGACCTTGATCAGTCCAAAGCAATCAATCTCAGGCCATGTAAACATAAGAGCCCAGACGTAGTTCTTTTCTTTCAGTGGCTCAGCGGGTGTTGGGCAATGTGATTGATGTGGATCTACTTTACTAGATAAGGTGATTCACAATGGATGTACACCATGGGGGGTTTTGTTAAAATCTGGCTCTTTGTTTTTATCTATACTTCATTTTTACCCTTTACTAGGCCAAAGGGGGCAGTATATGGGTAAAGACTTTTTGTTAAAAGGGGCTTCCAGATTCTGATAACCCCCCACCCATAGACCCCCCACAACCACCAGCCAGCCAGTGCATTGCATGGGGGTTCCCCCTGGTAGGTTGCAGTCCATGATGAAGGGATGTTGCCTGGTGTGGTTCAGGAGGGGGAAGCGGCATTCTCATCTCCCCCATTGCTGGCCAGCCAGGCTTGGAAAAGGGTCTGCTATGATTTATTAGGAGGACTTCAATACAAATCAGATCAGAATTGCCTGATATACAATATGGGGAGCTTTCATGTCTCTCCATGGTATAGGGAGACATAATGGCTGTGCGTTTATTTCAAAGAAACCAAATCAACGTCACTTTCCTCCTACAGAAATTCAATAAAAAACAGCCGTAAGCGATAATTCTCTGTACAGTGACCCCTCCCCCTCCACAGACCAATCATATTTTCTGAATGGATGTTTCCTCGTATTTCTGTCCAAAACCCCGAGAGAGAGAAAACCTCTGACCCAGAAATCTTCACTACAACAAATATTCATCTACAAAGATATTTCTACTGAAGACAAGAAATACCACATTCTACAGCTTACACTCTAATGTCCCCTCCCCCACAGTCACACACTATTGTTATTATACATTTATATAGCTCTGACATATACCGCAGTACTGTACAGAGATCACTGAGCCAATCACATCAGTCTCTGTACCAGAGGAGCTTACACTCTAATGTCCCCTCCCCCCACAGTCACACACTATTGTTATTATACATTTATATAGCTCTGACATATACCGCAGTACTGTACAGAGATCGCTGAGTCAGATCTATCATAGTGGGAGCGAATGTTTTGTGGATCGTTTTTCCTGTGACGCGCATAGGGCAGGCCACTGATTTCAATTGGCTGCACTACATGTGATTAATGCGATACAACTTGTACCCCCAATACATGGGACTTGACTGGTGCATTGGCTGATGTGGTGACTTCAAAGAACAACCACTGTAACACCCCTCTTGCTACTCCAGCAATACCTTTAAGAAAAACACACAACACAGTTCTGCATTTAAAAAGCCGTAGCAGCCCCATTATTAACCAACATAACAATTATTATAAAACATCTTTCATTTTCATAACCCAACCCAACTGACTGACTATGTCTTAGGTTAATGAAGGAAGATTTTTCTATCGCATCGGCTGTACCACCAACCACTTCATCATCCTGGCTCCTAGCCGCAGTACCACCGGCTCAGGGATAAACATTTACCATTCCCTCACCCGATGCAGCCCGATGACTGATAGCCCATTACTTCCATGGTAGGGAAGGTACCCATAACGAGACGGGCCCAACACGTTCCACTCCACATACTGTATTACTTCAACATTCCGACCTTCAAGAACCTGAGACCCCTGCCACAAATGCCCACCAGTGAAACCTCACGTGTGGGTGGCCCGCCTCAGTTCCAAGGCCCGCTGAGACCCCTCCTGGAGGCCCAAAAGCCGCATATCTATTCCCACTGCTGAAAAGTGCACCCAGTCACTCCACAGATACAGCCAATTCAACTCTACATGGCAAACAACTAGCCCCCCAAAAAACTTGGCCACCTCTTTATTGATCATAATCCTGGCCTTATTGATCAGGTCCACCAACCGGGCCATGCGCCAAGAGGCCCTGCCAATTATATCAGACCAGACTATAACGCGGATCAGCTCTCTAGAAGTCCTAACACTGGGGTCATTACCACCCATGTGAATTAGTAACACATCAGGAGGCCGATCCATCCTAGCATACCACCCTAGACCACATCATACCAGGGATCCCAATCCACCTGACCACAGCTTCACTAAGGGAAAAACCCAACTGCCTGCCTTCAGGTCTAACCAATGCCCTCTTAGCCCCCCGATGAACAGACGAGTGGCCCAGTATCCACATAAAGCATGCTGGGTCTGAAAAAACAGAAAGCACAAGAACAAACTATGAACTCCCACACAACACAGACAGACCTCGACATGTAACCCCACCAGCCTAAGAGGCCACACCAACAGAAACTCACATACAAACAACACAAGACAGAGAACGCCCCACTCTATCTGTCACTGAGAAACCTCACTGAAGAGCCCCCTTTACCTTAAAGAAGATGCGGACGTACATACAAGCAAAAGCTGTGAGATTCTTAATGACCAATCCACCGTAGGATCTGGTTGCTCAAACCCCCTCTCACCGCCTCTGTGGCAGCCCCAATCTGGAAAGAATGCGATGAATATTCCCCAGACAAAAAAAACGAACACCACCAAACAAGTCCTGAAAAACGGTCACAAACTGGTACTGTGACAATGCCAACCCATCCTCGTGGATCAGACAAGGACCGGACCCAGCAGGCCATAACAACAACCAAGCCCTCACCACAATGACTGGGAACTGCAAAAATCCTAATACCCTGCCGAGGACCACCCTAGCCCCCCAACCCATCCGGACATTTTTTGATTTTTTGAATTGTCAATGTGACAGAGTGTTTTGCGTTTATCTAGCAAGGTTGCTAAAAGTCATTAATAGCCATAGCAACACACAGGGGTTGATTTACTAAATCTGGAGAGTGCAAAAAATGGTGCAGCTTTGCATGCTAGCCAATCAGGTTCTAACCTCAGCTTGTTCAATCAAGCTTTGACAATAAAACCTTGAAGCTGATTGGTTTCTGGGTGAAGCTGCACCAAATTTTGCACTTTCAAGCTATAGTAAATCAACCCCGCAGGGTTACACTGCACCACCACATATGCCACATCCAAACCCCAAGCAACCTCCTTAGAAGGACTGACCAGTTCACCCACCCGTAATGCTCCAACAAAGACCGAAACAATTGCGGTCCTGAACAATTTAACCTTGAAGGATGTAAAACAAACACAGGGAAGAAGCTCTGACAACACTTCCAGCATCTCCAGCATATAAAATAAAGTTTTCCCTCTTCCGGTTGCGGCGCCGACTCCCCGCCACAAAAACCAGCTGCAAACGCTGCCAATTCCTGGAGGAACACCCCATTATCATTTGCGGATACTCCCAGTACGATCCATATGTTCTTCGGTACCCGCATGGATCGTTTTGTCGAGCGATCGGGGGGCACGATCGTTCGTTGCAAGCACACCGAATGGAGGAGAAGAGACACGTGGCAAGCCTGCCATGACAGCTACACCCCAGGTACCTTTGTATGCTTCAGTGCTAATGGCCCCTCCTCCTCCAACTGCTGGAGCCACGGCACCCAACTCCCCCAAAGCACCACAGGGTTGCATACCACTGATCCACCTTCGCCAGCGGACATTGCCCAGGCAGTAGTGGCTCTGATCAGACCCATCCTAACTGAGGCAATGGATTCAGCATTGACCAAAGGCCTTGAGCAATTCCGCAAGGACTTTCAACTGCAGACAGCCAGAATTGACCGCGCTGAAGCCAGGATCTCCACCATGGAGGACGACACCACTGCCTTAACAGCGGCCATGGCTAAACTGACCACAGTTCAAAAAGAACTCTGGGAAAAAGGTCATTGACTTAGAAAATAGATCTAGGAGGAACAACCTCCGCATAATTGGCCTGCCAGAGTCCTACTTTTCCCATGATTTACCCAAAATCTGCGCCGTAGATATCCCTAGGCTCCTAGGCATCCACACTCCCTGTCTAGTTGAAAGGGCTCACAGAATCACCCCCCCTTCGGACATCCACAGCAGTGATAGTCCGCTTTCTTAATTATGTGGACAAGTAAGCCATTTTGCAATGTTTTTGAAGAGCTCGGAATCTAATCTTTGAGGAGTCCACTTTATTGATCTTTGCGGACTATTCAATCGAGGTTATGCAACAAAGGAAAGCCTTCTGCCCAGTCTGCTCGGCCCTTCACCAGTGAAACATTAGATTCAGTCTGGCATATCCGGCCACCCTCTACTTCCAATCCCCTCAAGGGGAAAAGCTCTAGTCCACTTCACCGCAAGAAGCCAAAGCCTACTTGGGCAAGGATCTACCGTCTGACATGGACCAATCGCCACAGCCACCCACCGACATACACAGATCACCCAAGAAATCATCTATCTTATCTAACAAGGCTTTGAGCCCAGAGAAACCTCCGTACAAAAGGGTACAATTTGGCCTTTCGGAGGTGTCTACATCTCAGGCCCATGCCTGAATTCACTAGAGAGGCATTACCCCAATTGTTGTTCCCGTCATAAACTGAGCTTTGGTAGACTAATGTCCATGCTCAAATTAATTCTCTCTCTTAGTTGCCGACTACTACAACTAATCATAGCTGACTGAACAGCGAACTGTAAGTGTCAGTCTCTGGGTCCCCCAACAAGGGTACCTCACAAAATTTCAGTTTTTGCTTGCTAACATCAGTTCGGTATATGCCACGAGGCTATAGAATGGTATCTCACCTATCTACCTAGGTTAAGTTTTATATTTCACTGATTTCAATATTTGTTACTTTGTCCTGTTATTGTTTCAATGGGGTCCACCCTCAAGAGTACTCCCTTGAGGGCACACCCCATTACTCAGCCGTTTGCTGGGGACTGCTTGTGGTACATCCTCGGTTGCAAAACACTGCGGGCTCCGTGCCCACCTCCCTCTCCCTTCCCCTTCCCTCTCAGCTTTTCCTTATCTAACCCCTTTCTCCACTCCTTTTCACTTCTTACTCCCTTCCCTCGTATACCCCTCCGCTTCCTACACTTATACCACCTCCTACTACAACCTCCTTCCTCCAGGTCCAAATCGGACTAACCTAGGCGGGGAAGAGCAGCTGTGTTATAGGGAACCATCCTATGCGGGGAAAAAAGAGAAGTCCGTAATGTATTTGTTTCATGGCTTACCACCATGGTGTTCAAAATGTATTGTTGAAGTATTTCTCATGTTTAGAAATGTACTTTCTATGTATTACTATTCCACAGCCCTGGAGGTACTGGTTACTTGCAGAAGTGTTGCTTGCTCTGTTTTCTAAGATACCAATTATCCACGCAATCATGGATCCTCCGGTGCTCGAGAATAACTTGAAAGTAGTCACGTGGAATGTCAGGGGCCTAGGAGCCCCCCAAAAACGTATGCAGGTACTTAGACATTTGAAGAGGCTGAAAGCCGACATAGCTCTTTTGCAAGAAACCCATTTGGGGGCAGACGATATTCCCATACTCTGTAACCTGTGGGTGGGGGAAGCCTTTGGCTCCCCGTCAGTGGGAAGAAAGGCAGGAGTTGCCATTCTTCTTCACAAACACCTTCTGTATAAAGTCAGGGCATTAGACACAGACACCGTGGGGCGCAGTGCTACCCTTCACCTTACCATCGCTAACCAGGACATAGCTGTGTCTAACATTTATGTGGATAACTCGCCTAACCAGACTTATTTCCAGACCATGATGACTTGGGCTCTCCAAATCACGGAACCTTTACACCTCCTGGGGGGCAACCTAAATTCAGTAATGCGCCTTGCTAAAGACCGCTCCTCAATACCAAGCCATCGTTCCATGGACCCTGACCAAGAATCCATTCTTGCCCATACCATCTCATCCCTCCACCTGACTGATGTTTGGCTCTTGAAACACCCCATAGACAGAGAATATACACCCCCCACAAGACCTTCTCCCGTATAGATTATTTCTTTGCCTCCCCTGCCCTACTCCCTATGTTGTCCTCGGCATCTATAGAGAGTATGGCTATATCGGACCACTCCCCAGTTACTATCGAGATTGCCAACCTGACACGCAGACCGAACTCATTGATATGAGGCTTCCCTTCTTACCTTAACAGTAATGAGGAGCTGAAGTCCACCCTTCAACATGCCTGGTCCGAGTATATGACAAAGAACAAGGATCACCTCTCCACACCCAATTTATTTTGGGAAGTGGGGAAGGCCTTCCTCAGGGGCCACATTATTTCATTTGCGGCGCGTTTTATAAAAAATGGCTCATAATAGCTACAACCAAGCCAGTAAGTCACTTAGAGAAGCCCATGAACTGCTAAACTCGTCACGAACCCCTGAGAACATTAGAGCTTGGCAGCTAGCCAAGAACGCTTTTGACCACTGGTCTTCACAACAGGAGTCCATTAACCATTTTTACTCCTCTCTCTTCTTCCATAAATATGGCAATAAATCAGGAAAGTGCCTAGCTTGAATGTCCTCGGGTCGCCATACCCCTACCCATATCATGGCACTGCGGGATCCCCTAGGTAACACCACTGACAAACCCTCAGAGATAGAAGCCATCCTCACAAACTTCTATACAGACCTGTATTCTGAAGACCCGATTGACACAGACAAAGCTAAAACTCTGCTAGTGTCACTTCAACTCCCTAGCATTTTGAGAGATCAATTAGAGACATTAAATGTGCCTTTTTCCCTGAAGGAGGTCCAAAATGCTATTAAAACAATGGCCACCGGTAAGGCCCCTGGCCCAGACGGGCTTTCTTCTGATTTATATAAACTCACCCTCGACTTCACCTCAGACACGCTCTTACACCTGTACAACACAATGTGGGAGGGGGGCCCTTACTTGCCAATAGGCTCTTTAGCCCGTATCAAACTCATAGCCAAAAAAGACAAAGACCCACTATCCCCCGGATCGTATAGACCCATTTCCCTTATAAATGTCGATGCCAAAATCCTCTCAAAAATTGTTCCTTCCAGGCTGGCTAAAATCCTCCCCATAATTATTCACCCAGCTCAATCAGGATTTGTCCAAGGTAGGTCTGCCACGCTAAACATCAGAATGGTCCTACTCACCCTAGAACACGCCAAGCAACATCCTGAGCAAGATGTTGCTGTAATCTCGCTAGACGCAGAGAAAGCCTTTCATAATATCAGTCTACAATGGTTGTTCATGGTCTTGGTCTTCTGAAGACGTCCGATGACGAAACGCGTAAGGCGGGGCCATTGCATACGTACGAACGTTCTGACGTTACGCTCGGGTTCGCGGCTTTTGGTGTAGGGAACGCCAGCTTCAGTGAGAGGAAGGGAGACGTCTCTTCCTCAAACGGTAGCCGAGCTACCACTAGCGTGTTGCTCTCCACACATCATCACTGTGACCCAGAAAGACTTTTTAACATTTTATTTACTTTATTTGGACAATAAAAAATGGTTTTACACTATATTGGATTCTCGTCCTTTCATACTCCATTACGCTGGAGGAATTTCACTTTCCTGGGACGCTGCACTGGAGCATAGGAGGACCTGGAAGGCGATTGTTCCTGGAAAGACCAGAAGTGAGGATCCCAACCCAAGCTGACTGGGTTAAAGTTTCAGCAAGGCGAGCTACCCCTGCAGAGGTACCTAGCTCTGGTGAGTAGGGACACAAGAGGGGAGCACAGATTGCAATCACTGGATCACGTTTGCAAGTCTTGAAATATTGTCACTGAAAGTCACTGAACACATTCTTTTCAACATCCGGAACTCTGTGAAAGACTGTTACTATGTTGGAAAGTGTCTCAAGGCCTACAACTTTTCTTACACAAGTCACTGAAAGTCACTGTTATAAAGTTCTGAACGTTTGCACTAGGTCACTAACGTTAGACACGAGGGGAGAACACAGGGATGAGTGGTCTCGATCCATGGAGACGTCCCCATCGAGCGGAACGACTTTGAAATTGGGTCAGTCGAACCCAACCCTAGGAGTGAAGACCAGAAAGGTCCTTGTTAGCGGAAGGTCCAGGAGGATACGAGGTCACGTCGCAGGGTCCTTTCACTTTAAGGAGGTCGCATTACCTCATACTTTCCTGCTCTTAGGTTATATCACA
>BLSH010436248.1:7606-26150 GCA_018402905.1 Glandirana rugosa
GTTGTCCTTGTAACAGGGATCCAGCAGGGTGGCCACCCAGTAATCAGCACAAGTTAAAATGTGGGCAACTTGGCTGTCGTTGCGCAGGCACTGCAGCATGTAGTCGCTCATGTGTGCCAGGCTGCCCAGAGGCAAAGACAAGCTGTCCTCTGTGGGAGCTGTATGATCTGTGTCCTCCGTATCCCCCCAGCCACGCTCCAGTGATGCCCACGAGCTGCGTTGGGTGCCACCCTGCTGTGAACACAGTTCCTCCTCCTCATCATCATCCTGGTCCTCCTCATCCTCCAGAACTGTGCCCTGGCTTGAAAATTTGTTACCTGGCCTATGCTGGTGCAGGAACCCACCCTCCGAGCCACTTGTGAATGACTGGCCTGATAACCGTGGAAATGACCCCTCTTCCTCCTGTGCCACATCCTCTTCCATCATCGCCCGAAGTATTTTTTTCAAGGAGACATAGAAGTGGGATAGTAACGCTGAGAACAGCGTCATCGGCACTGGCCATGTTGGTAGAGTACACGAAAACTCGCAATATGGTACACAGGTCTCGCATGGAGGCCCACTCATTGGTGGTGAAGTGGTGCTGTTCCGCAGAGCAACTGACTCGTGCGTGCTGCAGCTGAAACTCCACTATTGCCTGCTGCTGCTCGCAGTCTCTCCAGCATGTCCAAGGTGGAGTTCCACCTTGTGGGCATGTCGCATAGGAGGCGGTGAACGGGAAGGCCGAAGTTCCACTGCAGCGCAGACAGGCGAGCAGCAGCAGGGTGAGAACGTCGAAAGCACGCACAGGCGGCCCGTACTTTCTGCAGCAGCTCTGACATATCCGGGTAGTTTTTTAGAGATTTCTGCACCACCAAATTCAGCACATGCGCCAGGCAAGCGATGTGTGTTAAACTGGCTAGACCCAGAGCTGCTACGAGATTTTGCCCATTATCGCACACCACCAGGCCAAGCTTGAGGCTCAGTGGCAACAGCCACTCATCGGTCTGTTGTTCAATGCCCGTCCACAGCTCCTGCGCAGTGTGGGGTTTATCCCCCAAACATATCAGTTTTAAAACAGCCTGCTGTTGTTTCCCCCTGGATGTGCTGAAGTTGGTGGTGAAGGTGTTACGTTGACCGGATGAGGAGGTGGTAGAGAAGGAGGAAGCACAGTAAGAGGAGTAACCAGGAGGCGAAGAGAAATGACTTGCAATCCTCGGTGGCTGAAGGACATGAGCCAAACTGCTAACCGCCTCAGGCCCACCCACCACTACATTTGCCCAATGTGCAGTTAGCGAGATATAACATCCCTGCCCGTGCTTACTGGTCCATGTATCAGTGGTTATGTGGACCTTGCCACAGGTGGCATTGCGCAGTGCACACTTGATCTTGTCCCCGACTTGTTTGTGCAGGGAAGGAATGGCTCACCTGGAAAAGTAGTGGCATCTGGGAACCACGTACTGTGGAACAACCACCGCCATCAGGTTTTTAAAACTGTCCGTGTCCACCAGACGGAATGACAGCATTTCAAAGGCCAGGAATTTTGAAATGCTGGCATTCAGGGCCAGGGATCGCGGGTGGGTAGGGGGGTACTTCCTCTTTCTCTCCAGTGTTTGGGAGATGGACAGCTGTAAGCTTCCATGGGACCGTGTGGAAATTCTTGGGGACGGTGGCGGACATGGTGGCGTTGCTGTCACATCGTCTGTTTGCTGGGTGGCAGGTGACACTGGCACTGTAGAAGTGGAGGAGGAGGCTGAGGCAGCAGCAGAAGAGGAAGCAGGAGGAGCCCAAGACCTTTCTTGGATTTTGAGGTGCTTATTCCACTGCAGCTCGTGCTTTGCATGTAGATGCCTGGTCATGCAGGTTGTGCTCAGGTTTAGAACATTTATGCCTCCCTTCAGGCTCTGATTGCACAGCATGCAATCCACTTGTGTCTTGTTGTCAGCACATTGTCTGAAGAACTGCCACGCCGGGGCACTCCTTTGAGCTGCCTTTGGTGTGCTAGGTCCCTGGGTGCGGTGGGTAGTAGCAGGCGTACTGTCTAGGGGGCGGTCGCTCTGTTTTTGCAACCTGCTTCCTCTTTTGCTGTGCTGGTGCCTCTGTGCGACCACCACCTTCCTCCAAACTGCGTACGTCACTCGCATGACCCTCATTCCATGTGGGGTCTAGGACCTCATCATCCTCCACATCATCTTCCACCCACCCTTCACCACTGCCCTCCTTGTCAGTCTGCACACTGTAGAAAGTCGCAGCAGTTGGCACCTGTGTTTCGTCATCATCAGAGACGTGCTGTGGTGGTGTTTCCATGTCCTCATCCTGAAACAGAAGTGGTTGGGCATCGGTGCACTCAATGTCTTCCACTTCTGCGGCAGGGCTATGTGGATGGCCCACGGAAAGCACACCAGCAGAGTCATCAAAAAGCATAAGAGACTGCTGCATGACTTGGGGCTCAGACTGCTTGGCTGATTTACAAGGGGCTGAGGTGAAAGACAGATGGCCATGGGGTTCAGGTGCCAACTCTGAGCTTTCATCAAGGGACTGGGTGGGAGACAATGTGAAGGAACTGGAGGCATTGTCAGCCACCCAATCTACTATCGCCTGTACTTGTTCTGGCCTCACCATTCGTTGAGCGGCATTCGGGCCTACCATATAACGTTGAAGGTTCTGTCAGCTACCTGAGGAAGGCGTTTCACTTGTGCGTGTAGCTGGCACAGATTGACCATGTCCTCTCCTTGCAACAGGAGCTTCACCAGCACCACCAACACCAGCAGCACCACGACCACCACCACGTCCCTTATTTGACGCTCTCCTCATTCTGGACGCAAATGTACTATTTAGCATAAATTTATATTTTTTAAACCGGCAATGTAGACGCACTTTTTAATTTTGTGCAAGAAATGCACAGTAAGGTGCAAATGTACTATGTAGCACTATTTATTATTCTTTTTTTTTTAAACCAGCAATGTAGACACACTTTTTAATTTTGTGCAAGAAATGCACAGCAAGGTGCAAAGGTACTATGAAGCACTATTTATTATTCTTTTTTTTTTAAACCAGCAATGTAGATGCACTTTTTTTATTTTTGTGCAAGAAATGCACCACTGGCCGCAAATGTAGTAGTTAGAATATTTTTTTTTAAACCAGCAATGTAGACGCACTTTTTAATTTTGTGCAAGAAATGCACAGCAAGGTGCAAAGGTACTATGAAGCACTATTTATTTATTTTTTTTAAACCAGCAATGTAGACACACTTTTTAATGTTGTGCAAGAAATGCACAGCAAGGTGCAAAGGTACTACGAAGCACTATTATCATTCTTTTTTTTAAAACCAGCAATGTAGACGCACTTTATTTTATTTTTGTGCAAGAAATGCACCACTGGCCGCAAATGTAGTTTTTAGAATATTTTTTTTTAAACCAGCAATGTAGACGCACTTTTTATTTTTGCGCAATAAATGCACCGCTGGCCGCAAATGTAATATTTTGCACAAAAATAAAAATTTAATTTGTCTAACTGCAATGCAAAAGCAGTATTTAAATATGCCAAAATGTTGCCAACTGAACTTACAGAACACGATTAAAGTAGTGTCCCTGACACACAAGCAATTGCAAGTGCACTGCACTTACAAAAATGGCTGCAAACGCCCACCTAACAAATAGAAAAATTGCGTAGGTTTTATATGAGGCACTTTGCTTAGCAAACAAAATGTACTCTAGCAAACAAAAATCTCATCTATCACCCACCCACCAATAAATCGCTGTTTTTAACAGATTTTCCAAAGCTAATCTGTCCCTCACAGCAGCAGCAGCATCCTCTCCCTACATCAGTATGAGATGATGTGACATGCAGCACTACGTGACTCCATCTTATATAGAGGCTGGCATAGGCATGCACAGCCTATTGCATTAGGGTGTGCACACCAAACCTCAAACGCACATACCTTTTTAAAATATATTAAAAAGGAAGTAAACTTCCTCTGCTAACATTTACCTATAGGTAAGCCTATAATAAGACTTACCTATAGGTAGTGAAAATATCTCCTATACGTGTGCAGTTTAGGAGATATTTACATTACATGCAGCCAGTGACGGCACTGGTGCATGCGCTCTGAAGGAACAGCCATGGGTGCTGTTCCTTCGAAGGTCCGTGACGCGAATGGCGGCTCCCGCGCGAGCATGCGCAAATTAGGGAACAAAGCTGTCTAATGCATTTAGTATACCTGATTGTTATAGTTCTTCTTCAAAGTAGTATTAAGCAGAGGGGTATTCTTAGAATTGTGAAAGACCTAGAGCTCCCCATACCCCCTAGTGAAAAATTATGCAGCACGCTTCAGTGAATAGTGGTTATGGCCACACCGTGCTCACAGTGAGAGGGGCATAAAGGCTCATTTACCCCAGATGCAGTTGAATGCATTTTTAAACGCACACATATATACATATTGTAAAGTTGGGGAGATGTAGCTTCATGGAATTGAGTGCACAAGCCGGTAAACTTAATCAGTCAGTGGGTTTATTTCCCAATAAACAAAACAAAGGCAAGCTTTCAGCAGCAAAACAAAACCAACAACAGCAAAGTCCGCTTATCTTCAGCACAGAAATAAAGTAAAAGTAACATACAGTTCTTTTGAAGACTCTTCAACCCAGGACTTTGCACAATCCTTGTTAGGTGAGTTTTGTTTTCAGTTCCCAGCACATGTGTAACTCTCCAAACACTTGCAGCTCTCCAAAACACTGGTGTTTCCTCCCAGCTCCTCCTCACCCCAGCTAACACCACTTCCTCTCCTTAAGTGCTGCTTCCTGGAGGCTATTAACCCCCATGTGTGCTGGTTTCCCTGTAGTCAGGGGTGGAGGCCCTATCCCACCCGAATATCACTTTAGGGCCTCCGAAATTCCGGGTCCCTACTACCTCTCTATAAAAGTAGGGAGAACTGCGAGTCAGCCCTCCCTGTTCTCTTGCTATTCCCGGAACTTCTCACCCCCTCGGGTGACCCCCTGAGCACTACCACTTTCCTTTAAAGGGACCATAACCCAAATATTGGTGCTATATAGCACCCGTCCAGGACCCACCCTTGGCGTCCTGTACAATATATATACACACACACACAATCATACAAGCATTCCACACATACAAACACACAATCAGATGCAAACAATCACACAATCGAATACACACATGCACACACACACATACAATCGCATACACACAATCACATGCACACAAACACACAATAACATACACACAATCACATGCACAATCACATGCACACACAATCACATGCACACAAACACACAATCACATGCAGACAAACACACAATCACATGCACACAAACGCACAATAACATACACACAATCACATGCACACACAATCACATGCACACAAACACACAATCACATGCACACAAACACACAATCACATGCACACAAACACACAATAACATACCCACAATCACATGCACACAAACACACAATCACATGCACACAAACACACAATAACATACACACAATCACATGCACACAATAACATACATGCAATCACATGCACACACAATCACATGCACACAATCACATGCACACATAATCACATGCACACAAACATGCAATAACATGCACACACAATCACAATCACATGCACACGAACACACAATCACATGCACACACAAACACACAATCACATGCACACACAAACACACAATCACATGCACACACAATCACATGCACACAAACACACACACAATCACATGCACACACAATCACATGCACACACAAACACACAATCACATGCACACACAATCACATGCACACAAACACACAATCACATAGAAACATAGAAACGTAGAAAAGTGACGGCAGAAAAAGACTGAGTAGTCCATCGAGTCTGCCCCCTTTTTATTTATTTATTTTTTTTAATTTTTTTTAGATTTTTTTTTTTAATTAACCTTGTTGTCTGACTATAGATTTATGTTTATCCCAAGTATGTTTGAAGCCATTTACTGTTGACTGTCTCACAACCTCTGTTGGTAGTTTATTCCAATCATCAACCCACCCTTTCAGTACAATAATATTTTCTAAGATTAGTTTTGAACTTCCCCCCAGTTCGTTTGAGGTCATGTCCCCATGTTCTTGATTTTGGTTTCATATTAAAAAGACTGCCCTCCTGAACCTTATTCACCCCCTTGATGTATTTAAATGTTTTAATCATGTCTCCCCTCTCCCTTCTTTCCTCCAGACTGTACTTATTAAGTTCCTGAAGTCGCTCTTGATATGTTTTATCCCCCAGACCTTTCACCATTTTTGTTACCCGTCTTTGAACCCGTTCTATCTTATCAATATCTTTTTGTAAGTGAGGCCTCCAGAACTGGACACAGTATTCTAAGTGAGGTCTCACTAAAGATCTATATAGAGGAATCAGAACCTCCTTCCTCCTGCTGGTGATCCCTCTACTGATACATCCCAGAATTCTATTAGCTTTTCTTACTGCCTGGTCACACTGTTTGCTCATTTTGCAATCATCTGAAATAAGCCCAAATCTTTTTCTTCTGTATTGCTGGCTAACACTGTGCCCCCAATGCTGTACTCTATAAGGGGATTCTTTTTCTCTAGATGCGTTATTTTACATTTAGAAATATTAAACTGCAGTCCCCACTGCTTTGACTAATCTTCCAGCAATGCCAAATCATGTTCCATGTTAGAGACATACATTGCCCAACAAACCTTTAGTTATATCACTTACATAAAGGTTAAATAGAACAGGACCCAGTACAGAGCCTTGTGGTACCCCACTAGTGACTGGTCTCTGCTCTGAATGAATCCCATTTACAACCACACTCTGGGATCTTAGCCAACTGCATATCCACTGAACCACCCAAGGGTTAAGTCCCAGCTTGTACAACTTGTATTAGATCATTACGTGGAACTGTGTCAAATGCCTCGTATTTCAATTTTTATAATTTTATTTTTATTTGTATTCATTATATTTTATTTTCCATTTTTAATATAATTAAACATTTCTTATTTTTAGATAATTTTTGTATATGTATTTTAGATATGCCATTGTTGTTTTTTGGTGTATCATGTATTTTTTGTAAAATTATGGTGAATGGAGTATATAATATGTGGTGCAATGCAAATCCAGGCAACTAGCATTTTCAAGAGAAGGTAAGCAATGGCGGCTTTTAGTGCTTTAAGAAGAAACGGTCAAAATAGAAATGTGAGGTAGCGCTTCCATAGCTAACTTGTTTATTAGGGCACACATAGAAAGTATTCTTCATTTCATGTTTAGTTGCTAACATGATAACATTACTAAACACCCCCTAAAAATTCCTATAATCAACTTAGCCCTAACCTAGTCCCTTACAGTGGCCATACCCATAACCTTGCAGCTAAAACAAACCTTTCCCCTAACCTAGTACCTAACATAACAACTAGCGAGAACTATAGAGATAGTCATCAAATGGGAAATCTGGATGGAGCATCTACAAGTACCATGTTAAAAATATAGCACAACAAACCTATGAAAAGAAATTACTTTTAGGTAAATGTTAAATAACAAGTTACCCTGGTTTGAAGTGGGTTGGTGGATGTATAGCTAGAAATACTGCTCCCTTCTCAGTGGCAAAGGAGATTAGCACTTTTGGAGTTGGAAAGTCTCTGAATACAAATATGGAGCTCCACCAAACATGGATTCATTATCTTCCACTGGGAAGCTCCTACATTTCTTCATTCTCCCATGTCTCATAAAACCATTCAAACATCACAGACTCAGTATGGATACACCAATAAAAACAAACATAGTATATATCCACAAAACAAAAATTGGTTTAGGTGGTCGGCACTTACTTAAATTCTTTATCCACAGATAAATACAAGCCAATGTAATACGAGGGACTCGTCCTGTTCTTTAAAATCTAAAGAGGAAAGAAGAAAGTACACAGGTATATAAGTACACAGGTAATACAAAAATCTCAACAACTGATAATATGCTATAATTACACACTATAACAATACTAGCGGGTAGGAGTTCCAACCACATGGAAATGATCATTTCATTCTTTAATTTTTTATTTATTTAACATACTTAATACCAGTGACGGCCGTCTGTTAAGGGCACAGGAGCGGCACCCCCCCATCCATGCGTCTGGCCCCCTAATCTACATGCAGGGTGCTGGACGCATGGATTCCATGCACGTAACCTGCTCTAATAGGCTTCAAAAAATGGTGGGCTCGGGGCGGAGAGCACTTTTGTGTGACAATAGCGAATGAATATTCACTACTTTCAGGCTGATTGTCCTCCTGGCTAATCAGGAATCGGGACCCGACTCCTGATTGGCCAAAATGAGAAGTACTTACATTGGTCGCCGAGGAGGAGGGAGGAGGCGGAAGCCGCCGTGATGCCTGTGGAGGAGAGCAGGGAAAGGGAAGGCCGCTCGTGATGCCGAGGAGAGCAGGGGAACTGTTTGCCGCTCCCCCCCAAAAATTTTTTTACCACCAGCCGCCACTGCTTAGTACAGAATTAACTGTTTGTTTTGATGAAGTGACTAGCTGGCTGGCTCATGAAATACACTGCTTAATTATGATGAGAAAATGATAGAAAATCAAATATTAAATGTCTAAATAAGAGACTAAGGCCATGAAGGGGCTCTCCAAGGATAACAATGCAGCCAATTACATGGCAGCAACTCAATGCATTTAGGCATCTAGATGGGGTAAAAACGACTTGCTGAAGTTCAAGCTGAGCATCAGAATGGGGAAGAAAGGGGATTTAAGGGACATTGAACCTTGAAGCAGATGGGCTACAGCAGCAGCAGACCACACTGGATGCCCCTCCTGTCAGCTAAGAAGAGGAAACTGAGGCTACAATTCACACAGGCTCACCAGAATTAGACAATAGAAGATTGGAAAAACGTTGCCTGGTATAATGAGTCTCAATTTCAGCTGCAACATTCAGATGATGGGGTTCTAATTTGCCGTAAACAACATGAAAGCATGGATCCATCCTGCCTTGTATCAACGGTTCAGGCTGGTGGTGGTGTAATGGTGTGGGGGATATTTTCTTGGCACACTTTGGGCCCCTTAGTACCAATTGAAAAAAGAAGAAAATGTGACCTGTCACACCCATCATGACATACCTCCATACATAATAAGCTAGAGAACAGAACAATTTGGTCATGGGACTTTATGTGACTGAGGCATGTCACGTAGAATAGAGAGTACAAAAAGTATCAAAAATGTATAAATGTATTAACATACCGGGTAAAAATGTTGCACAGTCAAAATTGGTATAATAAAATACAATACTCTGGCCATCAAGGGCCATGTAAAAAGCTGACACATTGCATAATGACTAAAAATTCATATTGGTACATTCATAGCATGGCATACATGAACGATGACACTCCTGACGAGTGGCTATAATGCCACGAAACATGTAGAGTGACACAGTGCCCTCACCACCTGATTTCCTTCATACATCATCATGTCTTCGTTCATGTATGCCATGCTATGAATGTACCAATATGAATTTTTACCTTAGTCATTATGCAATGTGTCAGCTTTTTACATGGCTCATGATGGCCAGGGTATTGTATTTTACTATACCAATTTTGACTGTGCAACATTTTTACCCAGTATGTTAATAAATTTATACATTCTTGATGCTTTTTATACTCTCTATTTTACGTTACTTGCCTCACATAAAGTCCCATGACCAAATTGTTCTGTTCTCTTAGTACCAATTGAGCATTGTTTAAATACCTGAGTATTGTTGCTGACCATGTCCATCCCTTTATGACTGCAGTGTCCCCATCTTCTGATGGCTCCTTCCAGCAGCATAATGCACCATTTCACAAATCCCAAATCGTCTCACCACTGGTTTCTTGAACATGACAATGAGGTCACTGTACTCCAATGGCCTCCACAGTTGTTACTAGATCTCATCCAATAGAGCTCCTTTGGGATGTTTCCAACACCTTGTTGAATCTATGCCACAAATAATTAAGGCTGTTCTGAAGGCAAGGGGGGGTCTAATCCTATACTAGCAAGGCGTACCTAATAAAGTGGCTGGTGAGTGTATATAAAGGTGCAACCAATATGTACAAAATGAAATCAATAGATATGAAATTTAATCAATGCAAATATACGGTATATACTCAGGTATAAGTCGAGTTTTTCAGCACATTTTTTGTGCTGAAAAAGACCCCCCTCGGCTTATACCCGAGTCAGTGTCTGTGGGTGATCAGTAGTTTCACATTAAACAGAGCCGTGCTGCTTCTAAGAGCCGTTCTGTGCTTGTAACTGTGACTAATCACATTGGAATGTAGAGAATGCTGAGAGAGGTGTCAGATTTTCAGCTTGATGTCGGCAGGTGGGCGGGACAAGCTGATGTTAGCTGTTCAGTCCCACCCACCTCCTAATCTCAGTGAAGAGCTGCAGCTCTCTCTCAGCATTCTCTACATTCCAATGTGATTAGTCACAGTTACAAGCACAGAACAGCTCTTAGAAGCAGCACAGCTCTGTTTAATGTGAAACTACCTTACTCATTCCTTATGTGTTTTGGCTACAGTCTCTGTGTCCTGGCTAAAATCCCTGTGTCCTGGCTAATATCCCTGTGTCCTGGCTAATATCCCTGTGTCCTGGCTAATATCCCTGTGTCCTGGCTAATATCCCTGTGTCCTGGCTAACATCCCTGTGTTCTGGCTAACATCCCTGTGTTCTGGCTCCCTGTCCCTGTGTTCTGGCTGCTGCATTTCCCACCCTAGGCTTATACGCGGGTCAATAAATTTTCCCATATTTTTTGGGCAAAAGTAGGGGATCGGCTTATACACGGGTCGACTTATACGCGAGTATATACGGTATATTGATTTCATTTTGTACACATTGTTGCACTTTTATATAGAAAGGGTAAGCGCAGTTTCTATAACAATTAACTTTTTATAGAGTACGGTACATGAGTTCATATACCATTTTAAGCAGCAGCAACCCAGTTTTCTTTTACCTTTCCTTTTTTGCTTTTGAAACCTTAGAGCCAGTGATTTATTATATTTTTTTCACTTTGAACATACTTTAAATCGGGGGTCGGCAACCCGTCGATCGCAGGCTACCCGTCGATCACCGGCATGTGACGGGTAGCCCGCGTCCCTGCCTTGCCAACCCCCGTCTGAACTGCTCCTCCGTGACATCCTGCAACATCTGCGCATGCGCCGGCTCCCGAGACTACAGAGAAGAGGCAGGGGAGAGCCGGGCAGAAGATTCATGCAGAAAGTGAAAGTAACTCTGCCGAGGTACACAATTTCATGGGCGGGATGTTAACAGCAGAGCGGAGGCACAGGATTTTATGGGCAGTCTGTATGAGGCCACACACAGATTTAACCCCAGAGCTGCCAGGGAGAGAGCTAAATGTGTGGCTCACAGTTAACCACTGAATTGCCAGGCACCTCTGTCCTACAGATACCATGCTCTGCCCCACTGTCACCATGCTCTGCCCCACTGTCACCATCCTCTGCCCCACTGTCACCATCCTCTGCCCCACTGTCACCATCCTCTGCCCCACTGTCACCATCCTCATTCCTGCTGTCACCATCCTCTGCCCCACTGTCACCATCCTCTGCCCCACTGTCATCATCCTCTACCCCACTGTCACCATCCTCATCTCTACTGACACCGTCCTCTGCCCCACTGTCACCATCCTCATTCCTACTGTCACCATCCTCATCTCTACTGACACCGTCCTCTGCCCCACTGTCACCATCCTCATTCCTACTGTCACCATCCTCATTCCTACTGTCACCATCCTCATTCCTACTGTCACCATCCTCTGCCCCACTGTCACCATCCTCTGCCCCACTGTCACCATCCTCTGCCCCACTGTCACCATCCTCATCCCTACTGACACCGTCTTCTGCTCCACTGTCACCATCCACTGTGCTACTGACATTATCCTCTGCTCCACTGTGCTACTGATACCATCCTCTGCTCCACTGTGCTACTGACACCATCCTCTGCTCCACTGTCACCATCCACTGTGTTACTGACACCATCCTCTGCTCCACTGTGCTACTGACACCATCCTCTGCTCCACTGTGCTACTGACACCATCCTCTGCTCCACTGTCACCATCCACTGTGCTACTGACACCATCCTCTGCTCCACTGTCACCATCCACTGTGTTACTGACACCATCCTCTGCTCCACTGTCACCATCCACTGTGTTACTGACACCATCCACTGCTCCACTGTCACCATCCACTGTGCTACTGCCACCATCCTCTGCTTCACTGCCACCATCCTCTGCTCCACTGCCACCATTCTCTGCTTCACTGCCACCATCCTCTGCTTCACTGCCACCATCCTCTGTGCTACTGACAACATCCTCTACCCCTCTCTCACCATCCACTGTGCTACTGACACTGTCCTCTGACCCAATGTCACCATCCACTGCTCTACTGAAACCGTCCTCTGCCCTACTGACTCCTGTAATCTGCCTTGCAAACTGCTGACCCCTGTACACTACCTCACATACTACTGACCCCTGTATACTGCAATACAGCTAACCAACCTCGGTCACTGAAGCTAACTTTCAAGGTAGGCTCAGTTTTCTGCATGCTGTCCTTGCTTTTTATCAGGGCCTTGCTAGGTAAATTAACAGCCCATTCACACTGATTGCACACTAAATCAAAGCGATTTAGTGTGCGGGCATCTGTCCATTTTGGCTGCAGTGACCTGGTGGTAGGGGGAAGCGTGGTACACATTTAAGCATATCAGTTTCCTTCATTCATGTCACCGCACCGCAGCATGGTGCGTTACGTTTGCTGTGAGATGCGATATTATGCATACATGTTGCATATCACACATCTCTGGGACACAGAGAAACACAGTGTTCTGGTATGTACATGACACATAGAAAACTATTGCCTTCTGCGGGTCATTGTAGTTAACTGCATTTATCCATGAGGAAAAAACGCAGGTAACTGCACTTAGTTTACAAAAAAAAAAAAAAAAGGGCACCGAATCCCGGTGATCTCTGATCTCTTCCATGTTGTTCAGGTAGATCTCCACCTCTCGAAGGTTGCCTACCCCTGCTTTAAATAAAGTGTTTCCTTTGAATTCCTCTGTAGAATTCCTACCTATCAGTATATGTGATATGACTCAGGATTGTCAGTGGACAAAAAATGTACTCCCAGTATTATAGAGAGGACTGTCAATTTGATGATAGCTGTCATAGTGGACATTTGTCCATCTAAATTTTACAGCATTTGGCTAGCATTTTTAAAAGAGGATTCCTCATCCTTTTGAGGGGATTGGTAATGATACAGTGGACAATGGTGTAGCTCCATCCTCAAAGAATGAGAAATAGAGTGGGGAAAATAATTATTTGATCCCCTGCAGATTTTGTAAGTTTGCCCACTTACAAAGAAATGAGGGGTCTATAATTTTTATCATACCTGTATATTAAATGATAGAGACAGAATATCAACTAAAAATCCAGAAAAAAAACCCACATAAAACAAATGCTATAACTTAAGTTGCAGTTCAGTGAGTAAAATAAGTATTTGATCCCCAAGCAAAACATGACTTCGTACTTGGTGGAGAAACCCTTGTTGGCAAGCACAGAAGTAAGACGTTTCTTGTAGCTGGTGACCAGGTTTGCACACATCTCAGGAGGGATATTGGCCACTCTTCTTTACAGATGTCGCTTGGCAACTTAAAATTTCAGCTTCCTCCATAAACATTCTATAGGATGAAGGTCTGCAGACTCCATAACCTAAATGTGCTTCTTCTTGAGTCACTCCTTTGTTGCCTTGGCAGTATGTTTTGGGTGATTGTCCTGCTGGAAGACTCATTCATGACCCATCTTTAGTGTTCTGGCGGAGGGAAGAAGGTTCTCATCCAAGATTTTACAATACACAGCCCCGTCCATTGGCCCCTCAAAGCAGCAAAGTCGGCCTATACCTTTAGCAGAGAAACAGCCCGAAAGCATCATGTGCGTGACTGTAGGGATGGAGTTGTTAGGGTCATAGTTACCATTTTTCTTCCTCCAAACACGGCGAGTAGAGTTAATGCCAAAGAGCTCAATTTTGGTCTCATCTGAACACAGCACTTTATTCCAATCCTTCTCTGAATTATTTAGATGTTCATTGCCATGACTGTACATGTGCCTTTTTGAGGAGGGGGACTCGCCATGTTTGGAGGAAAAAAAAATGCTGACTATGACCCTAGGAACACCATCCCTACAGTCAAGCATAGAGGTGGAACCATTATGCTTTCGGGCTATTTCTCTGCTAACGGTACAGACCATGTATTGTAAAATCATGGATGAGAAACTTCTTCCCTCAGCCAGAACACTGAAGATGGGTCATGGATGGGTCTTCCAGCATGACAATGACCCAAAACATACCACCAAGGCAACAAAGGAGTGGCCCAAGAAGAAGCACTTTAAGGTCATGGAATGGCCTAGCCAGTCTGCAGACTTTTATCCTATAGAACATTTATGGAGGGAGCTGAAACTTCTAGTTGCCAAATGACAGCCGAGAAACCATAAGCATTTAGAAAAGATCTGTAAAAAAGAGTGGACCAAAATCCCTCCTGAAATATGTGCAGACCGGTCACTAATTAGAAGAAATATCTTATCTCTGTGCTTGCCAACAAGGGTTTCTCCACCAAGTACTAAGTCATGTTTTGCTTGGGGATTGAATACGTATTTTACTCAGTGAACTGCAAGTCAATTTATAACATTTGTATCATGGGTTTTTTTCGGAATTTTTGGTTGATATTCTGTCTCTATCATTTAAAATGCACCTATGATAAAAATTATAGACCATTATTTTCTTTGTAAGTGGGCAAACTTACAAAATCTACAGGGCATCATATATATTATTTTCCCCACTGTATATGAAGGTTGCCCATGGGACTTAACAGGCGTTTCACCAAACAAAAATAAGTCAACAAATTCTAAAAAAAAAATAAAAAACTTTTATTGAAATACAATATAAAAAAATCTTATACAAATTGCATAAAGCACAGCAGAGAAAATGATCATGCTCACGTTAATGTTCGACCACCTTCCTACATATACTTACCTTCACTCTCTACCACTCTGCCTGCTGCTAGGAGTTAAGAAAAATGCCCAGTCCCTAGTTATCTCTTCACATCCAACAAGCATATAAGCTATATAAGCCCTATAGAGGGCTTCGTCTGTTCACATCCAACTGCCAACAGAATGCTGAGACTAAGAGGAATGTAAATAAAGGGATGCTGCCAGGGTCCAGGATTTTGAAACCATCTTAGCAGTGGGACTACTAGGACCATTCAAGTGTTCAAATACTTCATACAGAAAAGTACTTACATATCGCCAGAGAAATTTCCCTTCTTCTTTATCATGAATTGTGGCTAAGTCACTAAAATTACGCCTGCAAAAATCTCGTGCCTTTTCCATGGGCATCTCTTCCTTGCTAATATAATACTGCTTGTCACCTTTGACCAGCCAACCATCAGCGGTAAGGTTAAACTCTGTCAGACAGGGAGGGAAACAAGTCAAAATTGGATTCAAAACAGCACAACAATAAATAATTCAAAGCATACCCTACAGTCAGTATTTGCGCATAAGACGTAACTTCAGTAAACAGCAGGATTTTGAATCAGCAGCTAAGGATCTATACAATAGACTTAGACAACGAGGCTATAGTCACTTTTGTCTAAAAAGCGCCTACAAAAGAGCCAAAGATAAAGACAGGAGATCATTGAGTTTTCCAAAGACCATTAAAGAAACCGGCCAGCCTATTAGACTCATAACCAGATTTTCCGCCCAACATGCAAAAATATTATAAAGAAATTTTGGCCCTTAGTAACAGCAGATCCTCAGGTTAATAGACATATTGGACAGTATCCCCAGATAACTTACAGACGTGCCCCATCCCTCAGGGACAAATTAATACAAAGTAATTTTAACCCTACTCCATCCACCAGGGTCCTTAACCATGGTACTTTTTCCTGTGGACATTGTGATATGTGCCCATTTTTGACCAATAGCCCCACTATCCAGTTACCAAATGGACTAAATCACAGTCTCCAGCCAGGGCTGGTGCAAGGATTTCTGACACCCTAGGCGAAACCTCATTTTGCCGCCCCTTGGCCCCACCCCTTACTCCACCCCCTTTTCCCTGCCCAGCCTGATCAGCGCCAATCAAATGCAGCCTCACCGGCGCCCATCAAATGCAGTTTCACCAGTGCCAATCAATACAGCCTCACCTGTGTCCATTATATACAGCTTCACCTGTGCCCATCAAATACAGCCTCACGGGGGGTGGGGGCAGAGGGGGGGTATTTGGCAGATCAGTCACTATTTCTAAATACATTTGCAAATGGCATGTGATAATACAATCTCATTATCTCAGTCAGACAGTGTCAGTTTTTACATGAATCAATGCAGAGCAGCCAGTGACAGATCAACAGTGGCCAGGCGCCCCTAGGCTGTAGTGCGCCCTAGGCGGCCGCCTACTCCGCCTAGTGGTAGAGCCGGCCCTGTCTCCAGGAGAGGGTCACTTGTGACACTGTTAGAGTGGGCTATTTTGCCAGTTGTGTTTGTGGGGGTTTTTTATGTTGGCAAGACTAAACTGGCCTTCCTATTAGAATTGGAGATCATGTGAAACCTGCAATTAAACGTATTCCTACTGCCATAGCTAGACATGTTGGTCTTTATCATGACTTTGATATGAGTTGCATTAAATTTGCAGCCCTTGAACATTTGTCGGCTCATCCCAGGGGCGGAAGTGTTGATACAGCACTTCTACAATTGGAATCACACTGGATTTATGACTTAAAAGCTACCCAATATCCAGGTTTCAATGAAACTCTAAGCTTTAAACCATTTCTAAGAAAATAATGTGCCAAAAAATCCCCCCCCCCCTTCCTTTTTCCCCTCCCCTTATTCCCTTCTTGCTTCAGGTTTTCCCCTTCTCTCCCCCCTTCCTCTCCCTCCCCCGTCCCGCTTTGGGGTAGAGAGGTAATATAGTGGGCTGAATGTATCTCCTGCAACACTGAAGATAAGGCCATTTTGGAGCTAAAGAAATGGTTTTTGACTTATTTCACTATTGTCAGTTTCTTCTCTTTGTATGTATAATTATTGTAATCTGCCTGTTTTTTATTAATGTATATATTTTTGCTTTAACTGTTATTGATGTTTTGACCCCTGTACATGGGACATATTGACTCTAAGGGTGATTGGAATATGCCGTCCCCAAATGGTGGCCTCCCTCCCCCTTTCCCCCCCCCCCTTTGGCCCCCTAGCTGCCGGTCGGCTTTTCTCTCCTCCCCCTTGTGTTGGGGATGTGCCCTCGGTCCTCTACCATTGGGAACCATGGCATACAGTCCACTGTACGGACACAAAGGGGCACCAGGGATTCCGGTATGCCCTTTTTCCCATGGTGTGGCTCGTGCTCCTATTCCTTCTGCCCCAGGATCTTGTAATCCATTTGTCTTTGACATCTGTTGTACTCTCCTCCCTCGGTTGCCTGGCAATGCTTTACCATCTTGGCTGGCCATTGGATGGCACTACGGCCGAGACTCGGCCAATGCCACACATCCAGTCCCCGCCCTTCTGAACGGCTAGGCATCATGGGGCTTGGAGTCTCAGCTGGACTCGGATGGCTGGCGCATGCGCCTGCCATGAGTCACGTCTGCACTCGGCCGGTGACGTCAGACGCTGGCGGAGTGGGAGATGTATAAAGCCGGCGTCTCCGGCATATCTCACTGCTGGAGACTGGGGGTGCATACAGTTGTTGATCTCACCACAGGCAATGATGATTTGTGCATTACTTCATGCATTGCGAATGAACAAGCTGTCTTTACAGTGCTTTCTCCCTATGTTACTTTATATGCGCATCTACAATTGCTGAGCAACCTTTACTTTACTATATACTGTTTATCCCCTTGCTGACCACTGTATTTTTGTCCTTGCTACAAAACGTGGAACCACTAAATGATAGCTCACTAAATGATAGCTCACCTACTCATCACACAGGTATTGATAGCATGGATCCTGATATCAGGACCAATCTAGCCTGCCATTTGGCAATTTTGAGCCCAGTTAATGTTAGTGGTCCTATAATTTCTATACTGTGTAGGGGCTTCCCCCTGCTCTCATATATTCCCTTACTTTCCATGCGGGATGTGATCGGACTCTCGTACACTGTACGTCGTGATGCACTGAGGTCGAATATGTCTCCGACCCAGTGTACTACGTGACCGGTTAGTGTCGGTACGGTAATCATCCACTACACTACCGAAGATTCCCGTTTGGTCACTTTGCGAACAACTAACCGACGGGACGTCGATAAGTTGTCCGCCCTATTTTATGGGCTTGGGTTTGGGTTTGAAAAAAGTTTACAAGCCCAGGCCCAGTGCCTGTGGGGTTTCAAGCCATGCCTGGGCTTGAAATGTCAAGCCCAAGCGAGTTGAGATCAATCGTAGGTATGTTATCTCATACTCCTGACACGTACCTTTCATTCCCTTATATACTCTCGTCCCCCTTCGGGGATGTGTCATATCTTTAATATCCTGGTGATTGTAATTGACCCGA